>OZ037966.1:1351749-1531760 GCA_964035675.1 Fomitopsis pulvina | reverse complement strand
GGATGATGCGCTGGCTGTTTACTGTCGTTGCGTTCCTCTGCTGTGCTATCCTCATGCCCGTTGATGCTGTCTACAACATTCAGTCAGTCCCCTCCGAATCGCGCGACGTCCTCTCGATCCTCACCATTCGCGACGTCTCTGGGTGGCGGCTATGGTTGCACGTCGTGATGACATATTTCGTGACATTCATCGTGATGGCGTTCATCTGGTACAACTGGCGTGAAGTGGTGCGCCTGCGCCGGGAGTGGTTCCGGTCGCCAGAGTACATGCGCTCGTTCTATGCACGCACGCTCATGGTCACGAACGTCCCGCGCTCATTCCAGTCGGACGAGGGGATCCGGGCCGTCTTCCAGTCGGTCCAGGTGCCGTACCCGACCACCTCCGTGCACATCGGGCGGGGAGTCGGACGGCTCCCGGAACTGATCGAGTTCCACAACAACACCGTGCGCGAGCTCGAGGCCGTCCTCGTCACCTATCTCAAAGACGGCAAACTGGGCAAGGAGCGCCCGCAGAAGCGGCTGGGTGGCTTCATGTGCTTTGGTGGGCAGAAGGCCGATGCAATAGACTACTACATGTAAGTCTTTCTTTCTACTTTTCGGTGCATTGTCGCTCATGTCTCGCAGGGCGAAACTCAAGAGGACCGAAGAAGCCGTCGAGCGGTGTCGGGAGCAGATTGATCTGCGTCGAGCCGAGAGCTACGGATTCGCGTCCATGGCTGCGGTGCCATACGCCCACATTGTGGCGAACCTGCTTCGGGACAAGCACCCGAAGGGCACAGACATCAACTTGGCGCCAAACCCAAAAGACATCGTGAGTTTCTGGCTATAGTTCTAGGATTGCAGGCAGCTTATGCGAGTGCAGGTCTGGACGAACTTGAACATGTCCTCCGTGGAGCGAGCTCGCAACCGCACCATAGGTTGGGCCTTTCTTGTCTTGGTGTGTTCCGTCAACACAGTGCCGCTCTTAGTCATCTCCATTCTTGCCAACTTGGCTTCGGTGCGTCGTTTTTCCTCCAATCCGAATTAGGGGATACTTAAGGGTTGCCTCGCCACAGTTGACGGCCTACGTCCCCTTCCTCGAACAATGGTCGCGCAACTCCCCGGGCTCTTTCGCATTGATTTCTGGTGTACTGCCTCCTGCGGTCTCTGCACTCTTTGGCTACGTCCTCCCGATCATCATGCGCTGGCTCATGAAGTACATGGGGGCCTACACTCACTCCGCGATGGACCGCGCAGTTGTAGCGCGCTACTTCGCCTTCTTGGTCATTTCGCAGTTGGTCATCTTTACGTTGATCGGTGTGCTTTTCAGTGAGTCTTGATTGGGCGCCGTGAAAAGCGTTGTTGCTGAGCTCAGCGGTAGACTCGGTTAGCGTGATCGCGGACCAGATTGGTCAGCATCAGAGCTTCAAGAAAATCATTCAAAGCTTGGGTGGTTGGTCCTTTTGTCGTTGAGCTCTGCCGCTATGTATGGAATATACTGACTTTTATCGACGTGCAGACCTGCCCAGTTACATCAACAGCACCTATATCAACCAGGCGTCCTACTGGCTCACGTATTTCCCGCTGCGTGGCTTCCTCTGTGTCTTTGATCTCGCGCAGATTCTCAACCTGGTCTTCATTTTCATCAAGAAGAAGTGCGTCGTGTCTCGAGAAGGTCTACTGTTATAACGTAACTAATACAATTCGGACTGCAGCCTCTTTGGACGTACACCTCGTGAGATCAGAGAGTGGACGCAGCCTCCTGAGTTCAGCTACTCTATCTACTAGTAAGTCAATCCTCCGCGTTTGCGCTGCCTCATGCTGATAGTTTATTATTTTAGCTCGAACATGGTACAGTGATCACCCATCGCCGCCCTCCCTCGACTGACGTCGTGCACGTAGCTTTTCATGGCCACCGTTGGCCTGTTCTTCGCGCCTCTTGCGCCACTGGTCGCTGTTGCGGCGATGGTCGTGTTCTGGATTTCGTCGTGGGTGTACAAGTACCAGCTCATGTTCGTCTATGTGTCGAAGGTAGAGACGGGTGGTGTAAGTGTCATCGTTCGGGATGGTGGTTATCTCCTCATGTAGTTTCCTTTGCAGCGCCTGTGGAATGTCGTCATCAACCGACTGCTCGTATCCGTTGTTCTGATGCACTTGATCGTGCTCCTTAGTATGCCTCCCTTCTTCAGGATACGTTTCGCGACGCTCATACGAGTTTTCGTTGCAGCGATTGGGCTCCGATTCACATTCGGGTCGCTGCGGTGGATCGCCGTTGTCCCGCCCATCTTGATCATCATCGGGTTCAAGATCTACCTCGCACGGACGTTCAATCCTGCTTTCAAGTACTATATCCCAACGGAAGAGGAGCTCAGGCAGGCCGCAGTGCACTCCAAGCGCCTAGACAATATCAACAACAAGCTCGAGAAGCGTTTCGGCCATCCGGCCCTGCACCAGGAACTGTTCACGCCCATGGTGCACGCCAACATGACGCACCTGCTTACGGAGGTGTTCGGCGGCAAGATCGCGAGCACGAAGACGGCGCTGGATGACTTTGGAGGCAACAAGGTCGACGCAGCAGTCGTTGGCGGCGTAAAGATCGCTGGTATCGAGGAGGTCCGTCCAAGATTTAACACCTCTTTTTCGTGGACGGATGCTGACATACAGGACGCCAGCATGACCTCGAATACGATCCTTCGCTATACCGTCGTGACCGTGGCGAGCTTGACTGGGATCAACGTTCGACATCGTCTGGCACATTACTGAACGATAACGGATCCACGGCCCAGCTCCATGCACCTGGACGCGCCTCTCCTGCGCCGTCCAAGATGGCCGGATATGATCGCTATGTCTCTAGTGGGCTTCAGCAGCCCGAGATCGAAATGGCTCGCTTGGATTACGACCAACAGCCGCTGCTGCACGCTGCTGTGAGTTTGTCCTTTCCTGTTTGTGGTACGCACATATCGCATTGCTGATATCACTGTTCTTGCAGCAGGCCCCGGGCTACTACGAGGCACAGATGGCCAACCAGAGCACAGCAAACTTCTCGCAGCACAGCCTGCCATATGGGACACATCGCATGGAGTCACCAACGCTGCCCCACATGGCCGCTGCATACGAGCAACATACAGATCAGGGCTACCGACAAGCTCCTGTGTACCGGCCACACCCGTCGCACAGCAGTTCTTGGCAAGCGTGATTACGGTTGCTTTTCGTCGCCGTGTCCCCCGATTTTCATTACGTGCCTCGCCAGCACACCCGCACCCTCATTGTACGATATGCATTGCTCACTGTCTTAGATAGCGGACTATGGTTGTTGTACATGTTTTGGACATTCGGCTAGGACATTGCTTGAACTTAAGGATGGGTAATTTACACACATAGAGTCTTACCGTGTCTTCGCGCAACGCGTACGGTACGATATGGTAATTCTATCGAGCATCGCTGCTCCCATCTATCGATGAAAAAATGGACACCGAAGCTGCGAAGTACTAATATGAATCTCTTTTAACTTCGGTCTGGGGTCACACGCAGTCCGTGTAAGTAATAGCCTGAAGATGCGAGCGGTCTTTGCACGTCAGAGAAACTGACTACAGATACAATGTCGAACAGCTTTAGTGCGCGCAGACGAATTGTTGTAATGCTACCTACTGTAACTGTGCTACTAATGCTACCTACGATGCTATCTACTAATGCTATTGCTACTGAGAATACTACCTACGATGTGTACCTACGATGTGCTACCTAAGGCAAAACAAAATCGAGAGTTCTGATGCAAATGACCATCCTACGGAAAAGATGCGATGCTGGAACGATGGACATAAAATGGCGCGCGGCTGTATGGACTGCGGAGAGGCTGAAACGACGGTTGAGACTTCGCATATATGGAGCGTTCTGGCACTTGGCGGCATCCCGCCTACACGTTGTAACGTTGCGCTAAGCGCTCTTGAATGGCAGGGGGGAACGTCGCGACCTGCGCCGCCCAGCCCTGAGGGTCATGCTGCTTGAACCCTGAGAGCAGCTGCTGGAACATATTGTTTAGCTCTTGTGATGGATGGTTCCAACGAATAATGGCGTTGCAGAACCAGAGCAAGCTCTGTCAATCAAGTGAGATACATACTACACGTCTCGGTACCTGATACACGAACCTTCGTGATCCCAGCGGGGTTATGTTGTACGAGAGTGCAGAGGCCGCGGAAAGCCGAGTCCTTTTCCTCGTTGTCGCGAATCTCATAGAGCGCCTGGCACCACGCCTGAGCGAACTCCGGCAGGACAGGCGCGACGATCACAGGATGCATCAGGCCGATGCGGCCGATAGAGACGGCAGCGTTCTCGTGTAGGCTGCGAGGAGCCTTCGGATGGAGAAGGATCGGGACCAACCGGGAGATGAGGGGCTGGACCCATTGCTGGAACTCAGGATCGTCTGCGACTTTCTGTCAGTCCCAAGCATAATTACCGTCGCCACTTGGAAGCGATGCACTTACCACGTCCATATCGCAACGCAATCTCTCCTACGGACCACGCTGCATTGTTGCAGGCGCTCACGAACTCGACCTTCGGCTCTGGATCGAGCTGCTCGATTAGTTCACGCATAATGGCTGGGGTATGAGGTTTGAGCAATGGGAAGCAGTGCATGGCCATGTCGCCGACCAGCGCGTATGCAGACTGACGCACGGGCGCTTGAGGATGCCTCAAGCATACAGTGAGCAGCGTCACAAGATTCGGCTGGCTGTTGACAATAAGGCCCTCCAGAGCTATCCCCAGGCCCTGCGTCAAACCCGACAGGAGGTCAAGCGCGACAACAAGGAACGACTTGTCCGGCTCATCTATATCCGGGTTCTGTTGGCAGGCCTGATATTGCAGGAGAGACTTGTGCACAATGTTCGTGCAGCGTTCGAAGATAGGCGGGGCATACGGCGCGAAGGCACCTGCCATTCCAATCGTCACGGAGGCTAGGCACTGTAATAATTGATGCCAGAAATGATCAGCTGATCCCGCCGAGAGCGAGGTGGTAGGTGAGTACCGACCTCGAGGAGAGGTACGAGATCCTCATCATCGTCTTTGAGTCGGCCCCACCGCTTGATAAGGGGCGGCATGAGAATTTCGACGAATAGCGGGTTCGCAAGGGCAGGCCCCACTGCATCAGCTAAAGTACCAACGGCATCATACAAGATGAGCATGTTCTTATGTTGGTATTTGTCGAAGGCAACCACCAAGTTGCGCAGAACCGGCTCCAAGTAAGGAGCGAGCTCGGGTCCTGCATCTTCCTCGAAAGTAGCGAACGCACTACAACCTGCTTCCTGTACTCGCTTGTTGTTATCAAGAACCATGCGAAGAAGCTATGCGAAAGGCACTCAGTGTCTAGGGTTGGTTGGCAAGCACAAACCTACTTACGCCCTCCAACGTGGGAACGAAAAATTGGTTACGATGTTCTTCTGAGATAGGCTGCGTGCACCAGCTTGCGTAGCGCCCAAGAGTCCAACACGCGATGGAGCGTACGAGGGGCTACCAAAAGGCTTAGTCACTGGTGGCTGCCATCTAGAACAACGTCGACAATACCTTAGTGTCGTCCAACATGTTGATCAAATACGGAACGAGCGTAGGTAGATGGGCCTCGACCGCGTCAATGCAGCCTACAAAAGCAGTCAACGGCCAGCCACTGCACGCGCTAAAGAAAGGCGTACCTTCTGCCATGGCACCCAACGCGAGTATTCCACTCTCCCTTTGGAGCCAATCTTCATTCCACAGCTTTGTCTTTAACGGCTCAAGCAGTACGTTTAGCAAGTCCGAACCGAACCTAACTGCGAGGACATCGAGCGCCGCGGCAGCACACTTGCGAAGGTTCCACTCAGTGGACATTTCTTCCGCGAATTCGTCGTCATCGAAGTCATCAAAGCCCTCGTCATCGTCGTCGTCAAGTTCCTCTCCGTATGCACCCACGCGCGACTTGCTCCCACCCTCGGCGTCCGCCTCACGCTCGAAGCCGTGCGTCTTGCCGCCATAGTGTCGCGGCTTGATGTCCGTTTCTTTGTCCGGGACTGCGGCATCCTCGGCATCCGCATCCAGCCACAGTAAGTCGTCTTCGCCGTATACCATGCAGTCCAGGAGGACCGGCGCCACCTTGCTGAGCAGCGGGTGCAGATACGGGGCGAGCTCAGGGTCCTCGGCGAAGGTGAGCCAGAACTCGCAGGCTTCGAGAGCAACGTTCTCGTTCTTGTCCTTCGTTGAATACAACATGTACTCCGCAACATTATTCATCTCCGGCATGAGCTTCTCCGGGCGCGACGCCAGGAGGAGCACAAGCGCCTGGCAAACGTGCCTGCGCACGGAAGGGTCCTCGTCCGATGCGCGCTTGAAGAGGCACGCGATGAACGTGTCGATGTGAGTGAAGAGCGCCTGACAGTTGATGGGCACGAAGAACGACAGGCACGCAATGGCGTGCGAACGCATCTTGGCACGCGGATGCTCGGAGAGCACGAGGAACTTCGGAATCATGAACTCGAGCGGCCAAGTGCCGTTGATCTCGACGTCGAGCTTCCGTGGATAGTCTTCACAAGCCTTCTCCAGGACGTTGAAGGCGGCCTAGAATAGCATAAAACACCTTGTCAGTTATGATGTTCTAGACTCCATGACGCAAAGGATGTCACTGCATGTTTACAACGATAGCCAAAATGAAGACTGCGAAACCAAGTCTTCCAGGAGCGACCCAACGTGTAGTCAAGACGTCCACACAACTAGCATGCACCAACTGCAGCAGGGCAAGCCATCTTGACGAGCTGTAGCCAAGCATCCATACAGCTGAATGGGGCTGGAACTAGCAGGGAACAAGCAAATTCGGAATGGCAGCCCCGACAATAACATCTGAATCCAAAGTAACAGGCTAGAGGCTAATGGCAAGACTCTATGCTGCTTTCTAAGAACAGGAGAGACAGTCACCACTCCAAGGCTAATCGAACCGTGGCGCACCGGCCTGTACTGCGAGGAGGGGACCTACGCCGAGATATGCAGTGGACTCACTTCTTGCTTGTCAAAATCAGGCGAGTCAAGAGCACCGACGAGATGCGACAAACACTCCGGCCAGTTCCTCGGCTCAAGCGTGCCCAAAAACGCAACTACCGCTTGGCCCGCCACATTGCGGACCATAATTGAGGCATCATCAAACGCCTGCAAGACTGCCTTCTTCACATAGTCAATGACTTCAGGTCCTGAGCGAAGGATGAGGCGCGCGTTGTTCTTGAGGAGGTAGCCAGCAATGGTACGGATACGGTCTTCTTCCTGGGGCATCGCCGCCAGGATGTAGCCCAGATAGGCGATATAGTCGGGCGCGCGTGTAAAGTTGTTCAATTTCTACGGAGGCGCGTTCATTAATAACATCTGGACGCGATGCAAGGCGCAAATTGAACGAACATGTGTTATATCCCGTTGAATTTCGGTATTATGTGTGTCGGTCGAGTCGTGAATCGTTTGCAGGATTTCTTGCAATCCCGCGGTGGTGGGGGCCCAGGAAGACATGGTGGTTGGAATGACGCGTAGACCACGCAGCGAGGAGCAATGGTGGACGCCTAAAGACAAGACGAGTTGGGGTCAAGAACAAACAGCGTTGGCTGATGAAGTTTAGATCTATCACCCCAGATAATTCCGCGATAATATAGCAACTGCCTAATCTAGATAACCTTGCCAGATACATAACGTTCACGTTTTTACCCCGGATCCGAGCACACTGACAGCAATCAGGCGCGCCTTGATGTTCTTAGAACTGGTATGTCCTTGTCGCCTTTCCCTCACAGACGCGCGAATACATGGCTACAGGTTCAATGACGGAGGCGACAACGAAGCCAAACAATCAAGCTTTGGTCTCTCCAGATTCGCCACATTCATTGCTTTGTCTTCGAATTCATTCGGGTTGCCGGCGAAGAGCAGACATGTATCAAAACATGACGCTCCGAAGCGGTACGAAGAGTCTCGTTCCCAAAAATGAGCGCCCACTCCTGGGTCTTCTCAGCTTGAATGGGGGAGCGGATATGAAATCGATTGAAAGAGACTTGGCTATGCGCTGTTCTCGCCATGCAGTACAGTTTTGATGGGATGAGAGCATGTATCTCTTGACGGGAGGTACGAGGCACTAATACAGAATGACAGTGCGGGCTTTAGTTGCAGGGTCATCGATTTGATTGTAATACCTAAAATAACACTGAACGACGCCTACAGTATATCAATACGTGCGGTGTATGAGTACGGTAAGTGTCCAGAGCTGGTGTTACCCGTGATCTACAATCCCGGTTTCCTATTGATGTTCTTTTCGGTTATGAAGCTCACGAAGCGCTGGGAGTGGTAGCATCGGTGGATGTTAGGGTCTGAGTTCCCGAAGTGTTTTGCAATGGAGCCGCGGGACCCGGAGCAGGCACGTCGCCGAAAGGGTCACGAAGGAAGCTTCGCAGAAAGTTGCGCCACGGTGCCTTTGAGGGAACGAGGTGGCCTGCAGGAACGAGCCTCGCATCAGCGTCATCAGCACATGGCGATGTACACACGCACCACCGTCGTGGTATACGACTCGCTTGTTGTTCGCGATGACCAGTAACGTCTTCGCTAGTTCCTCGACAACTACCACGTCGGTCCTGCCGAGCACGTGCAGGGTTCGTGTTGAGTAAGACGGCAACAAGATAGCGTCGCATAATGGACTGTTAGGCCTGCAGCCTGAGACAGCAACGCAGAATTGCCTGTGGATTGCATTCATTAATCTCGGCCATGTCGGGCGCGGAGGCTTTGGACGAATACAAGGCGCACGACATATTGGTATGGGACACTCACAAAGGTGGATGCGGTGACTCTCCGTTAATTAAGAACGGTGGATGTACCGCAGGCTTCTCGAGCTGTCAAGAACCGGCGATGAACTTTGTAGGCGATCCCCAGCAGCCGAGTAGTTGTCAGGCGTGCGTACCAGTGCTGCGAGAATAACTGCCATGGCGGCCCCTTGACTGTTTGAGGGAACACGTCATCAACAATTCAGTCATCCCGTCGAAGCTAGGGCGAACCTAAAACCGAAAACTCCCTAGAAGAACGGACACGTCATACATTGCCGCCAGTAGTATCAGGAGACCTCCATACATCATACTTGTCCTTCGCCAACATATCCCGCAACATGGCAAGCGATTCCTCAAGCCCAGTTGTCTGCGTCCGCTCGGCATTGACCCGCCACCAACCACGGAGGGCTAGCGTGGGGTCCATCTCAATTGCTGCTTCGGCGACGTTATCAAGGGGCGAATCCGGTGAATAAAGCGTCAAGGTCACCAGATCGACAGGCACCAAGACATTGGGTGCATCGACGAAGACTAGAGTACATCGGTGAGCGAGTTAGTCCATCGGTGGATAGCGCAGTAAGATTGTGGGGCGAACCCAAGTCAAAGTCTTTGCCACACGCTTTGCGAAAAGCACCCATCTAACACAGCTGTCAGCTTGAGTTTCCATGCTATATATGGAATCACTGTTTTCACCCGTTTGCTGAAAGACGTTGCATTCTGCGCATATCTGAGCGTAGGGTCAGTAAAATTGGCTGATTCAACAGACCCCCATGGGCCATGACCCACCCATGCAGCATGAGAACCTTGCGTGTAGCCGCTGTGGACATTGTATACGTCTTGGGGCAAGTTTAGTCTTCATCTAATATACGTGCTACAGACCATACCTTTCTATACTCTCAGCTTGGCGTTAATGAAGAATTGCTTGTAGAAAATATGACTAATCGGAGTTTGGGCCTCTGTACTCGGTGTCTGTAGGGAAGTTCAGAGTACAGGGAAGAAACTTGGGAAGACGCAGTTTTCTGCACTTCCGCTGAAGGAGTTAGGGGTAGGTTCGTTCCGAACCCCTCCGTGTGGAAGGTCTTATGTCAAGACTAAGTAGAGTTAGGTAGTGTGGCGTCAATAACTCAACTAGAATTACTAACAGCCAGTAAGTAAGTCTAAGCGCTGAAGCGCTGAAGTCCTTCTCTACAAGGTTACTAATGATGATGACGTCAGGTCACGTGCCCGCGATGTCTCCCAAAGGGCGCGGCGCCTTATGTAACTGTTCTCGGCCGGGTTAGTCTGCTCAGTCAGTTCAGCACAACAGGCGAGATATTTGTCCTATCTTCAAAGGTAGTACACCAGTAGATAGCTATAATTGGAAGCATCACAATCATGTAGGCCTCATGCAAAAAAATGCAATGGGCTGGGGAGCTCTGCACTGGTGGCCGAGATCTCGGCCCGATACAGTATGTACTGCATGCGCTCATAGGTTGCTTCCACTTGAAAGTAAAATACAAAGAGCTCAGACTCGATGTTGAGTCCGAGTTTCCGCGGTCGGGAAGGGGCGGATTCCGGTGCGCCGATCTGCACATCTGGAAGGTCGGTGCGAGAGTCATCTCAAGCCGCTGCCTAAGGCCGGTTTCACGCGATCCGCAGACAGGGGAGCCTGTTGCGCGTTGAACCGGAGTGCGCGGGCGGCTTGAGGCACGGTGGGAATCCCGCTCGAATGTGAAGCAATGGCGAATTTTTGAGCACAGGACTAACCACCATGAAATGCAAATTGGAGGTGGGCTGGGACCAAACATTTCCCTGGGAGCCTATATGCAGAGAGGAAGGAGGCAAAGGTTAGGCCCCATTACACCTCAGGATGTCTCTGGCTCCCTCTGCCCACGCCTTTTGTGTGCTCCTGCCCCTCCAATGGCTGTGTAGAATAGCCAGGATGCTGATGTCTTTAGTGTCCGAGATATATTTCTACAGATGTTCATCACACGTCTTCACTCACGGCTGCCTTGCCAACGTAGCAACCTTCTAGTTGCCTTATCGAGCGGTCCCATGGGCCGTCAATTTCCCTGTCCTCAGCGTTACTTCTCCCTTCCGCAATTAAACACTTGTGCGCCCGCAAGATCGCGAGCAAGTCAAACTCCACACACTGCAGGTATGTATAGAACGGAATAATCTCAGTCTGTATTCACAGGACTGACTAGACAATATAAAGTACCTATAGAACGGAATAATCTAGGTACTAATCAGTAAGACGTCACGTAACGAAGTCCTTAACAATTAAGCTCACCTCAGTCTGTATTCACAGGACTGAGGTGATCGGGCACAATTCGGAGTGTATAAGTACAATGCAAGACAAAAAACATATCTTACACAAAAGAGACAAGACCGGGGATCGGGGCCCGCAGACAGATAGGGGGAAAACAATAAGACGCCCAATCAAGACAAGGTAAACAACGAACCGATCGAACATCGCGCGACGCACACTGTTGCGAGCTCGCGCACGGCTTGCTCGCATCACCCATGACCTCCAACAGTATGCGGCCTCCTGTCAATCCTCTGTGCACAACTAGTGGACAGGCCTGAATGCATAACATGTACAATACTCAAGTCATATATGTATATGAACACGAGACAATGTCATGATGAAGGGTTGCTCGACTGTACAGGAGGCTCAGTGCACGAACATTGTACTTACAGTGTTGGACGGCTCCTTGAGACACCCCGGTCTCCGAGCTTACTGCGGAAGATATCAGCCTCGGACTTCTTTGGGATATAAAACAATGCATTTAAACTGTCTAGTGCAGAAATCCCCATGAACATTGACAAGCAAAATGCATGACGATCTTCCATACAGTGTACTTTTGCCCTAAAGACCCAATTTTGTTTGCATTGATCAGACAGGTTCTCATTGGATATCTGGAGTTTTTACATTACATATGTGGTTTTTCTATGCCTATGTCTCATATGTACATGCTATATTTTTCAGGGTCTGTGTGTATGTCCCAAACTTTGAATATGGGCACCCTCAACAGTCCCAAGACATCAAGTGCATGATGATCTATCGGGTCACATCACATTCCTAATTTGGCAGGGGCAGCATATGGCCTAGCACTGAGTACTTCAAGCACGTTACCTTCACAGCAGTCCTCAGGCCTCAATCTTCAGCATGGTTGGTTGGCCACTCTCAGTCATAAAGAGAAGACAAATTAAAAATGCTCTACAAGGGGAATGGATGGCAAAAGCTGTCCAGAGGGATGATCAATGATAAGATTCTGTTCATCCAAATCGGGCAGGGGGCAGCGTGATGTGACGCGTCTCAAGGAGTGGTCCAAGCCCTGATAACGATTTTTGACACTGATGCCTGTCGGACCAGTGCAGTATGCACTCGATAGCAGCACTGCGTATCTAGAATTGTAGTAGGGACTGGTAGCTTTCAGGCCATATATACTGATTGATCTAGGTCAGGGTGACAAGGGTAAGTGCCCGGGATGAGAAAATATTTCACTGTCTCAAGGAGCCGTCCAACACTGTAGTAGGGGAATATATTCGCCGTCAGCGCAGAGACCAAAAATTGACATACCATATTTCATTTCCGGACCGATTCGTGACCTGATTGGTCCCTGCTACATTGTCTGTTTGATGTTCGGTTTCCGGATAGACATCAATTATATTTCCCTACTAAGTACCATTTTCCACGCATTTCGGGGCTCGAACATTATGCTATGCCTGCGGTGCATGCATAAACAGCCCGGTTATGCAATATCTCTGCATCTGCATTTGGAAGTGCTGGGCCCATTGTTGACAAATGCTTTCTGCCAGCCTGTGTCGGAAAATTAACTCTCATCTTATCAGACAAGTTCCTGGTGATGGGAAAACCAGTGCATTTTTAGGGTAATACAAGAAACGCCGCATCTTACCAACCATCCAAGTCTCTGATCATCTGTATAATCTGCCCAAATTCACCAATAAGGTAGTAAAATGTCGACTTTATCAGGTCATTATCGACTCCGACTCTCGGCCGATCATTCTGGTCATGGACTTCCTCTTCTGTCTCTTCAGCCTCATTATGTTCAGAATAGGTTTTCGACATATTGGGCCATGGCAGTTTGAAATTGTATCACCGTGAGATAAGTATCTGTGGCTGCACTGGCTGAAATGTGGCTTTTCGGATGGCCCTCTAGTAGTACTTCGCCGTAGAGGATGGGCCAAGAGACTGCTCCCCACCCATATGCACTCAAACCATTGGCAACTTGCGTCCAGCCTGCACAACGTCCCGTGCTATGTATGTCCGCCCGTTCTCCTTTCGGATCCAAAAGTTCTCACTGCTTATGTAGCTCAATGGCTTCGTTGCATGGGAGCTATATCCTGGTCTGTTTTGACTGCACACGAGGCCCACGACGCCGCGCACATGCCCATGCCGGTTTTCAATGCTTGGAGATGTCTGCACTCCGGCTCAGGTAAGAGCTATATAGCAATTGATTAGCCCCGTATTGAAGCTTGAATAAGCTAAGCGTCATGGCGAAGTCCATAAAGCCCTCGGTTCCACAGTCCATTCCCGGCATCGGTTCATTTCACGCCATGCCCGATACCACCGTGCCCGTGCTCATCGTGCGTGTTGCTGCAGCCGTGCTAACGATCCATCTGAATATGATGTAGGTTGGAGCAGGTCCAACAGGCCTCGTTGCTGCTCTTACGCTACGCCAGAATGGTATACCTGTGCGGATTATTGAGAAGGAACCAAGATATGCTGTAGGACAGCGGGGTGCGGCTATTATGGTGATGCCATTTGACTGTTGCTGTGGGGCAGAGTGCATGAGACTGAACTACGTCCTTGACCAGCCTCGGACCCAAGAGCTACTGAAGACATTGGGTGTTTTGGGTGATATCCACCGCCAAGCGTTGCGCGCTCCCGCAATTCGCATGTACAAAGCTCCAGAAGGCACCGAGCCTCTCTTGACCTTCCCTCTTGATCCTCCTGTCGCCTCGACACCATCCAGACCATACGTGCGGCCAGATGTCAATGGTATGGGTGTCCGACTCGCTGACTGTTGTCGTAGAGCAATGTGTCGATGTTGGGACAATACCATAGTGAAGAAACGTTGCGTTACCACCTGGAGCGCTGCGGCTGTCACGTCGAGACGGGAGCAACACTGTACAGCTTCCAGCCAGAGAACGACCGCGTCGTTGCCCATATCTTGAGGAGGGACTGTGAGAAAGAGGTGGTTCAGACTATCCAGTGCTCATGGTTGATTGGGGCCGATGGTGCCAGAGGCCGGTCCATTTAGCTATTGTACCCCTGGACTGCCGAGTTGGCTAATTCATTCCTTATCGACAGGCATCGTCCGGAGGCAGCTAGGCCTGGCCTTCGATGGTGAGACGATGGGAGCCGCCTATCATCTGGTCATTGGTGACCTCAAAGTCAAGGGTCTCGACCGACAGGTGGGCTGAATTACCCTGCTATGGAAGAAATATACACTTGGGGGCTGATGACTCGTGACCAGCATTGGCATTATTGGGGTAATATGAACAGTATCTTGTCAGTTACGCGAAGGGCGCGTTGCTTACGCTGTATCCCTTTCGGTTGCTTACTCACGTGTGTTCACATTAGCGTTATGCTGCGCCCAACGGAAGACGAGGGCATGTATTTCATGTTCCTTGGCGGGCAAATTGACCATGCAAAGGTTGTGAAAGACAGAGCGGAACTGGAGAGAATGATTCGTGTCGGTACGGGGCGCACTGACCTTGTGCTAGGAGACGTGCGCTCCATAGCAGAGTACAAGTAGGTTGGGTCTGCATGACATCGTTAACCCGAGTGTGCATTCTCACGCACAACCACGCAGGCCACACGTACGGATGGCCGAAACGTTTCGAAAAGGTCGAGTCGTCATTGCTGGTGGTACGTCAGGCATCATGATAGATGGTTGTCATCCCACGCTCAACCTGCATGCCAGATGCCGCACACATCCACAGCCCCTTCGGCGGCCAGGGTCTCAATTCTAGCATGCAGGACTCAGTAAGTCAATCCCATCACCAGTTCTCCCAATCTGTACGTGAACCCGTGATACCGAACAGGTCAATCTGGCGTGGAAACTCGCGCTCATAGAGAAAGGAATTGCCCAGCCGTCCTTGCTTGACACCTACACCGAGGAGCGGCTCCCTGTCATCTTCGAGATGCTCAAGACATCGACCAAGCTTTTCAATGACGCAATGCACGTCAAAAGCGACGGTACAAACGGTGAGAAGGCCTGGTACCGCGGCGGTGAGTTGCACATGCTCGGAGTGAACTGCCGATGGAGCTCGATCGTCGTGGACGAGCGCACGCCAAAGGAGACGCAGCCCTTGGATCCGTACGGAGGCTTGAAACGCGGCATAGACGTGGTGCGAGCCGGCGAGAGGGCGCCGGACGCGCCCCAACTGGTCGATCTGGCGGTGGAGAGCGGGGACGACATCGGCGCACTCGCGCCGACGACGTCGCTTTTCGACGTCTTTGGCCCTTCCTACCACACCGTCTTGGTATTCTGCGGCCATCTCGAGGCGAGCGGTGCCGTTTTGGCCGTGCTCCAAGATTACCCTGCGGATCTCGTGCGTAAGGTGGCCGTGTTCCCCAGCGACGTGCGCTCTCCGTCCGTCGTGGGGATTGATATGGCACTGGTGGATCGCGGCGGACACGCCTTCGCGGGGTATTCGGTTCAGAAGAGCCAATTCACTGTCGTCATCATCCGCCCGGACGGGGTAGTTGGTGGAATTGTCCACGGCGCCGAAAGCGTGCGACAGTACTTCAATGGCATATTCAGTACCGGTGCCTGACGCTGACGGCATTATAATTCGGGAAGCGATGCAATGTGCGTACGATTGGCTATCCTGTATCCAGTTCTATGACCGAAGTGTGTACCTACCTAAGCACATACATCTCATGCATGTGTGCTCGCCCAAACCGTCAGTTTCCCTCCAAATGTTTCGAGATCTCTGCCAGGTATCCAATCTCTATATCATCATGGAATGGACGTGAACGAGACACGCGTGAGTGCGAACTATGTAAAGACCAGAGTGTCCAAGAAAAGCAGAGAAGCAGTCGGCACATTACGGAGTCGTGAACGCATGGTCGTGAGCAACGGGTGGTGAGATCCCCGCCTAACGAGAACTCGAGAACTCTAGAGTCAGCCAACAACACATTCCTACTTCTCGACGTCCGTCAACATCGACTCCCTCCGGGACGCCCAGATCGAGTTGGATTCCGTCATCACGGGGCTATGCAGGCTGCTCTTGCTCGGCGTGGCACTCGGCGTCGGCACATTGTGCACCTGGATGCGCATGCCCGCCTTCTCTTCGAGGAAAGAGGCAGTCTCTCCGTGTTCGTTGCCCGGCCGCCGCCACACGGACAGGCGCGCATATAAGCGGCATTGCGTAGAAGCAAGGATCGGGCTATTGAGCGGAGGAGGTGAATATAGGTGAATAGTCAGGTCAGGTGTGCAGGACGCTCACATGAGGCCGAGCGAAATCGCCATGATGATGATTGACGAAATGGGTGGCTTCCAGCCCTTGTAGACAATATTCTGGGACGAAGCGTAAGAGGGAGCACAGGGAGCAGACAAAGGGCGTACATAGTAATGATGCGGGTTCCGGTCGAACGCGTAGCGCAAGCCAAGGCTCATGCCAGATTGCTTGTTGGCGATGAGGTCGACCCCCAGAGCGAGGGAAAACGTCCCCACAGATGCACTCGCGATCGCCTGGAGCACAACATGCAGGGTGAGGTATCGCACCGATTCAACATTAGAAGACCTACGATCGCGAGCCTCTCGAAGTACGGGATCAACACGATGTTCATGAGCGCGAATGCCGTCCCAATCAGCCAGTCGCCCCAGACCTGCTTCACAGCGAGGTTCGTGCCAAACAAGCAAATCCGGACGCCCCACGAGAATCCGCTCGCGACAGCCATAAGGATGATGCCCGCAAGGCGACCATACTCGAACGCACCAAACACGAAGCCCGGGAGAAAGCATAACATCGGGATTAGTGTAATGACGAGGTCGGATAGGTCTTTTGAAGTCTCGGTGTTGATGAACGCGGCCCACACTACATAGGGGGCCGTCAGTAGATACGTAAACGACCAACGAATTGAATGTACTGCAGACGGTGATAGTCAAGCCAATCCCCGCCCCAGTCGTGAGCCGCGGTAGCCTGACCCCAGCAAAGGCCAGCGGGAAGCCGAGAAGAAAGCAGTAGATGATCCAGAGGACAGCGGTCGCCGAAAAACCTGATCCCCCGCCGTCGCTGGCGAGTCCTTGCGCGACGGTCACATTGCCGTTGAGCACACTGACCGTACCATTGCTCGAGACGTTGACCTGCAAGTCGCGCGCCGACAGGACGTGCAAATCCGCGGCGATCGCTGGGAAGCCGTGCGCGGGGCGAGCAGCGGCGATGATGGACGCAGCGAGGGCGGCAGCAAGGCGTGTCATCACGGCCATTGGGGAGATCTCGAGCGGCGAGAGCGCTGGATGAAGCGGGTGGAGGATGGGGCGTCGCTCTGGAGGCCCACCGCGCTCGGTTCCCTCATAAGGCCCGCCACAGAAGTGGGAGCTGTACGTGCTCGATAGCCGGCGCGCGATAACGCAGCGCAACGTGCGAGCGGTCGGGGTTCGGGAAGTTAAGTACAGTGTGCGCAGTACAGAGCTTCCCTGACGTGATAGACTAGAGATGGGTTTTGGAAATCAGTGAACATAATCGAGGGATGCAATTATCGCGGAACCCAAGTACATATCTGCCGTCGCCGCGGTTCAGATTCGATTATGGCGGAGAACAGCGGCCCTGTTCGCTCAAGGCGTGAATTCACGAGCACCTAATATTGACCGAGTTCTGCATTGAACACTCACATTCTTAGCCACGGCTGGAGGGACGGGCCGTCCACATAGAGATCGCCCTGCAAGAAGTTGCATCGGATCGCGGTCTACTACGCTAGGGGCGGACGGAGACAATGCTCTCACAGCGGTATCAATCCGAACAACGAAAGATGCGGAGCTCCTGCAGAATGCCGCACCGACTCGCACGCCTTCCGACTCGTGTACTGGTTCCAAGAGTTCTATCGCTGGAGTTGAATAGTGAGCAATGAGTAGTCTCGCTTCTGCGTTATCACCGTGGCTTAAGCAAGCATGCAGGCGTGTGAATTACTCACATTGTTGCAACCTGCGCTATCATCACTGGCAGCTTCGGATATCACTTAGACTAATCTCGGAAGCCTGCAGTCATTGCAGCTAGGTACCGTACTCGATAAATAGATTGTGCAGTATTGCTCCACGTCCTCCTATCAGCAGCGGCGCTGATACTGCAGGTAGGTGGCTAAGCTGAGAGACAATTACACAGGCCTTTGAAGGAGAAGGTCGAAGTATCAGACCAATGTGTTCAAGTGGCAGGTTGAGTGTCACGACCCTTCAGCGCTCTCAGCGCTCGGCCACAAGCTTTTACGGAGTGGCGTCACATGTGACAACCATGTGACTGGCGCTCAGAGATAACAAACATTCGCTTCAAGTTTTGAGGCTCCAAAAACTGAAGGAAAACAACATGTTTTCGTTCACTGTTCGGACTCAAAACTGACCTCGAAAAGGTTCCTGCAGTGGGGCTCTTTTCGTTCGAAGTTCGGAGCCCGAACAAAGTACTTTGCCCGTGTGTGCGACGAGCGATCGCAGATCGCAGCCACAGCGGAGTCCGAAAAGCCAAGCAAACCCACTGGGAGATTCAACTTCAAGTCATGTTTGTCGTGGACTGTTCACGAGCACTGTAAACAGTTCGCAGCAAGGTTCAGAGCAGGAACAACTGACTTCCTCTTCATTGTGCAAAGACTAATTGATGGGCCTATTTCAGGGCTACTAGCTGAAGCTTGAGGCACACAAACCTACTTTGTCGCTGGTCAATATACTTACACCGGAAGCGAAGCGGTTCCTTCGAAGCTATAGAAGATGGAAGATTCGGCCATAACTGTAGCCGCGGCCATACGCGCTCTCGGCGGCCCAACCTACGCTGCACAAGACCTTGAATGGGCTACTGTTCTTCCTCGGGGCAAGGCGCTCTTTGAGTGGCTAGCGAAGCAAGTCGATTGCGACAGCGAACCCATACGGCTATGCCCTGATAAAGACCTGCTGAGCCATCGAATCTCGCTACATGCAATCGCGCTGCATGAAGAAGAAGTTTGCGTGTGAGTTGTGCTGTGCTATCTGTGTATTTAGTGAATATGTAGCTGATAGAGAGTGTAGGTTGTCGACAACTAGAGATATCGAGACGTTGCGAGCAGGTATATCCGATACCCCAGCCGAGTACCCGAACATAGCTATGCTCAAGTTAGTGACCATCTGCGCGGCGAAGAGGACACTGATTTTTGTGACTGCAGTATGCGCTCACGTTTCATGGAAGCCGAAGCCGACCTGTTGGACGCCGAATTACAACTTCTGAAGCATCGGCTGAAAAACTCCAAGTGTGTCGACTTGGTCGTGACTGCCTATTGTCTTGACCTTGCTATGAGCTAGGACGGCTGCCAAGAGACTAGCACAGGCCATCAAAGCAATACAATCTGAAGTTGAACGGGAAAATCAGGAGATACGCCAGAAAGACGATCGGCTGGGACAGCTGTCTGTACATGTAGGCCCCTCTCAGCTGCAAGGAACAGTCCATATATTGATGGTGCTCTCTAGGTTGGCACTATCATATCCAAGTCAACACGGACCACATCAAGGCTGCTGGATGCCACCGTTGGTCAGCCGGACCTCAAGTCTCTCCAAACCTCGCTGGCAGCGCTCTTGGTTCTGCATACCCATATTTCAGCCACCGCGGAACAGCAATTTGAACTTGTCGACCAAGCTGCAGCAGTGCTGCCAAGTCCGGAAGAAGTGGTGCAGGAAGCAGCGAGGCTACATGCGCGTCTATCCATCCGACGCGGCGGACGCCAGATTGGCCGTGCCAACGGGCGGCCAGAGAGCCAGGGTACGTCAACCGATGCATGTTGTGCGGAACTGGACAAGATATCCGAGCTGCTGGAGTCCTCATCGAACAGTGAGAGTAGACGGAGAGTTCTAGACAGTCTCCTCTCGGAGGACCCACCTACTGCAGACATGAGCAGCGGCAGCGTAGATATCAAGGACGAGGTCACGCGTGCATGGTCGCTCGACCAGCTCGCGATTCTGCAGGCCCGCGAACGGGCTGTTGATGAGGTGAGGCACATTCCGCGTCGACGCCTCGACCGAACAGGTCCTTAGTTAATGAATTGCAGGCTACAGCGCGTCTCGAAATGACCCTTCTTCCCCTACTCAAAGCTCTCCACGAGCAGCTGGAAACGCGCAGTGCCCAAGTAGTTGAGACGGAAGCGCTCGTGAGCGCGCTGATCGAGGAACTAGAAGACGTCGCAGATGACGTCGCCTCCATCAAGGCGGAGGAACCTCCGCTGACAGATGGTAGCGCCGGGGCCGAGCCCGTCGGTAGCGCGCCGATTAGCACTGCCAGGGAACCTGCTCACTCACTTCTGGCAGCGGAGTTGGTGGATCTGTTGAAGAGCATGGAAGGTGAGTCTCCATTACGGCTTCGCGTCGTCGCCGTCGTAGTTGAGAACGGCGCTAATGCGTAGCTCATCCAGGTATGCGGCCGTTCGATGCTGGCCCGCTTATCCTGCTTGAGTACGACGATTTGGTCAACGAGCTGCAGGCGGTGCGAAAGCGCGGGCAGGATGCTGAGCGAGCGGAGAGAGAATGGACGACTTCTCTCGCGCCGGAACTCTCTACTTTGTGCGTCTCCCCTCAATTAGCCTTATAATCCCTGTCTAATTCCCAAATCCCTCCAGATCTGGGAGCCATACCCCCTTGTTATCTACGTTATTCGCAAATTCTCCTGTGAATACCTCCCCGCCGTTTGGGTTATCTCTGCATGCGCGAGGTGTGGAGAAGGAAACGAAAGAGGGAGTGGAACACCTAAATGACCTGGTGCGGAGGTTTGAGAAGGTGTGCTTGCCCGTCTACCACTGCAAGCCATGCCTGACCGGTTGTTTCTACCCAGGAAACGCAGCTCAGTGAACGCGACCGCAGGGAACTCACAGCGTTTATCGATAAATGGGTTCGATGAACCAAATAAATCAATGGTGTTTGCTGATGATACATAGCCAACATCAATGGGAATCAGTCCTATCCATCGTCCCACGCATTCCGCTCCGTCTGTGAACCCTGCCATCACACCGCGAGCGCCGAGAAGACTCCCTTGAAGTACCGCTTCATTCCAGCCACTCCGAATACGATAGCACCGACAACCCCGTCGGGTCTGATGATGACCACCGTGAGGCTATCGTCCGCACAACGGTACCCGTTGTACGCGTGACCCTGGGCATCCGTCACAACAAGAGTGGTACCGTTCACACGCTTTGGCGGGACGTCCCGGGGAAATACGACCACGGAGCGCACGACGCCTTCCGAGTACTCCTTCAGCTTCTCGAGGACATGCGCGAGCTCTTGCTGTCCTCCGTGGCCCACGAAGAGCAGCACCGTATGGTACGTAGACCCAAACACGTCGAACAGCGATGTCTCACCGCCGGTGCAGCCCGTGGGCACCAGGTTGGGCGCGTCAGGTGCCCTGTCACCCGCGCGCACGACGTCCCCTGCGTTCACGCCGTACGGATCCTCCGGACCCGGCGCGGTGTACGGATTGCGCTCGTCGACGACGACGGGGCTCCAGCGGTAGTTGATGCCGAGCATCTTGGTTGCGCCGCCGCGGTCCCAGCCCGCGAGGTCGCTCCCGTCCTTTTTCATCATCTGGGTCTTGTCGTAAATGCGCGCGGTGCGCTTGAGCACCTCCATAATGACTGGGACGCGCTCGGCGGTGTAGGTGGAGAGCAGGGACGCGTGTGCGAGGCGTTTGTGCACGAGGGCGAGCTTCCAGGCGAGATTGAACTGCGGTGGGGGGAAGCGTGAGGACACGATGGTGTGGAAAGGGAGGGAGAGGGAGGACGTACGGAGTCTTGGATGGAGGAGTTGAGGCCCTTGGGAGGAGTTCAGCCGTGCGAGTAGTCAGTTGGGACTGCGATACATACCTGAGCACCGAAGAACGGATGGACGTGACAAGAGTCTTGGGATATGGTCAGTGCTATTGCCGTTTATGCGGAAGCCGCGGCGACGCACCTCCAGCGAGAAACACTCGGCCTTCACTAAACCTTTCGGTCATCCTAATGTTAGGCCTGGAGGCAGCGATGGTGATTATTTTCTCCCTGTATATCTCCCTGAAAAGACGGCTGTGCGAGGCGTACCTGGTGTCTGCTAACCACATTGTCTTGCCCAGCTCAAGGTCTTCTCTGTCCGTTCCAGCTCTCAACACCTTCTGCAGCTCCTCGCGGTCGATGAGGGCCTTCTCGTAGTCAAGATGTCCGCCTAGAATCAGATGAAAGATACCCGGGTTTTCAGTCGACCTTATGGATACCCTGTGGGACCCGTCCGGCCATCGTGAATGTTAGCCTTGCTATGACCGAGAATGAGATAGCGACGCACAGAATTGTCGACGGGTCTCCCCAGACGTGCCAATACTAGAAGGCTCTTTCAAGCACGGAATGTTATGGTAATGTGAATCAGATTCTCACGTCATTAGACAGATTCTTGACCTGAATGTCCCCGGTGATGAAACGATGTCCGGAACCCCGTGTCTCGCCGCTGAAAGGCAGGCCCAGATGCTTGCGTATGGTTCCTATCAAACAATCTCATCTGTGAAATGCAGAGATGAATTATAAGTGTATCAGACCTTTCGCGCCGTCGGCACCCACGAGCCAGTCGCAGCTGATTGTCTCCGTTTCACTCTGGTCGATGCCTGCTTTGACGACCTGAGCCTCGACATGACCATCATGCTGTTGGAAGCCTGTGAGTGTCGTACGCTCCTCGACGTGACAGCCGAGCATCTCTAGATGATCTCGCAGCAGTGCCTCGAGCCTGTCTTGCCCTAAAGAAAGTATATTTATCTGTATTTAATGAGCAGTAAGCCGTCTCGCCACCTGGATTCGTGTCTGGAAATATACATAGGGTGTCGAGGGTGTCCGGGCCATCGGCTCTGCCAGGTAAAAAGTCTTGATGACCTCCGCCCCCCCGGGCAATTTATAGACTTTCGTGGGGATAAGTGGCTGGCCTCGTTCCAGCACATCTGGGAGGAGTCCGAGATAATGATACACCTCTTGCGATCGAGGCTACCGCGGAATTATGGTAAGTGCCTTGCATCACGATGCCATGAATCTAACCATAGTTCCAGCTCCTCTCTGGCCCTTGTGGGTGCCCATTTCTTTCTCGATGATTCTTACTTGCACACCGTTCTTGATCAAGGCAAGGGCCAGTACAAGCCCCGCAGGACCACCGCCGACCTGACGAATTGTACCGCCTTATTTTGAATTAACTGATATGAGCAAAGACACACGTACGATCAAAACAGGCACCCTAAGGGCTGTCATTGCGAACGCTGGCAACCTTAGGCAGTTCTTGCAAAATACTGCTGATCCTACGACGAACACGGGCACAGGAAGACTCGTCTTATCCCGCTGGTCGAGGATACTTTAAGAGTCGAGGATCCTAGACTAGCAATATATTGTATCGATGCAATATGCGAGGTACAGTCATGTGGATAGTGTCATCGTCCATGTTTCTCGGACCTGTGTGGCAGATACGAGGTGCGCTATGCCGCAGCTGAGTGATATCTGGAGCACGTTTTCTCACGAAGCATACCGAAATATAAGGGTAGAGCCAGGTTGCATGGGAAGGCTGACCGGCTTGGACGGCTTCAGCTTATCGAGGTTGCAGTCTCGTAGTGAAGCAACGTATAATGAATGGTGCTTTAGGACAACAAGCAAGTGACCCAATACCAATACTCGTGACGATGAAGCACCGTCTCGGGTCCAATGCGCGGCATGTGTCCGAGGCTTGAGCTTGAGGGCTTGGTGACAGATAGACTCCGATAGACTGGATGGCACTACTATGTAATCTAGATCTATGTGGCGGGTGGCGTCGATCTCGATCCTTAGGTGGCTGCTACTCACCGCCAGAGCACCGCGGCGCCAAAGTGACGCACTACTCTCCTCCAAACCAATGCATACGCCCATGACGCCCGCCTATACGTTACCTGGATAATTCTACTCTTCGTCGTCCGGGAATCCCTTGTACTCTGTTCCACTTGCGTGTGTATCCTCTGCCGAGGCCGTACGTACCGTCAATCCAGACATCGGTTCTCGCCCACAGAGACACTACCGCCCCACGACTCTCGGCCCCTCGGTCGGCTCTCGATACTTCCCTCACGGAATTTTGTTCCATTACTACAGCACAACGTGTGGTATTCCTCTTTGTTACCAGTCGTGAGTTTCTTCACACGATGGTCTTGAGATAATCGTATTCTCAATCTTCCCTTGAGTGACAGTTCATATTCAGTGTCGACCCTCGAGGATAGGCACGCTATTTACATCTTTCAAGTGCTAGAACGAGTCTGCACAACATGGACCAGAAAGATCCTGAAAGCAAGGAATTTATGGTCGACATAAGCGACGACCTTCACACATCGGCTTTGGCTCACCTCCGGAAGGAGTCCCTAGGTATATATAATCGCCTCCACTCAATAGCTGAAGATGTCAAGTTTGTCATGGCTGTACGTTCGACTTATTCACACTTACCCATCTTGCGTGAGTCGCAGCTTGCAGCTCCGCCCGTTTGACGCATTCCTAACCTGTTATCAGCTAATCAACGATGTGGTCTCTGGTATGTCGATCCTCGAATGGTAGGCGGATCCACGCTATGCTTCGTACAGAATGTATTGTGACTGACATTTGAAGGCTAGACGGGAGCCTGCGTACTTCAAGTCTACTGATGGCCACTTCGGGAACTGGAGCTTCAACCTAAGACGCCCGAATCTGCATCTCCTCTCCATGATTGTCTTTGAAGGAGGGTGAGGCTCATCGTCTTTTATTGATAGTAACATCCTCAGCAGTTGCTCTCCCGTCAGGATGATCCTGGTTGATTCGACCCGATCGGGGAAGCGCATCCCAGACGCCCTATCCAAGGCAGTCCCCATCTGGTGCTCGGTAATCAACCGCGCTGTGCAGCGCAAGTATCCGGATAAACACAAGGAAGCCTGGGATCTGGAGCTATATTGCCCATCTGGGGTGGTCAGTGCTCAAGAAAAGACCCAAATTGAAGCACGTCTGGATGGATGGGTGGATTCCCTAGTGGTAAATAACCTCACCCCCCCAAATGGCTCAAGTGTTGACGCCTTTTTCTATGTAGAACTCTTCCTACATTTTGACCGATTTATTGCGACCCTTGCGGCCCTTCTGGGTCACACCTTCAACCACCATCTTTCCTCGGCTGGACGCTGCACAGCCATTTTATCCTGTCATATGCGTATCAGCATCCAAACAGATCGACGATGGCATGGAAAGGCGGTCAAGCGGTTTTGTGTATGTACAAGGCTCGGGAGACGACCATGAATTATGGGGCATGGTACGTCCTAATATTCACTTGTAATGAAGCGCTAGGCTGACCTACCCGTCGAACAGGGCCTCACCCCTGCATTGTTTTGGAACCATGAGGACGAGATCCTCCGCTGCAGCCGTTCGGAGTTACCAGAGCTCATTGGATTGCTCCTCTTGCCTCATAGTGAAAAGCAACTGCTGAGACAAACGTTGTCCCCGAAGCCAACACCGGTAGCTCAGGTCGGCGGACGGCTGCTGATCTGCGCAGTGGATGATCTGCCATCGCATCTACCTCGGATGCTGCCGGAAACAGGAAATCCTGTTTCGTACCTGATTATTAGCACAGTGACACCCAAGGCGGGCTCTGCGGATCAGACGAACGAGAACATATTGCACCTGCGAATGGCAGACGGGAAGAAGGACCAAATCTATTATCTCCAGACTGTCCTTCCGCAGTCGATGGTGTTCGTGAGGTGCCACCTTGCGAACGGCGATTCGGTCTGCCTAAGTTGTAGTAGCGGTAAAGACGCTAGCGTCGGCGTCACGCTCGCCGCACTCCAGTTGTTTTTCGACGATTCAGGCACCTTCCTGTCAACGCAGGAAGAGCAGGACACGCAACGTGGGTACTCCTATGAAGAGTTTACATGCCCAGATTAACTGGCTAAGAACAGGGAACGCGACGACGAAGCAGTCCATCTACAAACGACTACAGTGGATAATCTCGAGCCGGCCAGAGGCCAATCCGTCTCGAGCTACACTCAAACGCGTTAATGAATACATCCTCACTTCTCCCTCCTTTCGGCGTGGGCGAAGCGCTGAGTAATCGTTATTGCACAGTATGTGGCTTCACTCATCCTTCAGCGATGAGAGCTTGACAGCGGTGCTGCTGTAGACTATGAGCCTGAACGCGCGGAGGAGACCAGGGTTGTAAGTTGACGGCACAACGTGGTATGTACCCGGCTGCAGAGCGATCTGCGGCGTTGCCACGCCAGCGAGCCCGCTGGAATATGGCCCGGATGTTGCAACAAGAGAGGGGCGTGGTGACTTATGCTGGAAGAGGGACACGTTGATCGCGGCTGGTGGGGTGGGTTCGAGCAGCTGCAGCCGCACTCTGTCCGATGATGGAACATGAGTAGGTACTAAAGTGAGAGAAGCAGGATGCGGACTTGAGCTGTATGGTTCTTTCGATCTGGATCTGGTATAGTGGGTTGGTTGCGTATGTACTTGAGCTTGGAGCCCCGCCTGCTGTCTGAGCCGTCCTGTACTAGTGTAAGGGCCTACTTTTGGATGGATGGAGATTATGTAGCCACTCACCACGCGCCACGAATCACCTTGCTAAACATGCCGGCTCCCTCCTGAGGGATGGGTCTCAAGTCGAACTTTGATAAACTCTCCACCCGCAGCTTGAATGGCCCCAGCTGCTGGGGTTCAAAAGACGATACGATAAGAGTGTAATCACCAACTACTTGGACGCTGCATGTGAGCTCAGGTATGTGCCATTCAGGTAGTACACACCAGGCAGGTCGCGTACTACGTGCGTGTATCCGTAGCTGTAAGGACCCGAGCTCGCTGCGAGTTCATTGTAACCCAATCTAAACGGATTAGAGGTGAATTCGAGCACACGGCCACGTGCACTTACTCGATCACCCGCTCTCCTTTGGACCACACGAGCGAGGTATTCACGGGAATATGTCTGGGGCTTCTCAACGAGAATGATGCGTATGACTTTGCATTAGCGACAGGTCTAGCAGACGAGCCGTCGGGGTATATTCGGAGATGATACTGGGGGTTGTCCATGAAGGACGGGTGGCTGTGGTTTCCACCAGCATTCTTGCTGGTAAATGTGCCATCGAGCTAAGGCCCATTAATACAAAATGATGCGACGGGAGTCAAACACTGCGCACCTCTTTGGACCTTAGAGCTCTGGGTATCTCCTCTATCCAGGATATATCGGTATTAGCGTATACAGTGACTGTGAAGCCCACTTCGGGAAGTTGCCCTTCGTACGCCGCTATGATATGCAATGCATGATTTGTTTTTGATGCTTCATATCGCACCTGCTCAACGCGTCGACGGATGACCGGAGTACTCTTAACAAGGATCACCCTCACCAAGGTATGTATATTGTTCGTATACTCGCCCTGGTCGAATTTATGAGCGCAGATGTCTTAAGCTCCAGCCGCTCAACGTCACCTTTATTGTCAGTGGGTTGAGGTCGGGCGATGTTTGGATTGGCTCCTCATCACCATTGACAATGAGGGATAGGTACTCCGAGGTACGCCTGGTGTCAGATACATGGCGTGTTAACTGAATCCAGATTTCTTCTTTACTTCTAGACGCCTTGCCGATCCCGGTACGCAATTGCAGTTGAAACTGTGAGGCTGCAGAGTGGGGAATAGATCAACTCGTGCGACCCCGCAGAGCAACATGGGTAGACGCACAGTAGGTCTCGTCATCGTCCAAGAACAAGCCAGCCTTCCACGTTCCGTGGAAGGTAATTTGATTTTTGAATATACCGGGATCCCAGCTGAGGTAAACCCCGTCAAAAATGTTACAGACAGACTCCCAGGACAGTATGAACGAATCTGCGAGGATGAACTGAGTCATCATCCCAGATGTAATAACTACGCACTAACTCGTGGGTCCTGGACGGCCGGCAAGTGAGTCTTGGCCGTTCTCAATTATCCGAGGGGAGGGAGGATGACACCAGGAGTCGAGAATAGTCAATGCGCGATCTAGTAGATTATCCAACACTCCTGTGGTGTCTCTGCAGTGAACATGATATTCCGCGGTGATGTCCTCCTCACATACCAATCACGGCATAGCAATGTTCTGGAACGAGATTGATATCCTCGGAGCACAATGTTTCCGCTCTCTCTCCGGTGCCTAGTGTTAGCATGCAGGACCCTGAATAGGAAGTATCATCACGCGCCCTTGAGAAGATAAACCAGCTGATTTACCATAACGAAACCCTTCCGCAAGGCGAGACCACAGACGCTCTCGTTGGGAAATTGAACTATGAGGAGATTATGAGACGTCATGACGGCACTTTATCCGTGATGTCCGCTTACGACTTCAGGTTCACATGCTCCGGAATCCATCCAGCGAGCGCACTAGCAAGAGGACGTCAGGTTCCATAGTGACACCATTATCATTTGCACCGCTCTTACTGTAGGTCTACACACGAATCGCTTAAGGCTCAGTCGATAAAGGTGACATCGGTTGTGGACGACAGGCCGACTTACGACCCAGGAAAATCGTAGCCACCCATAAGCTTCATGTACTAGAAATTGTCTTAGTTGTGCAGGGAATACAGCGCTCGCATGACGCACTTACTGCCTTCTCTAGCAAAGATGGCCAAAGCTGCCGCTTCACACCTGTTGACAGACACATCAGCGTCCCGTCAGGATAGCTCGGAAGTTCGTCGTCGATTGCTGGCGTTCTAGGTCAGCACTCTGAACCATGAAATAGACGAAGCCCCTACTGATCTGTGGATAGACTTGTCAATGATGATTCTAGCGTTTAAGAGTGGAGACACGTTACTCGACGATGTGCCCCATTGAACATGAGGCGAGCATGGTACATCCATGTCGTCGGGGCCGTACCATTGCTGCCGTATGTACGTAAGCTTGACAGGCCAATCTGAAAGCATTAGGCCAGGAAGTCTGTGTGCCAAGACTGGGGAATTCACCTCGGTCTGGAAGTGCCGATTATGTGCAATGCATACGGCAACTGAACCACAGACTGAGCAGTCCGTGACTATGTGCTGGCTGATGTCCTGCGGCTCTAGTGGTGAAGTCACTGAATGAAATTGGGCATCCTCAGGTCTGTTCCAAACTGCGCAATTCTGCAGCTGAGTTGGTGACAACCTGGGTTGCCTGCGTGGAACGCAGGCGAATCAGCACATGATAATCCGCTACGTTAACATGTGGGTGTACCTGACATCTTCTGCCACCGACATATCTTCGTCCCATATAGGGAGGCGGATATTGTTCACAAGAGAAGACTTGCGAAGTACATACAATTGCTCCTCTGTGTGAATGATGTGAAGTCAGTCTTCACGGAGGCGAGCTGGATGGTAAACACACTCTTGGCAAAATGGTCTCTGGCGACTGCTGTCAGATCTGGTCGCGCAAGCTTTATCTTCTCCGCACGTTCTAACGCCTTCGCGGCGTGATCTTTGCACGCCGCACGTTGCCTGACATCGTGACTGATCTGACTGAGGTGCAAGAAGTCCTCAGCCGCTTTCACATAGAGTCGGAATGCTTGGTCAAGATCGCCGCCATGCTCGCTCTTGGCAGCCTTAGAATATGTTGTCTGGCAAGAAATCGTGTCAACAAGTCCAATGAGCACGTCTCTCCGCCTCTACTCACCTCAGCTTCGTGCGACATAGTGAACCGTTCGCCCGACGTCGCACAAGGTCATTCGGAGCATGAAGCACCTTAAAAGCCCGAGTGCACCCGCGCGTCCCCTCGAATCAGAGTTTCTTCAACTGATGTAGGAGAAAGTGAGAAGGTCACGAAACCACCTGGACTACTCAAAGTCGCCGTACTTGGCATCTTAATGCCATAATTTCACCCCAGCTGTGCGTAGGTGCTGCACGTGATCTAAGAGGGGAAGGTTGATATGCGGTATGCTGACATAATCATTAGACTGGCGACGGCGCCACAACCTGAACTAACTCTAGGTAGCTCTCTAGGTTCTCTGATTTCATGCTTTCTCGAGCGCGACCTTGAACCCATCAAATAGCCCCCCTCAGCCTTGGGGGCAGCACTTACTTTCGCACTTTCTAGGGGCGGCCGAAAGAGACTGTTATGGTCATCGAGCGATAGACGGATTCAAGACAAGCACCTTCTCATCCGCTACGACCAGTTGGGCTGATGGCCTGGTAGACGACGAGGTACCGCAAAGTAAGTGACTCGAACTACTCTCACTTTCTACTGCGCGAAGATGTCCAAGTAAAAGGGTTGACCCCGGAGACGAGTGTGGCGTTCCCTAGTATCCGAGCCCCCGAAGTGTTCGAAACCCGACGCGTCATTTCAAGAGATTATCGTGACGCGCCTTAAGGCCGAACCTACATTACGTAGCGCGAGGGCTCCCATTATGGTTTGCATGGTCGCAAAGCCCAAGACCTGCAAGCAAAGGCTGAGTCTACAGAGGGTCGTCTGCCTGTGCACTGTCTTGGGTAATGAGACGAACCCACGTTCCAGAAGCTGAGCCTGCGCAGACGAGATCTACTCTACTGCAGGTGGTCTCTAGAAGTGGTGATTCAGTGAACGGAATATGCCCACCGTTTGGTCGGATGCACTGTTACAAAGCGTCTGCGCCCAAGGTCTACGTGCAGTCGTGTGGTTCTGTGCGTACAAGTGGGAGGAGCGGATACCTCGTGAGAGCGCCCCTCGTTGCCGGGGAGATGAGATCTCATGCTCATGGGCTTTGCCCATCCCTGAGCGTACTCCCTCTTATATTGACTACCACTAACGAAGTGCATGTTACTAAAATATTTTCCAGGTTTCCATCATGTTCTCGGCACTACTTTCCCTAGTCGGATGGTCCTATCTTCCCCATTTTGCCACAAGCAGGTTGTTGCCCATCTTCCATCGCTTCTACCCCGCACTGTCTGGCCATCCTGCACCTGCCCCGAACACCCCCCTATACGTCCGACATTATCGCTGCTTGTACGCCTTCGCTGTCATCAGCTATCTGTTCTACAATTTCCGACAAGCGGCTTTGTCTATGCCCCCAAATTACTATGAACTCCTGGGCGTGGATCCTGCTGCCGATGAGAATGCCCTGAAGATGGCGTTCAGACAATTTGCTCGGAAGTACCACCCGGATCGTGTAGGCTCACATGGCGAAGCACTGTTTATTGAAGTCCGCGATGCCTTCGATGCGCTCAAGAATCCAGTGACGCGATTCGCCTATGATAGGTCCGTAGGCCACGAACTACAGGAGTACTCTTGATTGAACCATTATAGTTTCGGCCCAGATGCGCTCCAATGGACCCAGTGCACAACAGTTCGCGACTTTGTTCGCTATGGGCTCATGCAGTCGGCCGGTTTCTACATCGTATCTGCCTGTGGGTTGCTACTGTTCTCTTCAATAGGGAGACCCAGTGACGTTGCATTTGTGAGTCAAGTCATGTTTTGTGTTGCGCGGGCTTACTCATGTTCCTGACAGTGGCGCTATCTGCTCTTCGCTGCTATGTTCGCGTATGAGCTTGGCTACATCCTGAGTCCGTTTCCTGCGGCATCGTCAGCACCACTATCGTCTGTGATCTTGTCTGATCCTGGATCAATGTCGCATGCCAGTGTCTTATCAACCCTCTGGCCGCGAAGAGTGGCCTGGCAGCATGTCCGCTTTCTACACTCTCTGTTTGTATTCTCGTCTGCAGCGCTCTCGAAGGTCGCCCCTGTTGTGTTCCCCTCTTCACATGAAGATATTCACTCGGCAAGGCTTCAAGCCTTCTTAAGTCGGATATCTCTCCTTTCGAAGCTGATAGATCGTGATGGTAGGTATATCCTTCCCGTCCCAACACACCAGCTGACATCGTTGTTCCCCTCAGCCACGCAACAGATCCACGCCGAGCTGCATTCTGTGCATGGCCCCCAGACGCATACGCAACCCACAAACGCGAACTGGAACTCACTTCCGCCATGCGAGCAGCCTGCAGAGGAGGTCATTGATATGCTAACCTCGGAGATGGAGCACATGGTCATCGAGAGCCACTTCGCGGATGGAGGCCCACTGAAGAGTGCAGTTGACAACGCCATTGATCGTCGAAGAAGGGGAGCCAAGGAGCAAGCTAAGCCGATGATGAAGCGGTCAGAGACAGGCATGCTTTCGCCGACACCATCGCCGCCGCCGCGCACACCCGCGAAGCGCATACCGAGCGCGGCATTCTTGGCCGCGAGGGCAGCTTTCACCCCCAGTGGCTATGTGCGTGGGCGGTCGCAGTCACTATGAAATGGTCTTTGCTGTATTTCTGTTTGTACTTTACCTGATCATGTTCGTGATTGACCTGATTTTTCATGGACTACTGGCTTGTTCGGCGGAGGCAGGCACACCGCACTGTGTGCAATTGAAGTGCCAAGCCCTGCCGCCGTAGGTGCATGTGTCGCTGTTGTGGACCACTTACGGCTTGGTGTACATTTGTATCGTTTAGACCTAGTGATGTGGTTGAAATCTGTACACGTTTTATTCTTCGTATACTATCCGCAGCCCAAATCATGATTGAACGAGAGCCACGGACTTTGTTGGAAGCACGACATTGGGAAGTTGCAAGTAGGCTCTACCATCAACATCAGGTGCCCGCATAGTGCCACAGTAGCGCCACGCACGACACCCATGCTAGCCTTGATTCTCTCGTCCCGTTCTCCGGTTCTCCGCCTCAGAATTCCGAAGAGAACAGGGCGAACGCACATCCAGCTTGGACCAGGTCACAAAGCACGTGTTAATCTACAGCACCTAATACACCGCGCCCTAAAAGTATAGACGTGTCGATGTCCCAGCAGATGGTTGACACCAGTTGGGGCAGTGCCAATGATACAGTACAGTATTTGTTGCGCGAAGACTGGTGTCGCGTTTCATCATAAGCACTGTATCATTTGTGACCCCGTTTCTCTGGACAGCATGGGGCATATCAGTGATCTGCTCAGCATATAAAGCTGAGTGCTTGACTCACGACAGACACTTGATCCCTGGAATCCAACCACAATGTCACCAGGTGCCTCAATCTCAACTGCATTACACATGATTGAAACTGATAGAGCCAAGCAGCTCTGTACTTCTATGATCTAGCTACTACATTTGATTGCATCTTTCCGTTGTTGTTCCAGTGTCGAGTCTCAGCAGTCCCAATTGCTCTAGCACTGTTGCATCTGGGAACAATCTCTTTATTATTCTCTGATGTGGCTTTAGAATTAACAACTAGCTGTGACTCCTGTGAGGTAAGAAATTCATTGAATGCATAATTAACTTCTGATTGATGGAGACCAGATGTAGGTTGTGTTCACATGAAGTTTTGAGCAAATATGGTCTTTCAGTCACCACATATATAGGTGTTATACTACAGCATATTGCAATTACAGGTAATGTGCTACATTAGATATTGCTCAACATCATTACTAACGGTTGACCAGCTATCTCAGTTCTGCGTGCATTTGCTATCAATGGGCATAATTGGCATGTTCCCTTGATAATATTTCTTCTCTCAATGACAAATGTTGGAGCAGATATTGTAGGTTGCTATTGTCTGAAGTATCCATCTGTTCTGATTAATTGTATCAGGTCTATATCTGCCAAATAACTTTGGTACAAGCACCCTCACCAATTGGTTGTGCACTTAAATATAAGAATAAGGACTTTGTCTTTCAGTATGTCTTCCATTGCTTGTAGAGCTTTCAGGCTGCTCACTGCTAATCACATTTAGATGTGAGCTAGTCTTATAATATGATTATAAGTTCAAAACACTATCTAATGTTATTTACAATACAGTCAACATTGCTGGCACATATCATTGTGCTTTTTGTGACATGGAAGCACACATATGGCATAAAGAATTTTGCTAATCTGGCCAATATTGAGTCACCAATAACACTATTGCTTCTTAGACATGGTGAGCTTAATATACACATGAATTATTGATTGTTTTAACAACCATGCAGGGACTTTCTATATTGGGTAACAACATTCTTGCAGACTTTAGGATTATCAGCTTCTAATCATATCTTGCCAATCCAGAGTACTTATTCTGGTTGATATATATGCCAGGTCCTGAGTATATTTAATAGTCCTATTCTCACTGTGTAAGAATTATTTAATATTAAATCTGGCTATACTGTATCTCATGCATCATTTTTGTTAGATTTTGCACTATTCTGCTTTCTCACTTCTTGTTCAATCTCTGTCAAGCTGTCCTGGTCCCCAATCTACCATTCATCTCTTCTGAGATGTCCAGCATCATCTTTTCCCATAGCCTTGGCAACATTGGTGGCTCACTGGTGCATGGCTTTGAAGATTTGGTGAATGAAGAAAATGGAGAGGAGGTTGGGGAGTTGGGTGAAGACCAGGGGGACTATGAGCTCAATGAGGTTACTTATAAAGAAGGGAAACTGGATACATCAGAGGGTACTTTGACAGAGGAGAACATGGCAGAGAATGAGGGTGAAATGGTCTGAGAGTTGATTACATTAGGAGCTGTTACTAGGACCTAGATTTTGTCATTTTGACTTCTTTTTATTCATGCACTGCTGTCTTGCTGCCTGCTCAGCTAGACTACTATAACTGATAATGGTATCCTGAACAATTATGTTTAATGTCTAAATAATGCAGTGGTGTGCTTGAGTGTACATAATAGTTAGAACTGTCCTATTGGACTAGTGATTCTCTATTGTTCGCTGATCATCCCTTCCTTAGACACAATCACAATGTGGTTCTAGTAATTCTGTTGCACCTGACTGGATGTCTCACAATTGCTGTACACCACTAACCTTGCTCAGTCTTCATCCGACTCTTTCACCTTGCCTTTGTATTATGGGATTAAGTGCCTCAAGTCAACTCTCGTTTGCACCACAAGTTTCTGGGAAACACCAGTCCATAGCCGCACAACACATCATCCCGCAGCGCGGAGAGAAAAAAGTATACAAATAACCCATCGCCGACAGCTTCATGCATGGCAACACCGAGTCGCGCCGAGCACGGAGGAATTGCCCTCGTATGAGCTTCTCGACGTGCTCCTTGTCGCTGCAGAACACCATGTCGATGTCGACCAGAGGTATCAAGCCATGGTACAAAAATCATCGTGAATTACCGAGTAGTCGAGCTGTGAGTGTTCTGCTCAGGAGGCCGTAGCGCCGAGACTCTTTGGTTGCGCAACTTCACCTTCCGAGCGCGCAGATCTCAGTCATGTCATTGCACTGAAAATCCGTCATGGGGCCATGTGCATGACAGGATGATCTAGTCTGTGCAACTCAACGTTCAACGTTCGACATCCGCTATTACACAGATCACAGTACTCACGATACAAACGAGGTGCCAAGCACAATTGCAACAACAACGGAACGGAGAGCATAGAACAAGGTACATGGCATATCAATACACAGTTGAGTCTTGCATCCGCCATCGCCGCAGAGGCCCCCACCACCACAACGAACGTGGACTTGCGGCCGGGTCAGTAATGCGGCGCACCTCGCCAGTGTCCCTCCGAGCTGCCTCCTGCTCGTGATTGCAGATGCGATGCCGCACACGCAGGCCCTTGTCAGGGAGTTCATCGTAAGCATCTCCTTTCCTATCAGCCTCAACTTGCAAAGTTTGGCCATGATCAGCCTCCACTTCGCAATCCGAATCTGACCCGACAACTGTCTCGTCATCGTTCAGCTGTCTTGCCTTGGCTAGGCCAAAGCTACCCAAGCCCCAGCCGACCAACGAGTCCCGCCTGCCACTCTCCTGCCTGCTCCGTTGTACACGCTCGACTGCTTGCTCACGCGCGGCCCGCAGGTGCTCGCGCCGCCAGTGGAGGAACCAGTCGTACACCCGGCGCCCAGCCGGGAGAACCGCTCGCCTCCGGGAGGCGTCGCCGCTGGACGCCAGGGTGTTCAGACTTGGGTGGTGCATCTCACGCACGTCGGGCTCCTCGCTGTCAGAGCGGCCGAGTCCCAGCGCGCCAGTGACGCCCTTCCACACCGTCTCCGCGCGCTCCCTCCGCTCCCGCCGCCGTGCGCTGCGCACAGCGCGCTTTTGCTTACGCTTCTCCTCGCGGTAGAGGAGATCGTCCAGTTCGCCAACGCCCATGCCCGCGCCGACCCACCACCACCAGCCCAGGAAGCTCTGCCAGAGGATGATGGCCCACATGAGCTGCGGCATCCACGTGTACTGCTCCTTCGTCGGCACATACACGAAGGCGACCGCTGTCGACATCGGCGCCAGTGTGAGGGCCCCAACGCCAAACGCGGCGGTGCCGCCGTCCATGCGCCATGCGTTCTTGCGGTTGACGAGGAAACCCCATATGAAGAGCGATGCAGTGAAGAGTAGGGAAAGCGTTGCATTGCAGATGTTCTGGACCGCAGTGACGGACTCGAGTAGCTTGTGCCGTGCACTGATGTGCATGAGCTGCATCGCCGCAGAGGTGATGGCAAGAGGCGCTAGTAAAATATAGATGAGCCTTTTCTCGAGCTTGGACGGAAACAGTAGGGTGAGGAACTGGATGTGAGTGATCTGCGCGGTAGGTGAGATAGCGACACAGACACGACATCTTGCAGACACACCTGAATGAGCCCGGAACAGGTTGCCGTCATCAAGCACCACGCGGCCAGGTTTTGGATAGGCCAGGTCGAGTAGACAGGTGAGCTCGGCGGGATGTCCACTGCCAGATAGTTAAGCATGTATGGCCATGTTCGACTCTCGGCCGCTACTGTCGATAATATGATGTGTGTCGTGACGATGGAAGTAACGAGGAGCGTGCAAACGGCGGAGATCTGGAGAACGAAGTTGACGGGTGCCATCGGCCAGTGGTATTGTGCCGTGAAGAAGAGCTGGATGAGGAGCACCGATGCGAGCGTAAGTACAATGCCAGTAAGGAGGACCTGAACTGGCAGGGATCTCGGAAATGGAGGTCTCAGACTGAGGATCGGATCGCTTGGATAGCTATGATCGACTCAGTGAAAGTTCCCAAAATGAGTTATTCCACGCACCCTGGCTCCATGTAAATCGTGTAATCAGGTCCCACCTCCGTCGCGGCAGCACACCACACCAGCCAAGAACAGAGCAGGAGACGGACGGCGAGGCGGTTCATGGGTGTATGGGATAAGTCATGAGGAGGACAACGTCCGGATGAGACCTGCCTTTCTTCGTTTGCCGCTCAGACCTATAAATAGGCGGTGACAGTCCGAATGGTGCCGATAGCCATCCACCAACCGCGGCGGGGCGGAAGGGAAATAAATAAAGGAAGGAGTGAAGAGAGGAAACGACAAAGCAGTGGAGATGAGTAAGTTGTTCCAAAGGAGTTGTTGGTAACAAAAACGTAGGTGTGTGTACACGAAACGAAAGCGGGCGGTGGAACGTAGTGATATACAAGACTACTCAGCTATCCGTCGCAGCGTAAGCCGATATGTCACTGGCTTGTCGAGCCGGAGGAGCTTGTAGACGAGGTCAAGGCGCACGCGAACATTGACACCAAAGTCGCGCGCGAAGACGTGAGAGATCGGGTTCAAGAGGAAAATTGCTGGTCGAGTCCTTCGCATTGGTCTTATACATCGTGAGACAACACGATAGAGGTGAGCTATGGAGAATTCGAGTTGAACGAGTGGAGGGTGAGGTGGTGAAAGCGCGAGTGAAAAGTCCGACAGAGTAACAACCCCATCAAAACAAGAGACTACTGCGAATCGAGACGATCATGTGGACCCGCTCGGGTGACCGACTCCAGTAACAGCCCTCCAGTTCCAGTTGTCGTCCTTCATCGCGCGCCAGTTAAGTTACTTATAGCAGGGACGGATCGGAGCACAAGAAAATCTTTGAATTTTTTCATGCCCCTGAATATATATTCTTCGTCAGTGCCAATAACTATCTACCAGCGAGAATAGAGAGCAGGCCGACGCTGAGGGAAACTGCAGTAGGGTACTAGCACCAAAGATGGAATCTCGCCGGCATTGCTTGTTCACAATGAAATCCAACGGACCCAATGCGCTAATCTGGCACGCGTTGACAGGCGGCTGGACCACCCGCCGCATCTGCATATCGGCGCACACATCTGGGCTGGCATCGCTTTCGGATGCGTGCAACGGAACTTCGCGCACACACCCACCCTGCAACAACTGCAACAACAGGTACCGTCTGCGTTGTGGCTCTGCACTTGCCTGCATGGTAACAATGCCCATCGTAACTGGCACGTTTGACATTGGGGGTGGCGGCAGGCCATCAGATGACACGATGAGCCTGCAGCAGCGAGCAACGGCCTCAAGAATGAAGCGGGCCTTCGTTCCGGATTTGCACATGCAACGCGACGAGGTTCTCGCTTGGCCGCGTAAATGAACCCTGGCCACAATATTCCCTTGAACGCAGATAGACATCTTGGCGCGAAGTCTATTTTTGTGTCCAGCACTGTCCGCGATTCTCAATCAAGGCGAATCTAGAACTAGCATGATGTAAGTACAGTTCCAGCGCGACGAGGGGATAGATGAATCTGCAGGGGGAAAGTTCACAGCTCAGTACCTCAACACCACATCACAAGTACGATGAATCTCGCATCTAAGGAGCTGGTCACGACGAAGAGAGCACCTCACAGTCCGCAAATGCCTGACCATACCTCTCCTTCGTCTCCTTCCAAGCATCCGCCCAGTCATTCAGCTCATCGACAAATATCCCACCATGCTTGCCCCACTTGCTCTGAATGTTCTTCTCCAACTTTGCGATTGGCACCTCCGCATAGTCGCCCTGCAGGAACGGCTTCACCAGCGTGTAGTGCACCACGTGGATGCTCTCCTTCAGGTTCGTCCACATCGCCTTCGAGCGCTTCTTAATCGCGAGGTTCCCGTTGTACGTGAACGGCAGCCGCAGCGCCTCCTTCCCGAAGTAGTGGTTCAGAAACGACTGCTCCGCGTCCTCGGCCGGGTAGTCCGCCGTCGCGATCTTCGACACCATGTCCCGCAGCACCTCGCGCGAGGGCCGCAGGAAGAGCATGCCCGCGTTGAACCCCGAGCTGAACCCGCGCCCGTCGAGAAATACATCGGGCACCGCGCCGAAGCGGTACGGCAGGCTGAAGAGCTCGTCAAAGTTGTGGTACACGAGCGTGTCCGCGTCGAGGTACACGAGACTCTTGATCCCGACCTTCTCGAGGTCCCACAGCTGCAGCTTCGAGTACTGATCGAGGAAGTGGCGGTGCACGCCAGGGTGAGGTGGCGGGATGCGCGCTACCGGGTACGGGGTGAACCCGCTTGCGCTCGCGATGCAGACAGCACGGGGTGAGGTCTTCTCGGGGAGGTAGATCATGTACTTGCTCGCTGAGGTGTTGACTTTGTTGATCGTGTGCCCGAGCGTCGCGACGGCCGTGGCGAACGCGTCTGTGTACAGACTCGTCACGATGGCATTTTCTGAGCTCGCGCCAGGTATTGGGACGCCCGGCTGCAGTAACGAGAATCCATTTCTGCAAAGTTGTCAGGGATTCTAGTCTGCGACAGTCTGACCCATGATGTGTTCGGACTATGAGACCAGCATTGATGCCCATGTGCGAGGGCACGGCCCAAAACAACCACCCCCAGGGACTCTGATGTTGTCCAGATCCTTTCTCATAGGACCGGTGGTAGTCAGGAGGAAAGCCACGATGGTAGCCCACACCAAACGCGCCAATAATGGACAACAGATCAGGTACACTCACAGATGCTGATAGTTGTCCAATGCCGATGGTGTTGTTCCGTACCACCATCTCCATAGAAAGACCACGTTCAAGAACACCGAGAACCCGACCGCGATAGCGCCAGGTGACCACCGTCTTCTCGTCTTCGACGTTGACAGGGAGTCGTTCCACAACGGCACATAATCCTTGTACCGACGCAGAATGGGAAATTGGACCATAACAACAAATGTCTTGTCGAAGAGTGGTGTACGATTCTCTTAGCGACTGCGGCGCAGGGTAGTTCCTAGGGTCACGAGCGCTCGCCTGTCATTCAGCTCCAGACAACAGTGCGTTGTTTGAAGAACAGCAGGATCATGCAGACTCAGCAGGCACTGCTGGAGGGAAAGGAGGACGAGGCGAAGTAGGAGGATATGGAAAGAATCTCAGTCGCTGTAAGTCGGACACACTGCAGATTGGGTCACAACTAGTGATTGAGGAACCCGTCGTCACGGACCAATCTCAGATCTGACCTAAATATACTGATATGCCCTCAGCAGGAGCAGCCTTTGATCACATATGTCGATGCTGGCCCGATTGTGTCCAGCCGGGATCTCCGCCGGGTTAGGCTACTTGGTCAGATGTGTATTGCAGACCCAATTCCCGGGTAGGGTGTACAGTAGGTGTATTATTGTGTAGCTGGGAACACAATGGTGTAAGTCTTAAATTCTCAGAGAAGGTCAAACAAGACGAAAAAGGAGGCATTATAGACACTTGTGGACTGCAATGGAGAATAGGATGGCCGAGATCCTAACCCGATACAGTAGGTAAACTGCATCGGGCCAGGATCTCGGCCATCCTCACTCGGTCAGGTGAGTACCATGGGCTCAGTGTTCAAGCCTACTGCAAGGTAGTTGTACCAATAGGTAGGGAGAAATCAGAAGATTATTTTGCTGCACTTTTTGAGCCAAATCGTCAAGAATTGGTTGAACAATGCCTGGATGACTGAGTAGGGTGGCCGAGATCCTAACCCGATACAGTATAGTGTTAGGCAGGGCGCGACGACAAGTGGCACAGTAAGTTAGCTAGATATGTGTCACACTGTGATTACTAGACTAGATAGCTGTGACGCCCCCTTCCTGCCTCCCTCGTTGTTGGAACTTGTCTCGTCCACCGTACGATGGCGACGCCTTCTGTGTGTCAAGTTGTATCTCGAAGATTGTAGCGATGCATTCTCTCGCCGGGTTTCGCCCACCGTCAACGTTCCACTGCCAAGATCATCAGAGCTGAATGAGTCGGTCTCAGTGGTTCTACTGCAAGGTTCGTACAGCAACAAGATCCATTCTAACAGGCTTGCTCAGAGCGATCATGTTCAGCCCGACGTTCCGGAACGACAAGGTGCCTGTATCGCGTAAGTATGTGGTTTGTACCATCGCTCATCCAGAGTAATGTGCTTTCATAGTTACTGCATTGTCCGGCAATGACGAGAGCGCGTTGAGGGAGGCCATTCTCCAGGTCGTGTCGATATGGCTTAATAGGCTGTCTCTCGTCAGCGGTATCGTAAGTCTACTGCTTCTCTCCCACTATAACTCTCGTCGCTCATGGTTACTCTGCGACAAGGCGTCTTTCTTTGCATCCGTTGACTCGCTCCTGTTCTCCTTGGCCAACACCTCGACGCATCTTGGTGACCCGCAGACGCCCTGGAGTGCGACGGACAAGCTCACGACTGCGAGCTTCGCGGGGGCCCTCATCTTCCACGTCTGTTCGGCAATCCTCGCATTCGTCGCCTCGTTCATTCTCGTGCGCCTCCAGCTCATAGACGCGAACGAACAAGAGGGCAACGTAGACAACGGCGCTGCCAGCAGTACTTTCACGAGTGCCAGGGCTCCCGTGCGCGATGTAGAGACGGGCGAGAAGGCAAACTATGCCCACCGACCGTCAACATCTTCCGCTCCCGTTCCCGATTTGATGACATCGTCCGAGACTTCTGGCAATACCGGGAACGTCGTCTACTCCCGCGTCTCTGTGAGTTGCTTCCAGCCGCTGTCAATGTACAGATCCAAAGTCTCCAAGGCCATCATAACACCAACGCACGCCGCCAATGTCGCTGATGTCATCCTCAACCCACCCATCCAGCTGCTGACCCGCTGTCACTCCCTCGCGGTTTGTATGTCTGCTGTTGGCTTCATCCTTGGCGTGATTGGTATCCTAGCGTACGCTTGGGTCGCCACGCCGGCGACCGTGAGCATCTTCTCTGCGGTCTGCCTAGGTGTCTGTTTTGCAGTTATGCTCGTTGCCATTTACTAGGATACGGGAATCTGATGACCTTCGACGACCGATACACCCTGCTATGTGGCGTACGGTGACTGACTATTATTCTGTCAATTCATACACAATTTTGGGTGGGTTTTCTGTGCAGTACACAGGCTCTTGAGGGTCTCGCGGGAAAATGTGATCCTCACAAGCCTCAAAGATTCCAAGTTTGGTCACACATAGGTGAGTCTTGGTCTATGAGACTGTAGATGCTAGGATTGAAACCTTTTGTGTCGACTTGTGTACTATGACGAGAGGCCGAGCGCCCTTACTGGACGCTTGGAGCTCTCGAATGACCACGTCATCTGTTACAACGGTGATGTTATCTTCTCTCTGATCATTTGAACTTACTTTGTCTTGGTTTGTTCTGTTGCTGACTTTAATGGTTTGCTCAGGGCAATCAATTATATCAATGGGATGGGGTGCAATGCTATCCAATAAATATTCACTTGTATTTCCACTAACTCAACAGGGATTTAATGGATATCTTCTTTGTATTTACTTTCCTCACTCCTCCCTGTTTATTAACTTCCCCCCTTGGATTTGCTTTCCTCACTCTCCCCTGCTTAACTTTATCCTTTGGATTTACTTTCTTCTTTCCCACCCATCTCCTTTCATTCTGATAATCCCTCTTAAATTGCTGCAATAATGCATACTTCTTATCAATAGGCTAACACAATATCAATTTTTAGAACAAAAGAATGATTCTAAAAATGCAACTTACATCTGCTCCCTTTCTTTCTGTTGCTGTTAGCCAAAGCAGATATACTTCATGTTTCTCAAAGTCAAACATGAAGTCATTCAGGTGAAAGTGCTCTGTGTAAGGCCAGCAGCCAAAGGCTTCAACCTTGGAGAAAGCCAGTTCTGCAGCATCCTCAATGAGTTCCTTCATCTTGTCATTGAATACTTTAGGCTTGTGTCCAAATTCTTGAGCTATTGCCAGATACTTGGGTGTGTTGGTGAAATGGGCAAGCTTTGGTGAGGGGCCATTGCGAATGACCCACAGGGCACCATCCAAAACACCATGAGACCTCTGGTCCTTGTACTGATTTCATACAAGAAGTAAGTGCATGTGCAACTCAAACAGTGAGAAGGAGCATACCCCCTCCAATTTCCATTTCCGGTGGTGACTCATCTCATACTTGATTGCCACAAGTGGAGTTGACAATGGGGACTCTACACGGTACACTTCGGGATGCAGTGTGGGCTGCTCTTCAAGTTTGTATCTTGTGCCTTCAATTACAATAGCTACAAAAATTCAGATCCCAAGGTGAGCTGATGGTTGAATGTCAAAGGCAAGTGCCTACTTTGCCCAGTACGGCGCCACAAACCAATTGGTGCTTCCTCAACATGTCTTCGGATAGCGAGTCCACCAATCTGACACAAGTGATGAGCTGGCCGCCCAGGGCCTTAGTGGCACATAGTTAGGCGTTTCAAGCGCACCCTGGTAGGAAATGTGGCGGCGGTGACAACGGCAGCAACAACGGAGAGCAAATATGTGTGAGTGCTGAATCGCATCTGGATCGCAAGAATCGTGGGTTGGAGAGGGGAAGGACCAAGATCGAGAAGAGAAGGGCAAAGAAGGACAGGACCGGCCGTGCTCAGCCTTCTCTAGCCATGCGCCGTTATATAGCAGACCTAGTAGCGTGGGAATCATATATGGTATGGTGATGGGCGCTCACCTTGGCTGGCCCATATCGATGTTCTCCCCCTGGTGTCAAACGCGCGGGTCTCTCCAAGCTTCCTTCAGGCAGCGCATCCTCTGGATTCACCGTTGTTCTTGCTCACCGGATCTGAGCTCAGACACAACCAGGCCAGACTTATGTGGCTCGCTTGATGACTGTCACCTCGAGGGAGTCATCCGGTAACATCGTGGGCAGCTTGCTTGATCCGTCCTGCATTATACCATGAGGCTCAGGCCAGCTAGGGTCGTGCACAGGCGTCCGGGATTACATTAGGACGTCTGCGTCGAGCCAGCTCTCTTCCAATCCACTTCACCAAGTCGTTCTGCCAACCCCTACCATCCGTACCGGGCCTCTAATCATACTATGGTGAGCTGGAGTGCCTCCCACGTTACTGAACGATGTGCTGACTTGCTGTGTAGACAATGGACATCGATGTGCATTTGACGCAGCTACTGAGTAGCATGTCGTTAGACAGCAAATGGGAGAGTGATAGTTCTAGAATGGTGAGTTGCACGTTGTACGTTTTCAGGTCGTGCTTTTGCTGACACATGTCAACCCTCTGGAGAAAGGCAGACGAAGGACACCAGCCGATATCACACATAACAGTAGACCATCGAGACGCACAGATGTCCGACTCGTCAGACACAGAAGACTCGAGGTATCATGTGAGCGTCGTGCTAGCCTTCGTGAGTACATTGAGACTGACGGGCGTTAGCCAAGAAACAAAAACCCATCGGAGTCCTCAAGCTACACAAAGACCGTCGACGAGCCGCCGCCTTGCGGCTGCGCGCTGGTGCAGTGGCTGCGCGGACAGGTCCGGGAGGGGCTGTACCCGACCACAGGTGGCGAATACCTCGAGATCATCTTCACGCATCGCGAGGCCTTCAACGCCTTCCCAGACGGCCATCGAACGTGCGCTGTCGGGTTTAGCGACCTCGCGATGGACCTGGAACGGCGGGCGATGCGGCCAGACAGAGATGGGGACTCCGAGGCGGCGGCGGCGTTCAGGCACGAGGCGTGGGTGGTTGCGAGTAGCGGTACGTGGTCGCAACCGACTATATGAGGGCGGAAGGGTGTGATGCTGTGTTTTTGTGTTGTATATATTATGGTACGAGACTTCATTGTGGCGTCAGGCTGTTCGGCTTATGATGTACATCCAGAGGTTTCTTGTAGCAGTATGGATTTGAACGATACACTGGATGTCACTGACGTCTACAGTATGTATCATGATTGGCCATTCTCCAGTGTGAACCCCATGATTGCATGGCCTCCCGTGTTCTTTATGCTCACTATCTCATTATGCTGAATTGTAGCATGGTCTCCAATTTCGGCGTATGGTTTGCACTTACAGGTGGCACTATTCTGTCCAGCAAACAGTACGGTGCAACAATGTTGGACTCCAAACCTACAGTCAGCTACCATCAGCTGATGGCCCGTTTTCTCGCGCAGATGACTCCTTTCGAGTCTGCCGGGCAGGCAGTAGCAGATAGATGCACACCTGACTACCGCGCAGCTACGAGCGGTCCTAGGAAGGCGGGCGAACTGCCCCGTTTTGGACTTCTCAGACGCGATGGGCGCTCTGTTCCAGTGTGTGTGGAGCGTATCAGCTTCTTCCTCTTGGCGAGTGTCGCATGCAGTCTTCCGCGCTCCGCCAACATTCCTCGGCAGGCATACACTGCGTGCTTAAGACCTCGAGACGCGTAGCTGTGTTACTAGAAGCCCGTTGCGGGCGAGATCAAACCACTCTGTTCGAAGCGGTGCCGTCGATGTAGCATGGAGCCCCCTCAGCCTGGTGCGAACAATATGCGGAGCGTGAGCAGCCGAAGAACTCGGAGCTTGGCTTGCATGATTGGGACGGTATAGCGCTGATGCGGTCAACTGCTGTGTCACCACCCTTCGACACATATATACCCAGTGGCCAGCCACACCGAGGACTGGCGCGTCTCCTACACGTCGACCACCATCGAATATGGCCCGCAATCTCCACGGTACGTTGTTGACAGTGAAGTCTCATGCTCCTGTGCTTATGGACTCCGTTCCAGGTAAATCATTCCTGAGGGAAACGAGGCAGATGACAGAGGAGCCTCGTCCCTTGAGCTCAGCAAGCTCACCTCTGCTGCTGCTCGACCCGGCGGTCGTGCGTTCTCTTGCGGCCTCGAGAATGGAAACCACTGGTGATGGTCCCGCCACTAGCAACCCAAGTCCCATATATAACGGAGTTCAGACGCGAGACGGTGCAGCACCTCGACAGTGTACGCCACCACTGTCAAGAAACATCTCATGCGATTCTCGTTCATTGAGACCAACTCTGATAGGGACACAGACGGATCAGGATAACACAGATGCTATCAACAGGAAGAGAGTCATGAAGGAGTTGGTCGGGTCATGGATGGACCGATTGCAGTTGATCAGTGTCATCGTGAGTGCGAATGATCGGTCGGGACGGTATGATGTTGATCCAGACGACAGACTACTTTCTTTGCGGCGACGGAGGCACAGCTGCTCGTTCTGACCGCACCACCAGAAGACGGAGGAATAAGCCGCATCAGGGCAGCAGCGAATGCAATCCTTGCTGGAAGCCTCGTGATCCACATGTGCGCAGGTCAGTCCTGCCTCAGCATCCGCGTTCTACAAACATACTGACGGGCCACAGCAATTATTGCCTTCCTTGCGGCATTCTTCCTCGTTCGCTACCGTCTAAAAGAGGCCACCAAGGAGGAGATCAAGATCGAGACTGGTCTGACGCCCGCGTCTTCAAGTCCCGAGCTGAAGTCCGGGATATGGACCACCAACCCACATCTGGAGGAAATGGGCCCATTCCGCCGCGGAGGTCCTCCCCTACGCCTCCTTGAACACTTGCATACATTGTGCATGTGGCTCGCGCTGGTGGGTTTTGCGCTGGCGTTGGCCGGCGCACTCTGCTACTCCTGGGCGCGCTTGCCCACGAGTGCGAGCGTCTTCGCTTGTGCCTGTATGGCTGTGTGCTGGCTCTCGGCTGTTGCAGCTTTCTTCGTCACGTTGTGAGGATTGAGATCGTTCCAAGAGAGGACTTAGCCGTGAGGACCTCACTGTTCACGTTCCGAGACGACAACCTTATATATAGTAATGCACGACTCTGGATGACATTCCATGATTACAAATGCGTAGGATAGGATTTCATGTAATTGCATACCAAGCACGGTTCAAGTGTATTTATGACACTGCAAGGCTCTTTACGATACCTTCCGAGCACCGCTTAGGGCACTTATTCTTCACTGACTTTTACTGACACTATATCACGCACTGTGTTCTCCTCGTCATCTACTGTTTACAAGGTCCAGCGCGTCTGCAGTGGATTGTTGGGCGTGTTCCGGGTCCGCTGTCTCAGGCAGGCAAAAACAGAGTTGTGTTAGACGCTCGAGCGAGGCGTAGTACTGTAAGTTACTGAGTAAGTACACGCGTACGCCTCTGGACTTGCGCGCGCTTGATCCACAACATCCACTGCAAATTATACTTGACAGTAGCAGTAACGAAGCTCTTCGTCCTCCGACTGGGCAGTTTGCGAGCACGTACGTGCAGATGCCTACGGTCGCCAATTCAGCAAACTGGCGATGGGCCGGCTAAAACGTCTCACATTGGCAGTTGCGCACCGTTCGGAGTGATTCGACCCGTCCCAACGCCTCCACACTGACTCAAACAGGTAAATGACCATCACTCCCTGCGTCACAAAGACTCAATTGTCCCGCCACGGACCGGAGGGTGCACACGTGCCGCGTTGCCAGTGTTCGCAATCCTACCAATGTCGCTCGAATTGTCCAGCTTCCCTTCGGAGGCGTCTTTAGTAGACGATCCGTCTGGTTGTGGCGGCGACCAGTCCGTACCTCATCAAACTTCTATCATTCCGTCGAGCTTGGCTCGTGTTCCTTTGCCCGCGCTACGTGCCCGCTGTCTGTCGGGTGATCCCCCGTAAAGACCGGTAGCGCCGCGCCGGACGCCAGGATGCAACTCCGTGACGGAAGCGGTCGTTTGGCCAGTATGCAGTGCTCAGCGATCCTATAAACCTCCACTGTGCGAAACCTAGGGAGCTCATCTTACGAACTACCTGACGGACTTGCTAACACGGGACATCAAGGCAAGTCGCGATTCTGCTACTCGGGCCTCCACAGACGTCTAAGGCTAAATCTCAAAAAGGGGAGCTCACAAAGGAAGACATGGAGACATCCAGCATAACCAAAAAGCAGGATGTGACTCCTCTATATCATGTCCCGAATTCTCCTGTGCTTCTGGTCAATACCTCTGTCCTCCGCGACGTCAAAGGGTCTGCGCCTCTGAAACAATGTGCGTTATTTGTCTCTCTCGGACGCACAGATGGTACACTTACGCTCAGCTCAGGGACGCAAGAAGATCAGAGCGAGACAGATAAGCAGCAACGCGAGGCAGCTGAGAGCGACCTCGTACAGACCTGGATGCAGCGACTGCAGCTGATCAGCGTGATAGTACGTACTACTTTATCGGGTTATCAGTTATCTTAGCATTGCTGATAGACTTCCTGTCAGACCACCTTCTTTGCCACTACGGAGGTGCAGCTACTAGGCTTCACAGCGCCAGCTGAAGGGCAGAAGACCTCGAGCGTGCAAGACGCTGCGAATACGGTGCTTGCTGGGGCGTTCATCGTCCATCTGAGTGCAGGTGCGAGGCTCAGCCCAGCCCTATGCATGGGCCATACCACTTGTCATTGACGTCTTTCACCACTAGCCATCATCTCCTTTCTGGCCGCCTTCTTCCTCATCCGGTTCCGCCTAAGAGAGGTTGCCGAGGAGGAGCTGCAGATAGAATCACACGGATCCACAAAGCAGCCGCCCCCAGCCAGCCTGAAGCTGCACACCGGCATATGGACTACGAACCCGCATCTCGTGCAATATGGCCCATTCCGCGGTGGACCACCTACTCGCCTGCTAGAACACTGCCATACGCTCTGCATGTGGTTCGCGCTGATCGGATTCGCCCTTGCGCTGTCCGGTGGGCTGTGTTTCGCCTGGGATCATCTCCCAAGGAGTGCTGGTATTTTCGCGAGCGTATGCCTGGGCTTGTGCTGGACGGCGGGGGCGGGAGCCGTGTTCTCGGTTCTATGATTACAATTGCGTTGAGCTTCGGCATATTCTTATTGTATCATTAATCACGTATACGTTGATGTATGTGCAGTGCGTACAATGGACGCGTCTGATCTCTCGTTCATGTGCCTTGCAGATAAGCAAACAATGTCAATGTCACGAACCTTACAAGGCGGCTACTCTACAGATATCTATAGTACAGGATGCTAAACATGGTATGATACTTGAGCGAGACTATACTCGACGCGGCCCGAACCTACAGCTTGCTCTCTTGGAACTTCGCGCCCACCAGAGGTACGTCTGTAAATGCGTCAGTCCGGTTTCTTGCCTATACAGAGAAGACAGATCACATGTGTTCTGGAACAGTGTGTCTTGAGGAGTCAAGACTGTGTGCGCGGTGAGGGCAGTCGCGTCGACCATCTCCGGGGTCAGCTCATCGATCGTGCGTGCACCAAGGAGGCGCATGTTCATCTCGAACTCATCCTATATCAACCATTGAGCTCAGAAAAGCGAGCAGAATCATCCGGGATGACGCACTCGGAGTATCTGAATGGCCTTCTCGACGCCCTCCTGCCCGTAGCTGCAGAACGCATATAGGAAGGGCCGGCCAACGCCGACGGCCTTCGCGCCGAGCGCGAGTGCCTTGAGGACATCGGATGCCCGGCGGACGCCGCCGTCGACAAAGATCTCGAAGTTGGGGCTCGGGAAGTAGCCGCGGGCCCTGAGGGCAGGGACGACCTCCACGAGGATCTCCAATCCGGAGCGCGCGGTATCCAGCTGACGGCCGCCGTGGTTAGAGAGGACGATGCCCTGGACGCCGGATTCGTACGCGAGGATGGCGTCTTCCGCGGTCGCGATGCCTTTGAGTATGATGGACACTGCCAAGACGCGTCAGGGGCACATAATCGCCGCCGCGTGCGCGACGGACTTACTCTTTGTGATGCTCCTGAACCACGGGATGTCCTTCCACGACAGGCTCGGGTCGATGAATGACTACGGCATCATGTCCGCTTCAGCAGCGTCCCCGCCGGAGCGAGCGGCTCCCCACTCACGCTGATGGCCCGCGCGACGCCCTCGTCCTTCTTGATACCCGACTGGCCGTCCTGCACCTTGGCGACGCCCTCATCGCCCACGATTTTCATGCGCATGTCTTTCTCTCGCCGCCCAAGCTGCGGCGCGTCAACGGTAATGAAGAGCGCCTTCACCCCGCGCGCCTCCGCATGCTGCACGTACTTCTTCGTGATCTCGCGGTCCCTGTTCACATATCTGTGCCGAGTCGCAATGAGGTGTGTATAGAGGTCGGGTATGGACGCGACTCACAGCTGGAGGAAGAGCGTCTGATCCGGCTTGGCAGCGTCGACGATCTCGTCGAAAGAGCAGGAGGCCAGTGTTGCGATCTGTGCGCACCAGTCAGTATCCACGTGGCACGTGAAATAGGGAAAAAAGCATACCATCTGGATAACACCGTGATTCTGCGCCGCCCGAGTGAGGCAAAGCTCTCCTTCAGGGTGTCCGAGCTTGCCCAGCGCGGTGGCCGACTGTCATAGGGAATAAGTCACAATGCCGCTGCAGCTAACGACGTGAGGCGTACGATGTAGACCGGAAGCGACGACTTGTGGCCGAGAATTGTTGTCGACCAGTCGACTTGGGATACATCACGGAGGATGCGAGGCCGGAACCAAACCCTGCGCCACGGTTTCAGGGCGAGTTCGATGAGCTGGGCCGGGTGCATTCCGCAGCTCACTCACCGTTGATATGCCATGCGGTTCTCACGCAGAGTTATCTCATCGTCCGACGCCGATGAATAGTACGCCTAGAGAGACTCATCGGTGTTGCTGCCACCCCATTGTTTAGGTTCGTCAACGCACCCATGCCTTTTCTGATATCACCTTCCTTGCGACCGTCTGAGGGAATTATGCGTCAGCTAGCCGCATATAGACTGCCAAAGGCGAGCGCAGTCCGACCTCGAAGTCGTGCATGTTGACGATCGTGTCGAGCGGGGGCCGAGCCTCCATGTATTTCAGGCGCTGCTTTTCTTCCTCGGTAACCTCTTTGACGACCTTGGCGACAGTGCTGGCATCGATGATACCAAGGCTGTGTGATGCAATGGTAAGGTCAGCGCTACGACAGGCGATAGGCAACTTACTGCTTTTCCGGAGGAAGGTTAGTTGTGATAGCGTCAGGCGGGTGGATAGGCTCATAGGCCACGCTGACGCGACCGACGCCGTTGAGACATACGCATCACACGGTTCATCGCATTGGGCACATACGTTGCATCCTTCCCGGCATATTTCAGGATAATTGCCTGGCCACCAGGGTGTTCTGTAAATAAATATCAATTGACCCCCGTTACACCAATTGAGTCGCCATTCGTACCCGGCAAGAACTCGGTGACATCATAAACCTTGCCTGTAAAGCGGTACACATCAGGTGGTGCGCCCATACATCGCACGTCGCTAATTACTGACCATGCACGATGATCCAGCAGCTCTCTCTGTTGGCGTGTGCAGCAACCTCGGACCCAGTGAGAACGCGAATGTCAGACATGGTCAGCCGCGCAAATGGTGGGTAAGCACAACAGATGTACTGTGGGTGGTCTGATCATCGCGAGGCGGCCGTTTTTCAAGTCGGACATGGCGGGATGTGCGGAATCCGCGTTAGCCATCGCATACGGCGAGTTCGAAGACTCAATTGAGATAACGGACTGGGGTTTGGGCTCGAGGGGGGCAGGTGCATAGCAGCGGGCGGGCGCGGGGACAGAACCATCGGCGCGGGGATAGAACGGGAAGGTGTTTTGCGATATGCGCGCGTCGGAGGACTTTCGTGACGGACGACCTGCGCCTCCCCGGCTTCCTCTTCGCTGATGCATCAGTGGGCGGCCAATCCTGGAGCTGCTCCGTCATGCGCGACGTGAGGTTGCAGTGCCCATCAATCTATCCGTCCGAGACAAGGTAGCCAGTAAGGAAGCACTGTCATACCAGATGAGAAGCAGATGCATTCTTACGTCGTATGAAAATCGATTTTCAAAAGTTAGACGTAGAAATGGAACGACATGCGCGGTGGAGGCTTCGCTGCACGGCATGGTACGTGCACCAGGTGGCTCCGCGGATTGGCACGCTGTTTGGAACCCCATGCGCCGCGGCAGACGATGACATCTGTACTGAACATTTCAGCCAAAGGGTGGCGGAGAGTGCGCCCTGCGCGTGCGCCAACGTAAGCCTGAGGCCTGTTACAATTCGATGTGTCGCCCCCGCTAACATTCTGCGATTGCAGATGACACTTGATCCATGTACGAATTGGAGCAGAGCGGGGCTCATGTCCACTGACCTATCAATTCATGTTAGTCAACTTGGGACCCAATAGATCGACGCATGGAGATAGACCAAGGCTGCTAGTATCAGGATCACCCACCCACACCGTCATCTAACCTGAAATGTCTGTCTTCTCGAAGTCAGGTCTTGGTCAGAGAGGTGAGAACGGGACGATGTTACGTACCCGCTATACACGACCATCGTGGTGTCGTGCTCATCCGTATGTCCGCACCCACCACCGTGTCAGTGCGATGATGAGGTGCGGCCACACTGATGGGTACAAGCCCATATCATCGGGAACATGAGAGCATACTGTATCGGGCCAGAATCTCGGCCACCTCCCTAGTCGGCCATCCGGAGCATCCACTGGATTTTTTGTCACAATGTAAGCACCATTGAGATTTGAATTACTATACTCTATAGCCATCTGACTGTCACGTACCTACTGCGCACAATGACCGAGAACTGGGTCTATTACACTCGACCGGCCCAATAGCCTACCCTGATGAAAGCCCGGCCCAATACAGTACCGGGACATGTTTCCCAGACCCAATAGAGTCGCCGTGAGCAGTTATGACTCGGAGCTGGCCTACCTTACCTTATTCGATAGTCCAACATGGCCATATGTCTCCAGTAAATGTGACTGAGCGGCTATTCGATTGCCAACCGCCTCTTTAACACCGTCGGTCGAATTGTCGCAGGAGCAATGAACCAAGACCAACCGCACAAAGCACGACATACCATAAGCCGATGTACGGAGTTCCGTATCTCGATGTAACGGGGAGGTGTCCGCTCCGAGCGTCGTGCCTGTTCAAGAAGTCAGACCATGTCACGCTCGCACTTCTGGTCCGAGGAGTGTATGTTAGCCGAGCGTACTGCATCTTAATGCAAGACTTCGGCAACTTGGACAGCGAGACGGGTCCCTGGATGTGTGCTTCCAGGTGTTGGAGAAGGGTTGGCTGCTGGCGTTCATGACCTTCCATTTCTGTACGGTTCGCGCTTTCATCGAGCCAAGCCTCAACTCGGAAGCGCTGTCCATCCTTGCTGTGAAATTCCGACGAGCGGAAACGTTGAATGTTGCTTTCATTTCGATTGAACAGGCCGGAGCCTCGTGTTTGCTGGAAGCGCTCCAGGTATCGGGAGTGCCAATGTCCGGCCAAGGCAGTGCGAGTAACTTCAAGGACCATTCATCTTCCAAGATCAGGTCATTAAACGAGAGACAGGATGTCGATGACCATTTCCCGATGAGGGTCTGCTTGGCGGATTGCCAAGGTTCTCGAGATAAACTTGTACGTAGCTGAATCTTACCCGCTGCCAAGGCTGAGGAAACCTGCGACAGGTAATGCAGCCTGCTATTCTGCAGCGCGCGGTCAGGCGAGAAGTATCCTCGTAATACTTTGAGACCATGAGCTGTGCAGCTGCTCTGGGCCGAGCGGTCTTAGCTTCCAAAAGGGTCTATGTCCCCTTTATCTCCCCCCGATCCGTGACGCAGTTCTTGAGAAATGGGGATTGACATTCCCATCGACGGGCAGCATTGTGGCGCCTGCTTCTGGTCTCGGCACGCAAGGGCTGCGCCGTTAGAGGCGACATGCGCGCGGCGCCGTCCTGTGGTGTGGGTATCCAAGGATGCAAGCCCGCTCGGCAGATATTGCCTCACGAGCATATAAGCGAGCCACTCTGCGAGGGAACAGTCCAACCCAGAAGCAACTGACACTCGTCAAAGCTCCCCTCTCCTAACACCTTCTCCGACACCTTTCTCTTCCGCTATCTTTATAGTTCTCCCATTCCTGTAAAATGCCGGGTTTCGAGTTTTCTCGCGAGTCTGAGCAGACCCAGGTCATTCAGACCCGTCTTATTCCCTCTGCGGACACTCCTCCCCAGTCCGGGCCCGCGTCCCCCATCGATGCGCCCAGCTCTGGTGTGTACTACAACCCCCGCCTCGACCCCAAGAACTACCTTGAGGGCCCGCTCTCTTCCAACCCCGCCACTCGTCTCCGCCAGATGCTCGCGCGACCAGGCATTGTTGTATGTAAACCCTCACTTTGCCTGTGGGGCACTATCTCACATTCAGCACAGGTTGCACCTGGTATCTGCGATGGTATCTCAGCCCGTTGCGCCATCGAGGCTGGCTTCGAGTGCTTGTACCAGAGGTAGGTCTTCATCGTGTTGGTCAGGGAGCGTGGCTAACTTCTCTCCGCTAGTGGTGCCGCGACTACCGCATCACGCCTGGGCATGCCCGATCTCGCGATCGCCACCCTCAACGACTTCGTCCAGGTACGTCAATTGGCCTATCCTCGGGTATATCCCCTTCTCACCTCAGCCGTAGAGCGCAGAGATGGTCTGCGGCATCAACCCGTCGATGCCCGTCATCGCTGATGCGGACACCGGGTAAGTTCTAGTGCCCACACGAAAACCTACTGCATCTGACTGGGTACCCAGGTTCGGCGGCCCTGCAATGGTAGCGCGCACCGTGACGAAATACGCGAAGGCGGGCGTGGCCGGTCTCCACATCGAGGACCAGGTCCAGACCAAACGCTGCGGTCACCTCATGGGCAAGCAGGTCGTCTCTCGCGAGGAGTTCCTCCAGCGTATCCGCGCGGCGGTCATCGCCCGCGACTCCATTCCTGGTGGCTCGGACTTCGTCATCATCGGCCGCACGGACTCTGCGCAGGTGCTGGGCATGGACGAGGCGATCACCCGCCTGAAGCTCGCGGCTGACGCGGGTGCCGACGTGTGTTTCATCGAGGGCGTGAAGACGGCGGATCTCCTCACGTCGACGGTGGAGGCGCTCGCGCCCAAGCCCGTCCTCGTCAACGTCATCTCTGGCGGCCTGACGCCGTCCTTCACCTGCCAGGAGGCCGAGGCTCTCGGCGCGAAGATCATCAGTGAGTGTCTGTCTCCTCCGTTGGAGCGCGCGAGTCTCATGCACGCGCCAACAGTCTTCTCCCTCGTCTCCTGTGTCGCGATGGTGCACGCCGTCCGCGAGGCGATGCACCTCCTCAAGAAGACCGGCACCGATTTCTCGTCAGCCAGGGGCATGGACCCGAAGGCGTTCTTCAAAATCGTGGGTCTCGACGAGGTCATCGAACTCGATGCAAAGGCGGGCGGCGCGGCCTTCGCGCAGGTATGATCACGCTGGCGGACTGTCTTCCTGTGAATGGCTGGAAGCCGAGGCAGGCTGCTTGAGCACATATCACTATTCTTACTGTGGGCACATCGCTTCTATCGGGTTTTCACATGTCACCACTATGTTACACCTAGACTATCGCATTGTAGATATATACTCACAGCAATGGCAGCTTCTCTCGCATTCAGGGCTGCCATCAGATCCTGCAACCCAAGATGGATTTGTCTATGGCTCAACTCTTTCACCCAATCGCCGCCCTCAACGAGATGGCGACTGTAGAGCACCGATATCACGGACAGTCCGGTCCCGAGCAGTTGACCTACTGATGTGTAGCCTTGTTGGTCCTACGCGGAGAAGCTGCCGATCATAGTCCTGTGCTCTTGATAGCCTTGATCAAGACCAGACGTTACAGGCCTCCAGAAAGTTGGAGCAAGTAGGGACTAATCATTGATGCTGAATTTATCCTGGGATTCAGCGTTGGTATTGATTAATATTGAATACTGACATAATCCTTACGCCCTTCTGTTGCCGTTCGACCTCGACTTCATTTTCACCTCCATCGGTTCGCAGGAATGCCGTTGATCTCGAGACGACACCGCGCGGAATGTCGTCTGACGACAGTCGGGCCTCCGAGAAATGTTCCGTCTCCGGCGGAGACACGGGCCGCCCCAACTCCTACCCCGCATTTATTCACTACTCACGGTTTGGATTGTTCACGTTTCCGGACCTATAACCTCGTCGGCCTTTACTTATCTTCACGACCACCATTCCGAATCTTGTAGAGCAAGATGAGCAAGGGACTGTCTGGACAGGAGGTTGCGGAGCATAACACGAGGGAGAGCTGTTGGATCATCGTGCATGGTAAGTTCCGTGCTTGCATTTGTGCCAGTGCATGGCGCACGCGAAAGCGGGCCTAGCAGATACGAGCCTCCCATCCCGCTGCCTAGCACAGAATGCTGATGCGAGACGTGCAGGGAAGGTGTACGATGTGACGGAGTTCCTTCCAGGCAAGTCTGGTCTGATCCCTCACGAGCCGTTTCTCTGACATCATGCACAGAACACCCAGGTAATGTTGGAACCACCTGACAGTCGTGCGACTGCTCATCGTTCCTCAGGAGGGAGCAAGATCATTCTGAAGTATGCCGGGAAGGATGCTACGTGAGGTCATCCCACCTCGCTCTGAGACTTACCACTGAACGATGGCACCCTGGCGCTTCAGTGCCGAATATGACCCAATCCACCCCCCGAATGCCATCCATGACAACTTGGCTCCCGATAAGCAGTGAGTACGGCACTTCGTGTCGACCTGCTGTATTCTGACGTGCTCGCTGCATAGTCTCGGTCCCGTTGACCCGGACACCGTGCTCAAGGTCGCCGTGCAGATCTCCGATGAGGAGAAGGCGCGCCAGGCCCGGATGCTGCAGCGGCCACCACTCACTGAGATCCTCAACTTGCACGACTTCGAGGTGCTGCAGGATGTTGATTGTCTGTATGCACGCAGCTGACCGCCGTGTTGGGTACAGGCCATTGCTCGGCAGGTGATGCCTGAGAAAGGGTGGGCGTACTACAGCTCGGCGGCCGACGACGAGATTACGACTCGTGAGAACCACGCTGCCTACCACCGGTGAGCCCCTCTGCAGTCTGCGACTCTGGTCCGGTGCAGGCTAAGCGACGGAATTATAGGATATGGTTCCGTCCTCGGATTCTCCGCAACGTCACGAATGTAGACTGGTCGACGACGGTCCTCGGCCACGCCACGAAAATGCCCATTTACATTGTGGGTCGCGATATGTGACTGTGATTTCAATATCTCACTGGTTTTTCTTCACAGACTGCAACAGCGCTGGGAAAGCTCGGGCACCCCGATGGTGAGCTGAACTTGACTAGAGCTGCGGCGAAACATGGTATCATCCAGATGGTAACACCGAGATTACCTGGTGTCATCGATGTGGCATGTTAATACTCCCCGCTTAGATCCCAACTTTGGCTTCCTGCTCCTTTGACGAGATCGTCGACAATGCGGCGCCCGGCCAAGTGCAGTTCTTGCAGCTCTACGTCAACTCGGACCGAGAGATTACGAAGAAGTTCGTGCAGCATGCGGAGAAGCGCGGGATCAAGGCGTTGTTCATCACTGTGGATGCTCCTCAGCTCGGTCATCGTGAAAAGGTTTTAGTCTTTGCGTCACACCGAAGTGTGTCGAGTTCTCGCTGACAGCTGGAATGACAGGACATGCGCATGAAATTCGAGGCAGAGGACCCGCACGAGGTCACGGATAACAAGGCATCGGATAAGGTCGACCGTTCGCAAGGTGCTGCGAGGGCTATAAGCGTGAGCGGGCTTGAATGACTACGTGCGCTCACAGCGTGACGCTATCTACAGTCTTTCATCGACACCAGTCTCGACTGGAAGGATATTCCTTGGTTCAAGTCGATCACGAACAGTGAGTATATCCACCGGCCAACCAGACAATGTGTGACATCCTATCTGCAGTGCCCATCATGCTTAAGGGTGTGCAGTGCTGGGAGGACGCTCTCATGGCCTACGATGCTGGCCTCGCCGGCGTCGTGCTCTCGAATCACGGTGGTCGCCAGCTGGATTTCTCGCGGTCGGGTGTTGAGACGCTTGTAGAGGTCGTGCGAGAGCTCAAGGCGCAGCGGGGGCTGTCATTCCCAAACAAGAAGTTCCAGCTTTTTGTCGACGGAGGTGTGCGTCGGGCGACTGACGTCCTCAAGGCCGTTGCGCTGGGTGCCACTGCTGGTATGGCTCAATTTTCCCGAGTAAGTAGACAAGCTGATTCCAGTGAAAAGTTGGTATTGGACGGCCGTTCCTGTATGCCTTCTCCGCGTACGGTCAGGAGGGTGTGGAGCGTGCTTTCCAGATCCTGCACGTACGTCTGTATCGTTGCTCCGGTGTGGAGGACGACTAAACTTTACCTGTCCAGGACGAGTTCGAGATGAACATGCGGCTACTTGGTGCACGGACAATCAAGGAGATCGTCCCAGAGATGGTCGATGCTGGCTGCATTCACCAGCACATTGTATCGGTCCCAGCTGACGGCATGTATCAGGGCAACTGTAAGTAACGGTGTCGAAACCTAACTTTGCATCTGTCCGCTGACATTTCTTCAGACGAGAGCATGCAGTCGGCACGCCTGAAGGATGTGAAGTCGAAGATATAATTTTGTGGTCATGCTGCTTGGTTAGCCACTATGACCAACGTATATTTACCGACACCATGAATTGCTTGTGAGCCCGATCTGCAGTACATAGAAATCGTTAACCCGAGAACAACACAACGCCCCAAAGCAGAACTAGAGAAAAGCCTTCTTGAGTATTCAAGTTTGTCAAGCCCTAGAAGGGGTTGGAATACATGCTGACCAAGCAAGTATATCTGGCTTATCCTAATGACAAAAATGAATATATTATCTACCCAAAGCCTACCTCAGGCCCGGCGGACATCATGCAACTATCGCACTCATACTCAACTATCACGGTAACACACACGGACGTACCTAATTTTTTTGTCAGGTAATTATAATATAGCATTCTGCAACACCTCTACGACAGCACTGAACACAAAACTCAAGTGGAGAGCGAATTCGCCGCGAGAGCAACTTTGCACGGTGGCTTAAGGGCGTAAAAGAAGCGCAGATCGTCACGCGGCACATTCATTTTCCGACTCGGCAACCCTTAATCAGGTAAGTACTGCCCCTGGGATAGTACTATGACGTCACTATCCTTCACAATCTGAATATATATAACTTCGATCGACGATCTCAGATCTAGTTCTGAGCATCTGTGTTAGTTGTAGCTGAGTGTAATAACCAATGGAGAAGGAACACAAAGAAGTGGTGGTCTTACACAGCTGGCCGTCGAAACATCATCTCGATTCACTGATCCAGCATACTTGTCGCTCGTCGCTCATCTAATTATTTCCTATCGGAAGACAACCAGTCGAACACTTCAACCTAGCAGACTTATGTTCTTCCTACCATGGAGCTGTATATATGCATGTTTCATCCAGATCAATAACGCGCAAAAGTGCACCTTCTCTTTCTGTACAAATTCACCGATGACGTAGTATCATCAAGCACTACAGTTCCGTTTATGGTGCTTCGGTGCCTCATCTACTTTCCATCCGAGTCTAACTTACGCCTTCTATAATTTAGGAAAGGCTATAAAGTCCATTAGCAAGATGCCGTCCACTCGCCTGCCGAATTGCAATTGCTTGTCCAACAGCTCGTCGAGTCTCTCCTAGTACTTCGACACGTGCTCCAAGACGGTTCGAGGACATCAAGGACATCAGCTGCGATCCTATCCTCCTTGAGCGTACGTCGAAAAAGCGCATATCCTGATGGAACCACATATATACATGCTTATTGCATTCATAGTGCGGAAAGGGGCATGATTCTTCATGGTCCAAGTGGCTCACAAATCACATTCACCTGTGCCGCTCCGAGCAACACAAGTGCGCATTTACACAGTGGTCGAACTGGAGGGGAAAGGTAGGTCGGGTCAACTGGACGAAGCTGGGACCGTCAAGATACAAGACATACAAAGCTGGAAACAGTCGTGGCCATCAATGCAACACTGATATCCAGGGGACTGCCCCTCGGAGTGCAGAGAAACCACAAAGACAGGCTTTGAGGCAGGCTACCAGGCTTGCAGCTTGCAGCAGAAGCTCTTAGGCTCAAAAAAAAGTGTGGTGCTTACACCGGAGACATGACCCAATGTGCCACCGGGAAACATCATGATTACATGGTGATCATTTGTCATCATGTTATCAGGATGTGCTGAGTTAGCATATGTCAACCACATTGTGAGAACATGCAGTATATTAATGTTTTCACAATGTGATCACAATATGCAGACCCTGCACATCCTGATAACATGAAGACAAATCTCACCATATTATCAGCATCTCCCTTGGTGCTACATTGGGTCACGTTTCCGGTGTTAGCCTCAGATGTTTTCGGGCCCTTGCCACAGGTTGGCACAAGAGACAACGATGCGTTCGATCAACCAGCTTCGTTCTGTCAATGCGTGTGATCAATCTCGTAAGCCAACGTTGAACTATAGTCTATTATCGAGACTCACAGTATTTTAGTTGATAAGAAACTTCAAGCCCCACAGCCAGTCCCGAAGCAAACTTTACACTACAGCCCTCTATCCTGGGCAACATAGCTTCTGACGACCAGGAGCCTATCGCCACGAGTCAAAATGTCAGAAGAAGGAGCGGGTCCGCAGGTAAGTGGCAGGCGGCGTGTGCGTGGGACGCTGGGCGGTGTTCGGGGTCTGCCGGACCGTTGGGTGATTTTTGGTTCGGTGTCCCACACTGGTTGCCTCAGTCTTCCACCAGGACAGACACTCCGGACTGCTGCACGACCAGCGTCCGCTTCCTGAGTGTTCTCTTCGATCCTCCATCGCGACATTCGTTCGCCTGCAGGCAGGTCATCCTTTACGACCAACCTTCACGCGAAGAAAAAACAAAAAGATCCACACCAAATCTCCGCGCAATCGTCACGGTACGTCCATTGCTGACGACAATGCACCTTTGGCTCACGTCCCTGCAGAATGAGCAAATCGTCAACGGCAACTGCAGCGAAAGTATCGACCCAGCTACCGACAAAGTCAGCTTGGGCAAAGGGCCCGCCGCAGACCACTGCAACAGCCCCGTCGCCACGTTCCGCATCGCCCGCGCCGAACCAGGGCCCTCCTCATCCGACCCATTCTAGACGGCCGAGCGCTTTAGGTCAGGGCGTGTCATTCAAGGATGGTGTCGCAGGTGCAAGAAGCCCCACGAACACTGTAAAATCAGGTATTGTTCTCTTATACTTTTGTTATCATGGACAACGTCATTGATTCGTTGCCAGCGTCCTCTGTAACATTCGGCTCGATAGACAATGTTTCCGCACCCATATCTTCCTCTCCCGCAGCAGTCCCTGCGATCAAGTCGGCGATGGTTTCTTCGTTTGGGTCAGTCCCGGCGACGCCCACTGCCAACGGCAAGTCGGTAGGCGGCCCGTCGACACAACCGACATCTACTTCGAGCCATCCAAAGTTTGACGTCAAAAAGCTCTTCCAAAACCCGAGCAGTGCGCCGGCCGTTTCGAGCGCACCATCGCAGGCGCCCTCTGACGTCGCATCTCCATCGACCCGCCCGTCACCTCTCCCGCAACATTCACCCCTCCCCGTCAGTGCCCAGCCATCACAGCTAGGCGGTCACCCACCATACTCCGCATTTGTAGCTGGCGGTGGCCTCAGACCACAACAGAATGGCGCGCCACCCCCGCCTGGTGGACCCCCGCGATCGCCTGTGTTTGCGCGGCAAATGCCCAACGGACAGGTGAACGTTGTCAATGGTCGGCCGAATGGCACGTCTAGCGCCCCTGGTGCGCCTGCTCCCGTACCAGCAGCCATGTCGAGCCCACGGATGGGACCCCCTCACGGGGGACAGCCTCCTGCAGGTTTGCCGCACACTCCTCAACCTGTCCCTGCGCCAGGATGGGCCCCCTATGGCTACTACGTAAGTGGGCCAATGTCGGGCACGAGGACAGGTGGCTAATGGACTATACAGTACGCTCAGTATCCCGGTATGCCACCGCCTACGGATCCGTATATGCCGTACTCGCCGGCGCCGTGGATGCAACAGCACGTCCCCACGCCTCATCAGCAGCCACAAGGTTTGCCGGGTGGGCCCCAGCCCGGCATGCCCATGTCTCCCCGCAATGCTCCTCCCCCATTGCATACTCCCGGTACGCCGACACTAACACCTGCCGTCCCTAGCACCGGGCATCCGCCACACACGTCGCCGTCTCCCCACGCGCACACGTCAAGCCTGTCGTCTGTATCCTCTCCCCCTCCGACGCCATCCACGAGTGTATCCAGTGGACCTGGCAACCGACTCAACACACTTGCGCCGTCGTTCCAGCCTCGCCAGAACAGCAAGATAAAGATCACCACCATGAACGGCACGGAAGTCCAGCTCGACGCTCTCAAGAAGCAGGGCGCCGTACCGCCATCACCGGTGGTGCCAGCATCGCCAGCGCGAAAGACGGTTATTCGGATGGAGAAGCCGGAGGATAAGGCGAAACGGCTAGCGGAAGAAGAGGAGGTGCGACAGAAGGAGGTGGAAAGGAGAGAGCAGGAGAAAGTGAAGAAGGCGGAGGAGGAGCGTCGGAAGGCAGACGAGGAACGGGCGCACAAGGCCAAGGAAGACGAGGAGCGGAAGAAGCGAGAGGAAGAGGAGAGACTACGAAAGGAGAAGGAGGAGAAGGAGAAAGAGAAAGAGCGGGTCCGAAAAGAGGAAGAAGAAAAAGCACGGAAGGAAGAAGAGCGGTTACGACAGGAGGAGGAGGAGAGGCTGAAGGCCGAAGAAGACAAGGTCACGACTGCGAGAGTGGAGACACCGATTGAGCCTGAGGAGGGCGAACTTGATGAGGCAGAAGAGGCGAGGACTGCGTCCAAGGATGCGGAGGCTCCTTCCGCAGCGGAGGAAGCCACAGAGAAGGCCCAAGACAAAGGCATTTTGCGGATCGATACCGCAGTGGCATCCGCAGACGCCCCCCGCAAGCGTCATCCCGGCCGTCTGGATCTTTCTGGTGCTCGTAGTCAAACTATTCCCCAACCCCTCCCTTCCGCCCTGGCCACTGCACGGATCATTGAGGACCTCGGCAGCATCTCTTATCCTGAGGGTATCAAGAGCCCGAAGATTGAGCTCAATGTCAACGCCAAGCGTGGCAAGTTCAGGTATGTGGGCCCAATCTTGATACGTGCATATCCTTACGACCCTTCCTAGGTATGACCGCGACTTCCTTATGCAGTTCATGAAGATCTGCAAGGACAAGCCTGACAATCTCCCGCCACTCGATGCCATCGGCCTGGAGCCGTCTGAGCAGGGTGGCGGTGTGCCAATGAGTCGTGGTGGTTCACAGCGTCGCACCTCTACCGCGATGGGCCCGCCACCGTCGACTGCGGCGCGTCAGCTGCAAGGTCTTGGTATCTCGAGCTTCGGGGGCGCTGGTGGCAACTTTAACATGGGTAAATTTGCAACGCCAAGTATGAAGACCAGCGAGGAGCGTTTCAAAGAGTCGAACATGAGTCGCTCGACTTCTATGACTGGGGGCCCTCCAGGTGTCGGGATACCCATTGGTGGCCGGCCAGCGCCCATGGTTCGTTCGTCAAGCCAAGGTGGGCCTAGTGCGATGAGCAGGCAGCGTACGCGAAGCAAGCGTGGCAGCGATCGTTCGGAGGTCAGCAAGGGTGGTGCTGGCCCGTCGACATATGGCTCGTCGTTGTCGCAGTCTGGGCTTCCCTTTGAACCAGTCGCACCTTTGGAGCACTCGGCCAACCGGTGGCAACCATCTAGTTTGAGCAGGAAGCAGCAGGTCGACACGGACTCGCCTGAGGTCGTCGACCGCAAAGTCCGCTCATTGCTCAACAAGCTGACCATGGAGCGGTTTGACTCTATCTCCGACCAGATCATCACATGGGCTAACAAGTCCGAAAACGAGCACGATGGTCGTACGCTTATCCAAGTTATCCGACTGGTCTTCGAGAAGGCAACTGATGAGGCCACCTGGTCTGAGATGTATGCGCGCCTCTGCCGGAAGATGATGGAGCAGATCAGTCCTAAAGTCCAGGATGAGGGTATCAAGAATACGGAGGGCAAACCGATCGCGGGTGGTCAGCTGTTCCGCAAGTACCTCCTAAACCGTTGTCAAGAGGACTTCGAACGCGGTTGGGCTGCCAAGGAGACAACCGCTGCTGCTGCTGCAACGAAGGCCACGGAGGATGAGGCCGCAAAGGCTGCCGCCGCGAAGGACGACTCGGGCGAAACTGCTCTGTATTCGGAGGAATACTATGCCGCACAGAAAGCGAAGCGACAGGGGCTCGGCTTGATCAAGTTCATCGGCGAGCTGTTTAAGCTCCAGATGCTGACGGAACGTATCATGCACGAGTGTGTCAAGAAGTTGTTGGGCAATGTTGACAATCCCGAGGAGGAGGAGATCGAGAGCTTGTGCAAGCTCCTCACCACCGTCGGCCAGTCTCTTGATACGGCGAAAGCTCGCGCGCACATGGATGTATACTTCACTCGCATGAAGGAGTTGACGAAGAGCCCCAACGTTAATTCGCGTATGCAGTTCATGTTATTGGTGAGTCTATTAGAGTCCAGCTGGGTTTTATTTGTCTAATACCGTGGATAGGATATCATTGAGTTGCGTGAGCGCAAGTGGATACCTCGTAACCAGGCAGCTGCTCCAACCACGATTGCTGCTGTTCACGCCCAAGCCGCCAAGGATACTGCCAAGGAGAAAGACGCATACCAGCGGAACCTCAGCATGTCTCGTGGTGGTTCCAAGCGAGGCGGTGATCGTGGTGAGCATTCGCAGGTCGGCCCCGATGGATGGGCAGTCGCTGGAAATGCAGCCCCGCGTCCACCTTCCAAGGTGGGAGACTTGTCCCATTTTGGCAAGATCAGCAAGACAAACTCGATGTCCTTCGGACCAACGGGTATCTTCGCTGGAAAGGACAAGAGCAAGCGGGAGTCGGCGTCGATGTCTCGTGGATCGTCATCCAACATGTTCTCGAAACTGATGGAGAATCCCGAGCTCGCGACTGAGGCTGCACAGGTGAGCCGGCCACCAAGCCGCAAGGGAAGTGTCGACCTCGGCGCCAGTGGAACATCCGAGGGTCCACCACAGCGTAGGAAGCTCAATCTTCTTCCACGAACATTGCCCAAGGAGGAGAGCAAGGGTGACTCGACGCCAGCGACTTCCGAGGCTGGCCAATCGGACGACGAGGAGTTGACTGCGCCGTCGATGTCCGAGGGCGAGGTGAAGACAAGGGTGGGCGAAGACTCGAAAGAGTTCTTCAGCATCCGAGATCTCGATGAGGCGGAGGTTTACTTCACTAAACTTCCTACAGAACACAGATGGCGACTCGTCGATAAGCTCGTGACCTCTGCCATCGAGTCGAAGGAGGCCGACGCGCAACTCGTTGCCGACTTCTTCTCTCGTGGTGTGTCGAAGAGCCTCTGCATGCCCGAGGCGTTCGAGGAGGGCTTGGCACCGACGGCCGAGGTCCTTGATGACATCGCGATCGATGCGCCAAAGGCTTTCGACTTGATGGCAATTATGATCAAGGGAGCGCAGCTCGACGAAGAGCGACGGACCCGACTTGCGAGCAAGTCTATGGACAGTGATAAATTAATCGACCTGCTATCATAGACAGTAGTACGTTTCTCTGCTTCATTCTGTGTATCCATGTCTCGCTGGTCATCGTTCGTTCATCGTCGTCATCACCCGCATGTTGTTATTATTCGACGCACGTTTGCGCTGGCTGTCCCGCATCACTCTGTACAACATCCATAGCTCATATACATACATAATGCAGAGCTGACACTCGTTTGATTCGTAACATGCGCGTGAGCCCGTCGTGTGAATGAACACTTGTCGGCGGATGGCTGTCAAGGTCGCATCCTGGCAGGGCACTTTGGAACTCTCGCCAGTGTTGTGCTGGCGGTAACTCATGTTGCAATTCGCAACCTCGCGATTGTGCGGGAGGAGGCGGTAATGTAGGTCATGAAAGCACTATGGGAGAGATGGGAGTAAGGTTCTCTTGAAGTTCGTAAGGAGCAGTTGTACCAGTGTAAGAAGTCCAGTTCCGTTTTTGCTGATAGCATGCGCTGCAGTCCTTCTGGCAAGCACTGCCACTAGCATATGCTGCAGTCTGCGAGAATCGACGGTCCTATGCTACCGTTATGGCATAGGACCAACGGCTTCTTCTGTGGTCCAATGAACAGGCCCTCCGAGATATGTACAGTTCCGCCGATGATGTTCGTTGCAGGCTGTCTCGTGTAAGGCGAGGACCGCATGTCGATGTCGATCACGGTAGGGACAAGACGGTGGCACTGCTTCTCGCATCGCATTCGCGCGAGGCGATCTTTGTGCCCCCATGCTGCTAGACCGCTGCACTATGTAAATTAAACCATACTACAGAGGATCCCGATACTTGCCTCGAGGCTCGACGTCGTCGAAGGGGCACTTCCGCGGAAAGCCGCTAGTGATTTTCAGCGTATAAGAGGAGCTGGCTCGAGGAGGTCTTGTCAAGCCAACGACGCGACCCTCGCCCCTTGCGATTTGCAGCGACATACTGGATCCTATCGGCTCGTCAATCACGCAGAAACGGACGGTCAAATCAAGTGAAGGCTACTTTCAACGGCCCAAATTGCACAGGGCGCACCCGCATCCGACCGTGTGCCACACGGTCGGGTGCGGTCTGCGCTCTGTGCATTTGCCCGTCCTCAGAAAGATGCAAGGAGGGGCTGAACTGTGCCGAGATCTGTCCGGACCTTTGGCCGGTGAGTGCGAGTATCTTGGAGGCATCGAATGAATTAACAGGCGACGGTACCTCCTGTGAGCTGGGAGTCTGTCTCGCTGACCTACGACATGGACGGACAGGACTGTAGCCGGTTTTTATTAACCCAACCGCGACGGCTAGTCGCAAGACAGGCTCACCTGAACCATAGCCCGATCCAATGCCTTATGCCCTCAGGCAGCAGGCTACTAGATGGACGCCGTGGGATGTCACACCTTATCTTGTGTGTTTCCGTCATCGCTACCCTGTCCAGTTACTGTGAGTTTGCACATACGGTGAATCAACCTCTTGTCTTGCAAGTTGCGTGTTGTTGATATAGGTATGGTTGATGTACTGGTCCAAGCCGAACCGATCATTGTCATCGACTGCCAGTGATGGAATAGTAACAACAATTTCGCCTCATACCCCGCCGATACTGAGATGCCTGTATGTCAGCCGCCTTACAATTCAAGATACAGACACCCAATTGTCTGACTTTGGCGGCAGAGTACAGTAGCCTTGCAAACTCACGGAGTACGCACAGCCTTTCGGTGATCAAAGAGGCGAATGATGCTAGTGTTACTCATAATTGATACATTGCGGACTTGATGACTGTTGCAAGTGCATACGTACGCGTAACAGGGCGAGTGGGATGCAATGCGGTGCACGAGTCGGCGATCCGCATCTTGGTTGCTCCCTGGTCCTGCCTCATTATTAGTACCTGAGCTCAGCCCCTCGAAGAATATTGACCTGCCTTTCTCATGGATGTAGAGACTCTGTGGTATGCACGGGCGGGGTCAAAATCAGGTCAGACCGTAATTCGTTACGGAGATAATATTTAAGCTTGTGTCGCGGGCAGTGCTGCCAAGCACCTAACGCCAAATAGCAAAAGAGTCTAATCGGATTTTGCAGAGGGTACTCGAGCAATCACCATCAGAGTGACTCGCGCGTGCTATCCTGTTTCCAGCCATCGTACATAAGGGAACTGTGGGATCTCCGTGGTTTTGTATCAAACGTTGTTTTGCGGTAGACACTTTCGTTGTCACACGTTTATGACTGCACACGCAGCCTTTCTTTTGAGCTTTCGCCCCCCAAAAATACAAATCTTGATCCGTTGCACGGGCAGGCACGGGCGGTACCCTGGTCCCGGTATTTTAGGATTACGACTATCTGACGAAGTTCTCTTGTTTGCCCTCTACTACGTGGACCGCTCTTCATGCCAGCACCGACCAAGCAACCCCAGAAGACTGCCCTCGACATCCGCCTTGCCGAGTCCGTAGTGTTTCTCCGTGCCGGGGATGCAACCGGAAGACATCGCAATATGCAGGCGGATGCGCCTCCGGGCATGCTTCGTGGTCTGTTAACACTCACGCTCGTGAAGCCGACGAGGGTCTCCAGCATCGAGATTGAGTTGGTGGGAAAGACGTACACTGCGTGGCCAGAAGGTGAGCACCGCAGATCCCTGACTCCTAGGAGTTTCTCACTACTTCTACAGGCGTCGGGGCGCGGCGTGTAGAGGTCAACGAGGAACACGAAATCTACGCCCAGTCATACATCCTCTTTCGTGCGGGCTCGGACACGCCTTACAGGAATAGCCGGCGCACACTCTCTGTGGGACCTGGTCTTGCTCTCGACCATGATGACGACGATCCTTCCGACCATTCGAGCGAGGATACGGACGGCAGGGTCCCCCAAATTTCCAGCGGCGAGCGAAGAGGTCGAGAACAAAGGCGTGGCCCAGGCCCGCCTCCTTTAACAATGATCACGGCTTTCGCCTCGAGGCGCAATCTAAGCGTCGACCAGATGAACTTCCAACGCGACTATGTGGCCCACCGCGACAACGGGTTTTCCCCCACAGCAACAATCGCCTCACCACCCTATATCCCTGCCATGGATTCCGCGCCCCAGTATCGATATAGTCCGACAAGTTTGGCCCCAGCCGCCTCGGCCTCGCATCGCATGCACACTGTGGGCGACCTCAATCTGGGCCACCGCTCAGAGCCAGACGCGGAACGTAGTAGTACGTCTGTTCCTGTCCCTCATGGGGCTCATTAACTCACACGGGCCCTGTAGGCCTCACTTCTGCACACCTGCTCTCTCCCCGTGGGCGACCGGGCGGATCGTCAGCGTCCAGTCTGCGCCACAGCTCTCACGGGCACTCGCAAGCACCCTCTGCACGCCCGTCCTTCGAAGACGAGCGTCCAGAGTTCCTGCTTGGCAGCAGCCACAGCCCACTGCCGACCCCGTCACCCACTGCGGCCTCGCTGACGGCCTCAACTGACCAACGCAGCCGCCACCGGGACAGGTCGTCAGACCTCCGGGATAGCGTCGACGACGGGCGTGGGCGGAAACACAAGTTCAGCTTGGCGAATGTGTCGAACGCGCTGCTGGACGTCGTGATGGATCGCGTGCGCTCACACTCACGCTCGTCGACCGATGGATATGTCACGCCGCCTAGGGGTCGCACGCCGGGGCGGACAACTCAGGAGGAAGTACTCCATGGTGGCGAAGAGGGCACGATGGAGAGGGACTGGGATCACTCGACGCTGGGTCGGATGAGTGGGGTGCTCGGTCTCGACGGGAGGGACGGGGAAGAGTGGGGAGATGGGTGGAAGGAGTTCAAGAAAGGTGCGTCCCCGCTGCCTGTTCCAGAAGACCAACCTCTAATGGTAGTTCATGACCAGGCACCTACACATGGCCCATATCCTTCGCCATCCCCGCCGACTCGCCACCGACGCTGCACTGCGAACTCGCTCACGTGACGTGGAAGCTCAAGGCGTATGCTCACCGGCCGGGTACCTTCACGTCCAAGTTGTCGGCATCGCAGGAGATCACGATAGCCACGGGTCCGTCGGAGGACGACATCGAGGAGACGGACAGCATCATCGTTGAGCGGCAGTGGGACACGCAAATGCAGTATCTCATCACGGTCTCTGGGCGCAGCTTCCCTATTGGCGGCGTGATGCCAGTGAGCATCACGTTCATGCCTTGGACCAAGATGAGACTGTACAGACTAACTGTTCTGATTGAAGGTGCGCGCACCTTGTATCCCTTTCGGAGGTATTGTCTTAAGGCATCTTTGCTTCAGAACGTGTGGACTACTGGACAGACTTCAAGCGCGTCGCACGTACCGACCCTGTCACTCGCATTCCCCTGCTCTCCTTGAGGAATCCACAGAAGGATGCTCCTCCAATCCTCCCGTTGGACTCCCCTGATCCCCAAGCATTCCTCCATTCGCCCTTCTCTGATCTCATACCGCCCGGGGCGGACGTCGGGGAGTACGCATCCAGTCTCATGGGACCCGGGCCTTGGCGGATACAGAAGGACCTCCAGCTTCCTGAAGCCTGCGACATACTGCACTTCACCAACCGGAACAGGCGCAGCAACATCTTCGTCACTCACATGCTTAAGATTATCTTCCGTGTCGAGCGTGGAGACGACCAGGCTGTGGACGCGCAGACGGGCAAGCGGAAGCTCTTCGACATCGTCGTTCAGACTCCCATCCATATCCTATCGGTATGTGTACTGTCCCGCCATTCGGTATGCCCTTCGATGTTGCTCATGTGTTGTCCGCTGCAGTGTCTCTGCAACACCGACAACTTGTTCCTGCCCCCGTACTCCAGTCCCATCGAAATTCAGCCTCGCCATCACACTTCCTGCAACTACACGCGAGTCTCCGGGAGCAACACTGCCCCTGGACGTGACCCCTCTTCTCACTCTGCATACCTGCCTATGGGTGGACGAAGGGATGTAGAGCAAATAGTGACGCCGTTGTCCTCTGAGTTCCGTTCACACCACCCAGGTCAACCCCTCCCACTCTCACGCCAGGATTCTGTCTTCCAACGAGGCATACAGTTCGAGCGGCTTGTCGCCGGGCAAGAGAGCGAGCTAGGCGAGGCTCCACCGGCATACGAAGAGGTTGTCAACTGAAATGATGAAACTACAAAGCCATATAATGTCTATGCGTTTGTTATCTCCCATGCAGCGCACTTCCCTTACGACCCTAACAATTATCAGTTCATTATGTTCTCCTATCACACTTGTAGCAGACGAAGGGATCACTTGTAGCTAGTCAAGTATCTATCTTATGGAGACAGACGTAGAATGGACAGTGACATAGATGACCCGTTCTGTAGTAGTAGAAGATGCAGCATACTAACGGTGTAAATACAAACAAACGTGCTAATCTACAAAGCAATGCGACAATAAGATAAGAATGTGCGATGAATATGGGAAGTATCGATGTCCATGTATGAGGGTATGTAGTATGGCAAGCTCAAAATCCATTCTATGCCATTGACTCCTCTCTACTGTCTCGTTCTATAACCCGAACAGCCTGACTTGTCCGGCTGTGCAGAGACTCCCGGGCCGGAGATTTCAGAGCCTGGCTTTGGACTTGAGCTCGAGGACTGCGAAATTGGCTTCTCTGGTCACCTTCGGCGTTCGAATTTGTTGGGGATGGGGATGCGAGCCCATTACTGAAGATAGTCTCATCCATGTTGTCTTGAGCCCGCTGAGAAAACTCCAGGGGGAGCATTACAGCGCGGTCTATGGCAACGGGTAATCCACGATGTCTTCCGCGAAGCATGACGGCACAAATAATCAGCTTCGAGAGGGGTCTCAACGCGCCAGAGAAGGAGAAATTATCCTATGCGTACGGCTTAGTTTTTTGGCGATGAAGTTAACGTGACGACTTACGTAGGGAACACCAAGACTGAGTCCGACAGTGCCGTAGGCAGAAACAATCTCGAACACTGCACACAGACTTGTTAGCTCATAGGATCATGTAATCGCAAGGGGGGCGACAACATACTAATGCGAAATATGTTGAACCACGTGGCGTTCGATGCGTCCTCGAGGCTATCCTTCTGTGAGGCGCTCAAGTCAGTCTACGTTGAGTTGGGCCATTAGCTGCTTACCTCGACGATACAAACAAGGACAACGGCGAGCGCCAACCACCACATATCTGAATAAACGTGGATTATTATTGAGAATGGATGTTGTGCAGGGAGAACTGACCAAATGAGAGTTGCCTCCGCATATGCATGGCAAGATAACGGCCCCAGACAGTAACTCGGTCACCCGTGGAACTGAACTCAATGTCATCCACGGAGTCTTCATCGTCCTCGAAGACGCCCAGTGACTTCTCTTCGTAAACGTTCGTAGAACGCACGCTGGACTTGCCGTTAGTCTACGCAATCTGTAGACACCGTGCAGAACCCACCTCATGGCTACCGGATCTACAAAACGTCAGACACACATGTCATGTTATCAAGTTACTTGCACTCACAGACACTGATATACATCATGATCAAGTAGAGAGCCCTAATTGTCAGATTAGCAAGAGACATCGCATCAATCAGGCATCGACATACTTCACCGCTGGTGCAAGGTCTGACAGATTCACCGTAGAGAACCCAGCTGACCTAACGGCCACCGCTTGTAGCGTCCCGATGACTACACGCACGCCGATGGGTATTGACATTATTGTCGGGTTACCGAGATCGAGAACCAGGAAGGAGACCCAATCCGTAAGACTGCACAAATGCTCAGCAAAAGCATCATCCTAGAAGGTCTATCGCTCACTTGAGTACGAGCAAGATCATCAACAGCAGCCATGTCTGATGCGAGGGGAACAGGTATATGAAACATCGCCTGGGATGATCAAGGAGGAAATGTAACGTTTCGTTCACCCGAGAACCCTGGCGAACCACTTTGCTGATCAACCAGCTATCAAGTGGAAGTCAGTATCTGGACGAGGACGAACGTTGCATTGCGTACATTATAAATCGTAAGCTTGTGATTGTGCGTACGATGTCAGTCAAACGGTCTGGCATAAATTGTTACAGACCACCTACAATATGGGCTGCGAGACCGAGTATTAGCAGCAGCATATATCAAGAGATGGAAAGCTTGCGCACGAAAGCAGTATTGCCTGCTAAAATGAGGAATATCAACACGAAAATCATGGGATATGCCCTCTGGAAGGGGATCATGGATTCATCCTCCAGTGATGTTCCGCTGTTCGTATAGGCAGACACAACCTGGAAAGCGGAGAACCTGGACACGCAACTAGATTAGCCAACGCAGCGACTGACTGGTTTTGCAAGACTGACCATATGGGCGAGACATTCTGGTGCAGCTGCGGCGGCCGGAAATCAGAGCTCCACCGTGGTATCGACATGTAGGACGCAATCACAACCCATGAGAGCAACTGCGAAAAAACGTGATACTGTGTGAAGATGAAAACATGCAAGGAAAGCGTTAAGCGAAAATTACGAACCCCGCCTACGATCCACAGCAACGCACTGAGAGCGCGATATTCTACGCCCCCGAGTTCTTCTAGCTGATCATGTGTCAAGCCCCTGAACGTCGAGTTGCGGCCCACCACCGCGTCGAAACTGATGTACGTGACAGGCCTCCCGCTGGGAGCCAATGATCCATGCTGCGAAACGATGGTCCTCGTGCGCGGGATAGTCATCGTACGCGTCAATCTTCGCTCTAATTGAGGGAAAAGCCAATGGAACAGGCTCGAGAAAATCTCGTGGGGCATGGGAAACCCTCCGAACCCGCTGTGCATTGCATGAGTAGTCTGTCGTCGCGCGCTTGGGTTGGAGACCATGGACTGTTGTAGCGACAGTGTCGGTCTGCGCATCGAGCCTGACGTTGTGTCAGTGACAGGCAGATGGTGAAGACGTGCAGAATGCTTACGTCGATCACGCGAGGATCCGTGGTCGTCCCAGTCACTACGACTCGTTTCATGAGGCTGACGAAGGCTACGGCTCGAGCGCATATCGCGGGGAGGGCGTGGGGAGCTAGCGAATTCGATTGTTTGTGTGCGAGATAGATTGTCTTCTCGGCCTTGCGATGCAAGTGTGATGGTGGCCGACCGAGGTAGGGGGTTTCTCTCTGAAGACACACATTTGAGACCAATGCGCGAAAATAGAAATAGCACTAACCTGGCTCAGACGGCGACTCCGGCAAATGACCAGGAGGCTCGGAAAACATGTACGAAGGCCTGGAAATTCAATTAGTCCTGTTTAGGTTGAATTGCTATGACATACCTATCTCTGCTTTGAACCTGGACCTGTTCGCCGTTACTGGCTGCTGGAGAAACGAACATGTCGACTGAACGTATAGCGCTCTCCACCAACGACGGATTGTCTATGTCCGAGAATGCTAGATAGCGCACTGGCGACTGCAGCTCATGCTCCTCGCTAGCACTCTGGGTATTAGCGCCTAGTTCCGACGGGCCCTCACTGATCCATCCACTAGGATTGACCAATCGGGGAGCAGCGTCCATTCTACGGATCATATCCACACGGACCCGAGAAGATTGGCCTCCTCTATGATCCTCAGACGAACGCTCCGTGGACTGGCTCGTGTGTCTAGAGTCCGTGAGCTGGGCTGGTTTGAAAATGCCTAATGAGCCCAACGCGCGGCGCCGCCGGGGGATTATTTTGACCTTGACCGGATAACGAGCCTTTGAGGAAGCCTTGCGACTGATCTCCCCCTCAAGGATGTGCCGGAATCTCCTAGCAAATAAGCTCCTGCGAGCATTGTGAATATATGTCACGTTGCGACATAAGCTAATCGCACCTCCGAATATAAACCATAACCCAAGACACAGTAATCTCGAGCCAGCAGTTAACATACATGTCGATTGTAAGATTAAATGGGCACGTACTGGACTGCCGATAATCATCTGGAAAAAGAGCAGGAATTGCTGGAAGGGAGTCAAGGTGGTGAAGTTTATGGTTGCTAACCCGCAGACAGCCATGGAAGTGACGCAGCTGAACAGACAGTCGATGTAGGGAATATCATAACTCCCATTCGCAGCGTAGAATATCCCTGAGCAGATCAGGGGTGTAAAAGTACTGTTGTATGAATGTAGTCAGTTATGCGCGTCTGGCCTCGAAAACAGATCATAGGTAGGAAGATAAAGTGCCTTGAAACAATGGGTAGAAAGTATCATCATATCGCTGCCTTTGCGAACGATGGTGCGAACGATGATACTCGAGGCCAGATCTAGGAACACACACAAACCGAGGCAGTACTCCGCATGAGGCCTGACCTTCAACGTTCAATTTCTTGGCCCGACAACGTTACGGCACGGCAACGTGCGGTTTAAGGCTCCGCAAGGCCATACACAGAAGTGTGGTAGACAAAGTAGTAATAGGTATCACTCACAACACCAGTATGTGGATGCGATAGAAGTTTAACTGCGCTCGGACATACGCGCAGGCATTCCTCAGTCGGGTAGACCAGTTCCCTGTCGGCGTCCCAGGGTATATCGAGGGCATATGAAGCGGCAGGCGACCACTCCAGACGTTGGTTTGCTCTTGGAGTTGACGGGCGAGCAACGTGTTGCGCTGCGTCCAGTCGAACAAAGCCGAACTATTTGCAGTGAACGTTAGCTGATGTAGTTCATGTAGCAACGCGGTCAAGGCGTGGTATGTAATAGCAATTCGGACGGCTCAGAGCGGGTGCAACTCCAAGATCGAGTGACACCAGAAGCTATTTAACTGGTTTTGAACTCCGCTTATTCAATGCTTTCAGGTTTTGGGAGCGAGACTTAGCGATTAGCACATCATTGAGCCACTATTATCTCCGACAAATTAGCGACTTTCGATGATGCGAGACTGTCGAGTACTACAGTATAACTGTGTGATAGCTACTCATAGGATACGGCAGTGACAATATGCCGAAAGTCATGCTCCCGTAGCAGTATGCGTCGTCACTTCTTCTCATGAGAGCCCAGAATATGCCGTTTTCTCTCCTCAGCAGCTCAGATGGCACCAAATCCAGGCTAAGCCTTCCAGGAAGATCTTACCTATGGCGTTTGGAGCAAATGCAAGGAACCCACAAACTGACCTGAATCCAAGACCATGTGCGACTAGCCGTAAGAATCTGAAGGTCAGATCAAGGAAAGGAACAAGCCACTGACGGTCTTGTCAGCATCCGAGTCCATCACCGTCTGGAGACATGGTGGGGATGGTGACGCCACTGTCCAACTCTTTCCCACAACGACTGCTGCGTCACTGTCTGAGTTATTATACAAAGACTCGGTCCATCCGATTGTTAGCTACATCGACCAGATGTATCGATCATGAAATATGAGTGGTGTCTCATCAAGAGTCAGGAGTTTGCTCCGACGGACAATAGCCCCACCAGGACCGAGATCTGCCGTTGGCCAACAGATAGGTTGCTCCCGCCGCTAGCTAGCTGTGTCCAGCGTCATGCGGCTTGCTTGCGAAGTCTCTTGCACCGCTCAGCGTAACCACCAAAGTCAGGTACATCTGGGAAACTGAAACTGGACCCTTGCCCGTCGCTTTGATCAGATGTAGAGACCCCTTCTATGCTCTCTACGTCTCTGGATAGCTTGGAGCAGAAACTGAAACACGAGAAGAGCCAAAGAAAGTCCCGCGCATATGGATGGGAGTAACAAAGTGCGTATATTGCGGACAACCACCTAGTGATGCCGCGGTTTTGACGGGTCATTGTCCAGCAGGAAGAACGACTAGCGGCGTCTCCGGACAACCATAACAGCATCGGGTCGGTAACGCTTAAAAGATGAATGCACGTTAGGTTTTGGGAGTGGGATGACGAAGAGATGTCCACGAATTCGCCTCCAAATATACAACTCTTACACTTGGCGTGTTGCGTGACTTGCGTCGCGACACATGAGAATGCAGGCGCTTCGATGGCGTAGATGCGCAATGCAAAGAATTGATCCGACCATTGAGGCGAATCACCTAGCTTGTAGTGACAGATTGTTGCGGTCCGTTCCAGTGGCCTCCCAGAAGTGGTCGTTCGCTTCACATCGCGAACACTGAAGACTGAATTGCACCTGCAGATGGCATGCAGTAAACCCATACAGCGAGCGTCATTGACATTGTCGAAGAAAGCCAAACACGCAGCAACCCGATACTTACTGGCAGGCAATGCCTTGACCAATGGACACTCGGAGAATATAGGACCCACGATAAGTTAAGTCGGGAATGAGGGCGGCGCAAAGTTGTCTCTGAACGCTGCCACTTACACAGCGCAATAGTATCTTGGCTCGAGCCGCCTAAGCTGGTCGAATGGAGCTACAAAAATTTCTGAACGCACTGGGTCGGGTGCTTTTGGTACCAAAAGCATGCCTATGCGACAGCGAGTTAGGCCAGGAACTGAAAGTATACAGGCTTTTACCTCGTGAAGTCGAGCAGCTAGATGTGAATGCAATTGAGACGGTTCGGCGCTCTGGTGAGCGACGCCGCACCGATGAACCAACGTCAGGGAGTGAACGATAGCTAGGCACCATGGCAGAGGTGAAAGAATCTAGTGTGCATTGATATATTAAACTTTGTTATCATATCCGCCAGTAACATCAGGGAATCATTCAATCCTCGCTACAAATTGATCAGCAGACGCTATTTACACAAGGACAAAGGAACTTACTCGGATGATTCATGTCTCATGAAGAGGTCTATTGCAGCTGAGAATGCCGCAAAGGCAATGCCTCCTCCAAATGCTGCCTTTGGGCCTGCATTCTTTGCTAGGACCCCGCCTGCAAAAAAGCCAGCTGCAACAGGGTTAACCATGTCATTTTTGGCACGATACTGCAATCAAGTCAGCAACGGGATAAATGTCTTCCTAACGGGAATCGAACTGACAGACTCTATCACGCATTCAATCCCCGCAAATAACGCGCCGACCTTGCCAAATCCCTTCCCGCTCCGCCACATGCCCTTTCCCATGTCCTTGAATATCTCGGACGCTTTCTGTGTCCTGCTCAGGTTGCCCGTTGTCTGGCGTAATAGAGGGTCCTCATACGCGAATGAGGCACTCATTAGAGAAAAGAACGCGCCAATACCGAAGCCTGTCATCCAGTAGAGGTGACTACTAAAACGTTTCCAGGGCTGAAAGGAGTGTAGATAGACTCAACATACCCATTCCACCCGCGAGAACTGTCTTTGCGACGCACGACTCCGCACCCATAGCCATGTACTGCTGGTACTTCTTCCCTTGGAGATATGCCTCTCGCTCCTCCTCTGTGACTCCTGGAGGTAAAGGCTCCTTTCCTGACGGAAATATTGGCGCGAGTAATGGGTTCGCAGACATGGTGAGGAGGGAGGACACTCGACGGTCTCGAATCACGAAAACAGCAAGGATGAGCGATAGGCTTATGTCATCATCACTGATCGAACTACATTCGGCAACTGGCGATAATGCCGTCAGGTGGCTCGAAGGGTTGTCCACAGTTAGTCACAACTACTAAGGTTGGCCTCATCCAAATACATCCAACGTAGACAAGCGCGCGCGACAGAAGGCGGTGATAAGTAGTGCAAATCTATAGGGAACTCAAACACTCCATCTATCATTGATTGAGCAACGAGAAAATCATTGTACACTATCTACGAGAAAAAATCGTTCATAATTAGGCCGTAGTACAGTGTGGTAGGCTGTTATATGATTTACGAAGTAAGTCGACGACCGAAGGAACGAAGCGCCCACACCACACGGGAGGATTGCTCGGTGGGCCGGGTGGCGACTTCGCCTTCATTGAGCAATGCTGGGGGAATGCAAAGCATACATACCGGCTCAATCCCCTATCCTCAAAGGAGGATGATCTCGAGTGCAATGTACTGAATGCTTTTAAAGCTGTCTCAATTGAGAGCATGTGCCAGTGAGTTGCTCAACCATCAAGATGTTTTGTGATTGTGATCCTTATCTTTTCAATGTTTGTTTGATGATTCAGGTATGCCACACATTCACATCATTTTGTTGATACATACTCAAAGGGCTTGAATGAGATGCAGGCAGCATGGGCTGCAAAGAAGTATCATAGTCATCACACTCTGCCCAACTCATGCAAGATCTAGAAATCATTAAGTGACACAGTGTCGTATGTTATTTTTATGTATATAGAGTACAGTATGCACTATATCTACACACATCTAATCAGAGGGAACAACACTGTAGACATGCTTCATGGAGCAATGTTCCTCTGCTAGGCATTATGCCTCAGCCACTGAAGTCACCAGATAAGTCCTCGGGGTAACACTGAGTCACACAGTGTCACATTGGATGAGTTTGGATGAGGCCAACCTTACTAGTGTTGCCATTCTTCCAAAGTGTTGAACGACTATGCTGTCATCCAGATTTGAAGACCAGGCCAAGCCTGACGCAGATGGTGCTGTGCGTCTTACAGACTCGGACGCAGCGCTCGCTCGCCTCTCCGCCGTCCAGAAACATTATCTCACTGACCCATTCATCCGTCATTTTGTGCCTCGCCCACATCTTCAATCTCCTCGGCCACCTCTAATCAACATTGGAACGTACGTGCGCTCAGAGGGTATTGACAAGCTCGTCGATGGATGGTTGGCACTCGCGGAACAGGAAGGCGTGCAGTGCCAAATTGTGAGCCTCGGCGCCGGAAGTGATACGCGGTTCTGGCGTATCTTGGTGCGTGCACAGCGAGTTATCGACTGTGCAGATCAGTAACGTTGGCTGCCTTAGCCAGACGGGCGCGAAGAAGGATTCGCTGAGGGCGTACTTTGAGGTTGACTTTGTGGAGATCATCACGAAGAAGGCTATGGCGATCACGAAAAGCAAGGAGCTCTCTGCAGTTCTCGGAAAACAAGAAGATATCAAAGTCGGTGAGCTGATCGCTCGTTGAGGTCTCAACAGAAGCCGATTCTCTTATAGCGGGTGGTGGCACATCGCTCCATGCTCCGAAGTATCATCTACTAGCGGCTGACCTCCGACAGCCGCCCTCAGAGACTCTAGCACTGTTGGGGTCTCACCTTTCGCCACGACATCCGACACTACTTTTATTCGAATGTGTACTTGTTTACATGTCTCCCGAGTCCTCTTCGGCCCTTATTCAAGGCTTCGTCGATCACTTCGCGGACACACCAGACGTCGAGGATAGCTGTGGAGTACTCGGCGGGATTGTCTACGAGATGTTTGGACTCGGGGATTCGTTCGGTCGAGTCATGCTAGCTAATCTCATGGTATGTCGTGTCCCTTGAACTCCAAGGTTTCCAGATACGACTTCGCTGCAGACACGCAATGTATCCCTTCCTGGCGCAGACCCGTATCCCACCAGAGCGTCGCTGCCAACCAGGTTTCTGGAGCATGGTTTCACAATTGCGAAGGTGCTGACGCTCCGTGATATCCGCCGATCACACCTCGATCCCGCGGAACAGGAAAGGTATGCTCGTCCTAGTACATGTGGGATGCTCTTTAACCAGTCGGCTGTATCCAGGATATCTCATCTGGAAATGCTCGACGAAATTGAGGAGTTAGAACTAGTCTTAGGCCACTATGCAATCACTTGGGGCTTGAGGCTGCCTGGTGATGCAAGCCGCTACAAGGCAAGTTGGTTGAGGTGGAATATGCAGCATTACCTTACAGAGGATGATGAAAGAGATTGATGACACAAAAAGTATGACATGGAAAACCAGAAGTAGGTACAACTTGTAAGTATGCATGTGATGAATCTCTCATTGTGATTAAGGGTGCAAGATTGTGCACATGAAGCCTGTGTGGTGTCTGAGCAATTGCAACAGTGTGTAATGCAAGACATTCTTCACTCAAGACTGTGGCTATGCCTTCTCAATTGACAGCGCAGCAGAACCCTTCCAAGTTGATCCAGCATTAGGGTGTTCGCGGAATTTGACAACGTTGTCAATATCTTCCTGCCTGTGCAAACGGTCAGCCAACCTCGAAACACACAAATGTTGATTGTATCATACTTGATAAGGCCTTTCGCGATCTGTTGCTCAGTGAGTTCCTTGAGGTACGGAATGAGCTTATCCTGGTACTTTTCTACACTCTTATACTGCAATGGCCAAGTGGTGAGTATCCGTCACGTCGAAGGGGTGCCAGTGGCACTGGCTTACCTCCATCAGAGTCTCGTCCGAATCCGTGTGAATTTTGGCAAGTAGGGCAGGGACGAGCGGGTTATCCGCAAGATCTTCGATGCGTTTCAAGACAGGGTGTCTATGAGATACCACCGGTTCACTGCCGTTGCGCGACGTAACAAGGATGCTCACACGCCGAACATAATACCCTTCGACCTCGGGAGCTTGCGGAAGGTTTGGTGATCGAAACGGAGGAATAGGTCTTTCGGGTGCAAATCCTCGCGAACATCATTCGAAATGATGTTATCTGCCACGGGCGATTCAGTTGGACATCCCATGAGACGTTGGTGAATAGAGACACACGCCAGAAGAGTTCCCGGTCATCCGCGATCCACCAGCTGCACCGCTCAAAGGGTCGATCGGGGGCGAAGCGGACCATCGTACGCTCGACACTCAAGAGGATGTTCTTGAAGTGAGGGATCCTGGCGTGCAACTGATGAACTGGCTGACCGATCCTCTCCGACAGGAGGTAATTCCCTGCACGCTTCAAGTGAGCAAGCCCGACAGATTGCAAAGAGGTCGATATACCTGGCATGGCGATGAGCCCGCCGACAAGGTAGACCTTTCCGTCTTCGCGCTCACGACCCATGAGGAAGTCGTCCTTGACGAGCCTGACATCTATGAGATCTGGATGTGCGCGCAGAAATCCAATGGGAAAGACAGACCTGGAAACCACCATGAGCGCATCGGCGCCCTTTAGATCAGCAATGTTGGTGAATATCTCTTCAGTGACTTTGTTGTGGATGCCATTGGGTACCGGGCCAGGCTTCTCACCGGGGATGGCGTCGAACAGGGTCGGGAACCTCTTGGGCAGGTAGTCGACTAGGGTCTCCAGGAGTTCCGTACACGCCTCATCGTTCTCCGGAAGGGAGTCGACCACATTCTTACCTGGCAGATCTGGTTAGCATTGGCAAAGCTTTCGAGGCGATGATCCGCTCAACCTCTCTCCTTGATCACGCGTGCCTTCTCGTCCAGGTACCACTGGTACTCCTTGTCGATCTCAATCCAGTCGTTTATGTGTAGCGGCTGGTGCGACATCGTCTGCAGCCCGGGCAGATCAGTCATGACGCCGATCGCACGCCGCCTTCTGCAGACCCGTGCGAAGGGAAATCGAGCATACCTGGAAGTACGGGTACCGCAGGACCTTGTTGACGTAGACATAATCGCGCAGCGTCGCAGTGCTCAGGTCGAAATCGAGAAGCGGATCAGGGTCGGGCAAGTATCCTGGGCCCGTCGCGTCCCATGCGCCACCTTCCTTGCTGGAACCGTACCGCAGTGCCTTGGGCTCCCCCGACCCCGCAATCTTGCTCGACGCACCCGTCGGCGTTGGCAGTATGCTCCCAGTAGCACAAGTACCTCGCTTATGCATGCGCCTGTACAGTCGTCCCAACGCCGCACAGATCAAGAAGCCGAGCACACCCTGCCAGCCGACGCCAATTGTCGTGCCTCCAAGCGCGAATGTATATGGCATCTCGTCGGCTTCGTGCGAGCGTCCAGGTAAAATGATTGGAACTGAAGAGTGCAGAGCGAGTCACTGCAGTCGACTCGAGAGAGACACAATTCTTATTCATTATGGCAGCCGTGAGATAAAAGGTGTTGCGGCAAAGGGCAGATAATGTAAGGTTACCGCCGGACTGACGTGTGAGGAGATTCTTCCTGCATTGATAGCAGTAATCGCCTCCGTGTCTCGTGGCCATAGTGAGCGGCACTGACCCACGGACTCCATGACTTAATCGGTGTCACTAGTATTCGAGGGGAATCGAAGTTCGCCAAAGGTCATGGATGCATGAACAAGTTGACATACCTGGCAAACACGACCTCAATGTTACCCTTGGAGTCTTGCTTCGATTGATAATACACATCATGAATCACCTTTGGTGGCCAACTGGGACAATTTGCAACCACTTCAGCCTGAACAGTGACGCAGATGAACATGCTATAAATCCTGGAATCCAGAAGTTGAGCATACCCGTGCACTAGCATTCATGTGCACATGAATGTCATTCTGATAGTTGCAGAATGATCAAGGCAGTGTGCCACGGTTTATTAACTAGTACTGTATCGGGCCGGGATCTCAGCCACCTTCCTACTCAGTCATTCGAATGAGTTACAGCTGGTTCCATAACACTAGACCTGTCGGAATAATACACACACAGCCTGAGTTTATATCAGCAAGACGTCTCAAACGGGCTAAGTGGCGCGAAGCTCGGCACGCACAGTTGCTGAGCTTGATTAACAGGCGGCACTGTCTGTCAGGCAATGCCTGCGCCGCCACCCGTGTGCTATTCATCATGTGCAAAAGGCTAAGATGCGGTTGCTGTAGCAAAAATAATCACTACATGTGATGAGTGATATGTAGAACAAATCCCATTTGTACAAAACAGGGGTATGTCCATGTTAGCTGGTGGGCCACTCATGAGAATATCTTCAATAAGCATTCTGGCTTCCTTGGAATGGTGCCCACTACATTGCATGTTATGGATGTGGTCATGAGTTTGAATCTGTGGTGGCATTATGTCTCGTTTGGGGTTTGTTGGCAAAGTCCAGTACCTGACTTCATGTGTAGTTTTCTTGAAGTCTGCCCTCTATACATTTGTTCAGATAGTACTATCTAATTCATCACCCAACTACAGTCAGATGCACTGGCAGTTGCATGACAATGCCGGAATTGGCAGGTACTTGAAGCCACTGTGACATAATCATAATATGATACATTGTGATGGCCTAGGCCCCACCGCTCCTTGACCCTGAACCACCACCATCTCTGTTAGTGCTCATGCCTCCGTCCTCTACTCCTCAATCTACTCAGGGCACCTCTGCCGCTAGAGGTCATGACTCACCTGTAGTTGCTGCTGCAGGTGGCGAATACACCAACAAGCCGCCATCCCGGGTGATCTCGCAAGAGTCATTGCTGGGTCTGTATGACTTTGATGCCCCGCTATCAGGCACCCAAGGGCCTGAGCCTCCCACTGGGAGTGCTGCAGTGCCTGCCTCTTCAGCTGGCTACCCTCCTTCGGGAGGGCCCGCCGTGCCTACCAATGAGTCCGCCATGGACACTGCGCTCGACTACCATCTTGCCAGTGTGCCAGAGGGGACACAATTCATGCCAGACAGCACACCACCCACCCAGGTGAGTGCTGCACCCATGGCCTCACATTTGCCTGCAGGCGGCACTAACACAGCACTGTTCCCACAGCATAACACCGAGATTCCAGTGGGCCACCGCTACTGGCCAGAACAGTTCTTTGAGCACGTCCCTCAGGTCTTCTGAGGCACACTTGCATACATGCTGGAACATGGAGACAGCTGGGTTGAGGAGGATGCGGTTATGGTCACTGCTCAATCCCTCACTGGCATCCACCATTTCCTCCAGCAGGCCAAAGAGCCCATATGTTGGGTAGTCGAGCGGGACCTTATTGGAACTGACGAGTATGCTGACCACCCATCAATCTGGGTTCAACCCTGGAACCTGTTTGGCAATGTCCTGATGGATCTTGTCACAGATGCTGTCAAACTCTTTGGCTACTCGCAGGCGGTCATCATGACCCCCCTGCAGGCAGACATGCGGCAACAGATCCTGCTGCTAACAAAGGAACAAGATGAGGCTTTGGCCCTTGCCTGACAGTGCGCATTCAACAAGAACACATACTTACAGGTGCACGAGCTCATTGAGCAAGCATGCAACAGACTTATGACCCATGTTGACGCCATGGAGCACATGGTCACCCAGAACACGAGTGTGACAGTGGCGGTCTCCAGCTGCCTTGACACCTCACTCACCTCCTTGATGGCCCCTTCCTTCATGAAGGCAACGGCCTGGTCAGTGGAGAAGCAGAAGAAGCAGGTGCAGATCGAAGATCTGGCGCCGGCCGACCCTGAAGGGAAAAAATGGGCCGTAGACACTGTGTCTGATGGCTGCTGCGCCCCCTCCAGCACCCCATCTGCTGGGAAGAAGGCCTGTGTGTCTTCCCCTGGCATGATGGCCATCACTGGCCCCACCTTTGCTGCTCCCCAGAGTATCGAGGACTGGGCAAAACTCCAACATGCCTTCACCATTGGGTCGATGCCCCCACATATCGCCCTGACCAATGTGCTAGCAATCGCAAAGGGACTCAAGCAGTTCAGTGTGGTTGAGGTAACCCCCCCTGCCCCACTGTCACTGCCACTGGACTGGCTGCCACCAAGGCAACTGACCCCAGAACCCAGCCTGCCACCACACCTGCTCCCATGCAGGCCCCCATCGCCAACCTCTCAAACCCGTTTGGCATGGGCTTCGGGATGGTTCCACAACTGGCAAAGGCCGCCTTCATGGTGGTGCAGTTGAAGCAGCCTGTGCTGAAACACGTGTATCAGGGCCCAGCCACGAATCTCACACGGACCCTGATGCTCAGGTTCGAGAGAGGTATGGATGAATTAATCACGTCTGAGTTCGTCTTGAAGGCTGCCATGGATGAGCTGTGCCTCATGTCATTCGGCAATCATGTGGTCAAGGTTGGCCACAACAATGTGCACTCGGACTACCGAATATGGCTGTTCATGCACCCCACCGACACCAAGATCGAGAAGATTGCAGAGTCGCTTAAGGTGGACCTACCGGGGAAGATGGCTGATGCTTCCACTGAGTGGGTCCTTGAGTGCACCCAGCACATCACCATGATGCGCATCAAGGGGGTGCCACTCTACCATACTCCCACTATTGGTGCTCGCCAAGGTGGACTACTGGCAGGAGCTCCTACACTTGGCCAAGTCTGACAAGGTGACACAGAGGTTTGTTGAAGTGGCCGTGCCCTTCAGCAACACACCTAGCGCTTCAATCTCGGGCCATGGTGACTCCGGGATCATCCAGTGCTATGTGTGCGACTCACACAGCGGCAGCAATTGTTACAAGATGCTCAGTTCGTTTGATATGGAACTTTTACTTAGCGACATTATGATACCGCGCAGTGCGCACTGACACTTTTCTTTCTTCTTTCTTAGTCATACCCGAGACATCTGCCTATGTCATCGGATGTACTCCTTATGGAGGTGGCCGCCCAAGGACATCCGTGAGCAGCTAGAGGACAACCCTTATTCTGTCACTTACAGTACACTTCTCTTCTTCTTGATCATCTTTCTTCTCTTCGGACGAGATGGGGTGGGCACCCTGTTCCTTATGTATCAAGGGCCTTTCTTCTAGCCTGAATCCCACCATTGCACCTTAGCATAATGATGGACTTCTACGTTACATCTCTCCACTCCCCTTCATCTTTGATCTACATTTTATTTATCATTCTTCCTTTCTTCTCATCTTTCTATTTATCCTTACTATACGCCGAACCCTTCACACGATGGTGAAGGTAGGCCGATCACATACAGACATCAAACCTTGGAGGAGGCCCAGCAGTCGTTGATGGCTGAGGGTAGTGAACCCCCAGGTTTGCAGAACACAGGAAACTAGTAGATGATTGACAGTAATGGTACGCTGCCTCCGTGGTACTTGCAGCTGGGGCTAGGGATGTCTACAATGTCTTCAGAGGATGACTTGTAGAGTACTAGAATGGCCAGTGCATGTATATAAGCGATAGTGGACTAGGTCGAGCCCTAAGCTCGATCTGACTATCATTTGGCTCGATAGGTCAGTGGTGCGAGAACTCGACAGGGATCCAGCCCTTGTCATCAGACTTTAACCTTTGATCGGCGCGCAGGCCTACTCCCATGCCGCCTCCAGACCTCCCCTTGCTGAGTATTAGTGCCCCGTCACCAGCGCTAACATTGAGTGTTGTAGCATAAGATCGAGCTTTTCCACATCGCCCCCATTGCTCAACAGCAGGGCACACTCATCTTTCCAACACGCCTTACACACAGCTCCCCAACTACGCCAACTACAACCTTCCGATACCCACCCAAGGTTACATCGTCATGTGGGACCAGCAGCAAGGACTCTTTGCACTTACACCAGAACCAGGATGAGACGACCTCATGCCCATCGAATGAATCAGGCCCAGCATATCTGCAGGGCAGTGGTTTCCTACCCAGAACTTTGACCAGGCTAAGCAGCACACCAGACATGTCCTGTTAGCAGATGAGAAGGCCCATGTCCTGATCTCCGGCAGTCAGTCGAACACAACCACCACAGAGCCATCAATGTTGGTCAGCGCACCGACACCCGTATTATGAACCCAGAGTATAGCTGAAGAAGACCCCTCGGATCAAACTTACTGGGCAATGAGTTACTCCAGAGCTGAGGTAGACCAGAAGATTGCTGACGCCGTAGCCGTGGCGCTGCAGCATGCACAGATTAATGCAACCACCACTACGATCCCCAGAAATGCAGGGAAGCTCGACATCCCCCGACCCGAAGGCTTCAGCGGAGAAGGAATCGACCTCGATCCCTTCCTATGCCACTGCCAAAACTACTTCCACGCCACCGGAAACAGCAACACACCTGACCAGCAGAAGATCACCTATGCCATCATGCTGATGAACAAGGGTGCTGGATGAGCATGGAGGGAGTGGTACTACGAGATGGTCGGAGCTGGACCCAGTATTTACACAACCTGGGCAGACTTCAAAACTGCCTTAGAAGGGCAGTTCCCGATTTATAACCAAAAGAACAATTTGATTGACAGACTCTCGAAATCGCAACAGACAAAAGGGATCTCAAAACACGTACAGCTGTTCAAAGTCCTCGCCATGTGGGCAGGACTCAAAGATCCTGAACACCGAGATGTACTCATCACATTTTTCAAGAATAGCATCAACAAGGAGTTACACAGAGATATCGCGCGCCACAACCCACAGCCAGTCATGATCACTGACTGGTACAACAAGGCAATCTGCCTCGGGTCTTCCGACATATGGAACCAGACCAAGAAGTGAGCAAATTAGCAGCACCGAGACGACGACACAATGGACGTCGATAGGCTCACCGAGGAGCAACAATGCGAACACAGAGCCAAGGGCCTGTGTTTCAATTGCCACAAGAACGGGCACGTCTCGAGAGACTGCCCCACCCGGAAGACGAAGAACACCATGCAGGGAGGGATGAGTAGGGATGGTATGGCCAAGAGCGTGACCCCCGCTTACACCAAAGTCCGCTTCGTGTTCGACGACATGGCTTTGGCCAGAGACAGAGTCCGAACCGCGTTCAGCGAATTAACCAAGGAAGAAAAAGTGGCGGCCTTTGAGGAGTTCGCTGCAGATGAGGATTTTTGAATGGGTCCAGTGAATTGACACCACTAGGACCCGTCTCCGTAATGCTGTGCTGTGTACTTGTAGGAATAACTGAGGAGCGATCACTATTTATTCCCATCTGCGTACACGGGCGAAAAGATGTTGACATGAGAGCCCTGCTTGACAGTGGGGCAGAGGGGATTTTTATCCACCCAAAAGCAATCATCAGAAGCCGCCTTGTACCAGCTAAGTTATCGCGACCCATAGCTGTCTACAATGTCGATGACACAGCAAATAGAGCTGAGAGAATCACCCACTATGTGGACGTAGACTGCAAAATAGGAGGAAAAAGTACTTCTTTCTGAGCCCTTGTCGCCAACATCGGAAAACAAGACATGATCCTAGGCCACAACTGGCTCACTAGAGAAAATCCAGTCATCAATTAGAAGAAAGGAACGCTCACCTTCGATACCCCGAGAGAACTGGAGGAAGTCCTCCAGCAACTTGGACAGGAACTGAAAGGTGACGAAGCGATCTACCAGTATGACCCAGAAGCAGAATTTCTTCTGCATTAGACGAAACAAGGACCATCCGTTTACCGTGATGGGACAGAGAAGCTACACCAGACTTACATAATGCACCTAGGCACATTCACATACACTGGGAAACATGTCTACAGAACCGAGTTCTTAGGACAAGTCACCACAGCAACGAAGCTGGCAGCCCAAGCAAAGGACAACCGCAACCGAACCATCGAGGAAATGATCCCCGCCTACCTCCTTCCCTACAGGTCAGTGTTCGATAAGCAAATGGCCCCGCAACTCCCCCAGCACACCTCGTACAACCACAAAATCAACCTGAAGCCGGGCTTCATAGAAATGAAAGCGCAGGTGTACCCACTGAATCCCAGACAGAAGGAGGAATTATTGAAGTTCATCTCAGAAAACGAGTCGAAAGGATATATTTGACCTTCTAAGTCACTGCTGGCGAGTCCCTTCTTTTTTGTAGGAAAGAAAGACGGATCACTATGCCCCTGTCAGGACTACCGAACACTCAACGAGAACACGATCAAGGACAGATACCCGCTCCCCCTCATCTCCGACCTCATGGACAAGCTGAAGGGAGCAACAATCTTTACGAAGATGGACCTCTGGCCAGGCTACAACAATGTACAGATCAAAGAGGGAGATGAATGGAAAGTAGCTTTTGTCGTTCCCGGAACAGACGGTGGACCACCCAAGTTATATGAACCAACGGTGATGTTTTTTGGGTTATGCAATTCACCATCTACATTTCAAAGGATGATAAATATGGTCTTCACAGATCTACTCGCCGAAGGATGGCTAGTAATCTATATGGACGACATACTGATATTTTCGAACAATAAAAAGACACACAAAGAATGAACCAAGCGAGTGCTACAATGACTCAAGGACAACGACCTCTACCTCAAGCTAGAGAAGTGTTTCTTCGACCAAGATGAAGTCGAATTCCTTGGAATGATCATACGTCCTGATCACCTTGCTATGGATCCGATCAAGACTGATGGAATCGCCAGCTGGCCCATGCCAAAGACAGTAAAGCAAGTCCAAGCCTTCCTAGGCTTCGGGAACTTCTACCAAAAGTTCATTCATCATTTCTCGGACCGCGTGCAACCCCTTATTGACTTGACCAAGAAGAACATGGCCTGGCATTGGAATAACGATCACCAATGAGCATTTGATGACCTGAAAACTGAGTTCACTAACACACCTGTACTACTCATGCCTGATGTCACCAAACCATTTGCATTAGAAGCAGACTCTTCTAAATCTGCAACCGGAGCTGTACTCTGACAGAAGGACGCAAATGGTGATTGGCACCCATGTGGATACTTATCCCAGTCCCTTCTGCCAGCCGAACGGAACTATGAAATATATGACCGAGAGCTACTCGCCATTGTGCGTGCCCTTGAATCTTGGAAGCACCTTCTGATGGGGAGCCCACACAAGGTGACGATTCTCTCCGACCATAAGAACCTGACGTATTGATGCACGACACAGAAACTCAACCGGAGACAAGCCCGCTGGTCACTATTCCTGTCTGAATTCGATTACGAATTATTACACCAACCTGGATCACAGATGGTCCAATCGGATGCCCTATCATGATGACCTGACCACGACGACGGTCAAGCCGACAACAATGACATGACAATGCTGCCCGAGGCAGTTTTCGCCAACTGCATGGACACTGAACTCCTTGCAGATTTCCTCGCGATTCACGACAAGGACCCCATGGTAGCCAAAGCGCTTCAAGCCCTGCTTGGCCATGCCCCGACACCGGTGTGTACCTCACTTGCTGACTGGAGTACAGATGGCGCACTCATGTAGTACCAAGACCGGCTCTACGTTCCACCATCGACCACCCTACGGTGATGGGTCACTGCATTGCACCACGACACCCCCGCCGCTGGACACCCTGGCATACAAAAAACACTCAGTAGTCTACAGCGAGACTATTGGTGGCCGGGTATGGCCGCCTTCGTTGCCCGCTTTGTCAAAGGCTGCGCCACGTGCCAGCAAATGAAGCTGAACACACACCCCACGGTCGTCCCTTTAATGCCCATCCCGCCATTGACACATGCGGTTCCATTCACCACCTGGACAATGGACTTCATCACTAATCTGTCAGTCAGCGCCGGCTTCAATTCCGTATTAGTCATTGTGGACCACGACTCTATGAAGGGGGTAATTTTTATCCCAACAGTCAAGACCATTGATGCCCTTGGAACAGCCCAACTTCTCCATCAGAATGTGTACCTCTGGTTCGGATTACCCGAGTGAATCATATCAGACTGAGGCCCGCAGTTCGCCTCACACGTATTTCAAGAACTGTGCAAACTTACTAAGGTGAAGTTGTCCATGTCAACAGCATACCATCCACAGACAGACAGGCAAACGGAACACGTCAACCAAGAACTGGAAGTATACCTGCACATCTTCTGCACTAACAACGCAGCTGAGTGGACAAACTATCTTCCTGATGCCCAATTTGCTCACAACTCCCAACTCCACGCTACCACTAAACAAATCCTGTTTCAAGTCATGATGGGATTCATACCATGAGGTATCCTGACTGTCACTGAACAAACCAATGTCCCGGCAGCCAAAGAAAGAATGCGTGAATTACAAAAGATCAGGATGGAAGTAGAATCTGCCCTCAAACTGTCATGAAGGACAGTTGAACAAAGGATCAAACAATGAACTCCACCATTCAAGAAAGGTCAGAAGGTATGGCTAGACAGTGGGAATCTGCGACTCCCCTACGAGTCGCAGAAGTTCAAGCCAAAGCGGGAAGGACCCTTCAAGATCATCCAAGTAATGGGAAAACTTACATATTGCCTCACTCTCCCATCATCCTGGAAGATTCACCCTATTTTTCATACAGGACTCCTGTCGCCGTACACCGAGACTGATGAACATGGCCCATCATATACTAATCCGCCACCTGACGACATCAAAGGTGAAGACAATTACAAAGTCGAAGTGATCATCGCACACAAGGGAACTCGCACAGGTAGACGTTATCTCGTGCAGTGGAAAGGATACTCCATAGCAGAACAAACATGGGAACCGGAGTCAAACATCAGCAGCACTGTGGATGACATCCTGAAGGAATATAAGCTGAGTCGCCACCTTGGTTGCCTCAGGCTATCTCCAACATGAACCTAGACACTGATCACAACCTGGCCTGAGTCGCTCTCCACCCTTGAGGTCCTCGCCTGCTCAGAAGCTCGCCGCCCGCCACACCTCTCGACCCTGACATGATGGCCAGAGTGCATCTCGGCACGAATGCAGATCTGATGATGATGAGGACCAAATCCAGGATTGACTGGGTGTTGTTCAGTACGCTCCTCACTGCACCCACCTCCTTAGTTAACCATCTAGCGATGGATTACCCGATGATGGCTGCCTACTGTACAGCTGATGCTCTGGTGCACCTGCAGGAGGTCATGGGACAGCTCTACACGACCTACGCTAATGAGGAAGAACTGGCGCAAGGAGCCTGATATAACTCCCTGGAGATAGAACGACGACTCGAATTAGCCCTCTTGGACCTGGGATGGACCCCCATCCTTAATTGGGCACAAGCACACATTCCTGAACTGGAATGACACTGACATACCGCATTCATTCAACCCCTACCTCTCGAACAAATGACTCACCCGATCCCCATGCCCATTCACTATTCCCGAAGTCTATCCAGCATATTTATACTGCCACACATGAAGTGCTACTACTGCCCTAACGAGACCCACGACTTAGTCGATTGCAAAGTTTATGTTTGTCCCAGTTGCAAACGACAGCAGCTGGGCCATCCTCCACTCAACTGCCCCACAAACCCAGACTGGCCTCGACCCACCATCCACCAAGACACTTGCACCCTCTACGAAGCCAGCATCCTCAATCGTGCACAGGTACCCATCTTCATGAACCAACATGACCGAGCCGACGACTGCACACAAAGGATCGGGGAACAGCTCTCCCTGCCTGTCCTCCGTCCCACACGCTGGGCTCTCACCTTTACCTCAGACAATACACCTAAGTACTGGTGCGTAGCTAAAGGGCAGATCCTCGAGATCTTCATATGAGAAGAAGAATACCGCTGCACTCACAGCCATGGTTTGTACGAGACTACTACCAAGTGTACACTGCAAGAAGCAAAAGTGTGGATGGACACTCACTGCAGCCAGGGATATTACGTGCCATGCAGCCAAGGGCCACGTCTACTTGAGATCACTGATAAGGTCACGGTGGCATGACGACCCCCACCCCTCCTCTCAATATATGCCCATTTTGCTGCACAGCCACAATCCTGCCGCAGGATCGCCCACTCACTGGCCCTGCCCAACCCAGACTTCTCATCAATGACCCCGCCGAGGACCCTCCACCGTATGCCACGTGCAAACCCTCACCCGTACCTGACGACCCCATCGAACAACAGAATACACTGCGTGAGACCAGTGAGTGGCTCACTTTCAACATCCCCGATGCCACTGGACCCTCATGCATGAGACCCTCACTAACCGACCTCGAGCAGTCCGAAATCAAGGTGGACGACCTGCTGAGGGCCGCTGTCACCCCCGAGTGCGAATGGACTCTGCGCCGAGTCACCGCTGCACGGGCGGTATGGGCCAGTCTGTCACCTTCCTCCAAAGGCACTTACGTCACCACTGATGAACAGCACGACGAGTATGCTGTCGAGGGAGAGTATGATGAAGATGGCATCTACTGGGGGCCAGGTTGGTGAAGAATGGTGGCCCATGCAAGACCCAGAGGCCTAGATTCGCTGATGAACATGGTAGGAATCAAAGCGCACTTCAATCATAGTAGGGGGGTAATGTTACAAGACGCTTAGTTCGTTTGATACGGAACTTTTACTTAGCGATGTTACGATACCGTGCAGTGTGCACTGACACTTTTCTTTCTTCTTTCTTAGTCATACCTGAGACGTCTGCCTATGTCATCGGATGTACTCCTTATGGAGGTGGCCGCCCAAGGACATCCGTGAGCAGCTAGAGGACAACCCTTATTCTGTCACTTACAGTACACTTCTCTTCTTCTTGATCATCTTTCTTCTCTTCGGACGAGATGGGGTGGGCACCCTGTTCCTTATGTATCAAGGGCCTTTCTTCTAGCCTGAATCCCACCATTGCACCTTAGCATAATGATGGACTTCTACGTTACATCTCTCCACTCCCCTTCATCTTTGATCTACATTTTATTTATCATTCTTCCTTTCTTCTCATCTTTCTATTTATCCTTACTATACGCCGAACCCTTCACACGATGGTGAAGGTAGGCCGATCACATACAGACATCAAACCTTGGAGGAGGCCCAGCAGTCGTTGATGGCTGAGGGTAGTGAACCCCCAGGTTTGCAGAACACAGGAAACTAGTAGATGATTGACAGTAATGGTACGCTGCCTCCGTGGTACTTGCAGCTGGGGCTAGGGATGTCTACAATGTCTTCAGAGGATGACTTGTAGAGTACTAGAATGGCCAGTGCATGTATATAAGCGATAGTGGACTAGGTCGAGCCCTAAGCTCGATCTGACTATCATTTGGCTCGATAGGTCAGTGGTGCGAGAACTCGACAGGGATCCAGCCCTTGTCATCAGACTTCAACCTTTGATCGGCGCACAGGCCTACTCCCATGCTGCCTCCAGACCTCCCCTTGCTGAGTATTAGTGCCCCGTCACCGGCGCTAACATCGAGTGTTGTAGCAGCAATGCCTTCCGTCTTGCCTGCCAGCTGGTCGAGATGTAGGGGTGGAAATTCTCGCTCCAGGTAGTCGACTACCAGGACAAGGCCAGGCCCTGCGCACACTGTTGGCACTGGGGTCATGTTGCAGCGAGGTGCATGCAGTGGTCGGACTTCTGTCCCTGCTGTGGTGAGCCTCACCTGCTTGATCACCATGAGGAGCTGTCATCCTGCTGCGTGCACAGGTGACTGGACCTCAAGGTGCCTACCGCGTGGTGCCCCGACACCCACGACATGTGTCCCAACTGCAGTGGAAACCACAGGGCAGATGACTGCGAGAAGTGCCCATACTGGAAATGGTGCAGAGACAAGGACTTCTTGAAATGGCTCGCGGCGCACCCTCCAAAGGTGTTGTGCCAGGCGGCCACCAAGGCAGCTCCTCAGCAGAGGGCCAAGGAACACGCCTGCTTCATTAAGGAAGCGAAGGTGAAGGCGGCCGGACCTTCTGAGGAAGGCAAGGCATCTGACACCTCCCAAGTGCCCGAAAGGAGCGCCAGCATGGTGTCATATGGTGACAAAGAAGGTGAATTCCTGAGCAGTAATGAGCGCAGATCAGCAACACTGGTCCCACGTTCTGCCAGCGAAGTGCCTTTGGAAGTCTTATGATGGTGAGATAGTTGCCTTAATGAGTAACAACCTCCCTGACATCCCCCATCCCCCACAGAGTGCGAGTCATTTGCGGGGAGGCCAGCCAACGGTCCGCTGTACCCAGAGGGTTTCAGCAGCCATTATCATAAGTGGTACTTCAACAGTGCTGCCAATGAGTATGTATATTTCGCTATATGGGACTCAACTTGATGGGGGACACATGTGCCTCCTTATGACCAGCTGTATGACGATGTATTTATTAAACATGTCTCAAATGGTATTGTCCATTGGACACTTGAGGACAAACCACCCTTGGGCAAGCCAGTGAGCTACTCCCCACTGCCTACTGCATCCCAGCCGGCATGGGAGATACAGTGTGTCAGTGCCAATGTGCAACGTTCTTCAGAGAACACCCACATGCTGCTGGAGAAATACCAGGATGCCAACATTGTCTGTGTACAAGAAATCTTCTGGGGATGGATCAAAATGGTCACATCTTCCAAATCCAAACATGGTGACTTGTACGAGGAGACCGTGGGACACCGTAATTTCCAATGCCTTGGGGTGCTGGTGACTTCACGAGTCATGGTCTACATCCACAAGCGATGGGGCCCGGCCAGCCCACAGCTGCTTACATCAGTGGTCACCCACCGCAATGTTCTGCTGGCCTCATTTAACACACTGCAGGGATGCTTTGTGCTCCTTAATGTGTACAATGATAGTGATTCCCACAAGGCAGTCAGATACCTCAAGGGCATCGCCCACAACCTGCCTGAGCTCGTGTTCATTGCAGGTGACTTTAACCTATGCCACGCTCGGTGGGATAAGGAGACAGCGAAGTGGGGGTGTCAGCCCCCGCATATTGCTGAAGTTAATCGACTTCGAGACCTGATGGCAACATTGGATCTCGATCTCGTCAATGCTACTGATGGTTCGGCAACCTGGTTGCTGAACAATGCTAGAGCCATTCCACACACGCTTGACCTGCTGTGGACCCCATAGCACTGGGAGCCCAGCAAGTTTGTGATTAAACCAGGCCACTGGCACAAGAGCGATCATGCACCACTGGTCTGGACTATGGAGATTGTGGACAGGGCATCCAACCCAGAGCCATGCATCCCCCGTGTGGGCCCCCTCTCGACCAAGTTCTGCCAAGGCTTAGCGAGGGCAATGGCCCAACTCCCCTGTACTTTCCACTCTGCAGTCGACATCGAAGAGCGGTGTGATCAACTTGACACTGTCATTTCCAACATTTGGAAAGCAATGATGACTACCCCCAAGCCCACCAAGCGATCCAAATCATGGTGGAACTCGGATTGTTCAGACGTGGCTTCCAGTCTGCACAACATCCGCTCTGAGCTGCATCCCAAATGGAAGCAGTTCTGGAACCTCACCAGGCACTTGCCGGATGGGTCCCACTCACCGGAGATGCCTAACATCGGCATCTTGCAAGCTGAGATCTCTGACCTCCGCTTGTACAAGAAACGGGCCCATGGTGCACTCAGATGCACTGCTCAGGCTGCTAAGCGTGCCTTCTTTGACTCAATCCTTGAGAAATCACACCACACTCTGATCTCGGACTTTGTCCAGTGGACCAGACTGTGCTGCACCCAGGCCAGCTCTCAATTGAAGATGGCAGATGGAACCCCTGTGGAGAGCAGAACTGATCTCCAGTCTGCCTTCCACAATCAATTCTCGCCAGCTACTGCCCGTCCAGTTGATATGACATTTGCTGAGGAGATGACCCAGCTCCCTGAGCATTCGTTCCCTGAATTCAGCACCGAAGAAGTGCATGAGACCTTACAGTCCACTTCCAACACATCGGACCCCAGGCCTGATCACATAAACTGGGAGTGGGCAAAACGTATGGCCTACTGGGTTGAGGAAGTGTGTGACCAGAACAGCAATGTGACCAACATAATTTTTGGGGTAAACAGGCGATGGAGTTCCTCTGCTGCCTGTACAATGCCATTGTGCACTTTGGGGTATACCCGAGTGCCTTCAAACACTCGACAACAGTAGTCCTACCGAAGCTGGGAAAGACTGACTACGCGGTTGCCAAATCATACAGGCCCATCTGCCTGCTCAACGTTTTTGGCAAACTGTGGGAAAAGATGGTGGCAAAGTGGCTGCAGTTCGATGCCCAGAAATGGGGCATCCTCCATCTGTGCCAGTTCAGCAGTGCCATGCAACACAGCACCACTGATGTGGGCATCCAACTTTCTCACTATGTCCATGCAGTGTGGGACAACAACCTTGTGGCATCAGCTCTATTGGTTGACATAGCCTCGTTTTATCCATCAGTCAACTATGACATGATGGAAGCCATCATGAAGAAGCAGGGGTTCCACCGGAGCCTTTGTGACCTTATGAAGTCCTACCTACAAGGGCGCATGATGTGCTACCTCTTCAATGGGACCCTGACTGACTTTGTGGAACTCTCCATCGGCCTCAGCCAGGGGTCCTCCCTGTCACAAATGTTGTCCAGGCTCTATTTGTCCCTGGTCTGCCATTGACGATACCTGATCACTTGGGGAATCACCACGCATCACCTTGCCTCACAATTCTATATTGATGATGGCATGTTGATGGCCGCCTGTCCCAAAGAACCAGGACAAACAGAGGAGTCTCAGCTGGACTCCAATGTTGCAGTACTGGTGGACGAATTCAAAGTGCTCAATGCTGACTTGGCACACATTGGGCTAGTCACAAAAGCGGCAAAGACAGACTTCATCCACTTCTAGAACAAACACAGACCATGGGCCCCCAACCAGCCCCACAGCCTGCACATCTGGCTGGATGACAGGACTCAGTACCTCGAGATCCCGGCCAGCATCAATGTTCAATACTTGGGATTCTTCTTGGACCCCAAGCTGTCATAGAAAAGTCATGTGCATTTCTATGCTGTGAAGGCAGCTAGTTCCATGGTGGCACTTGGAGTGCTTGGAAACTCCATGCGTGGGTTCACCCCTGCCCAGAAGCGACAACTGTACATTGCCCACATCATACCGCTTATGTGCTACAGAGCCCAGCTCTGGTGGCAACTGGGGTGGAAACATGTCAAGTGGATTGTGGGCAAGCTTTAATGTGCCCAATCGCGAGCTGCCCAATGGATCACAGGTGCTTTTAAAACCACCCCAATTGGGGTGATGGAAACACTGGCCAGCCTCATGCCGGTTTGCATCAACATTGACTGATACATGGAATGAGTGGCCCTTCAGGCCCACCTCATATCTGAATGACACCCACTGCAGGCCATCCTCCCCCAGAGGTGGGCCAGCAGTGAGCACAATGTGACCTTCCCCCTGCATAACCAGCACAGGCAGAAGAAGATAGCCAAGACGCCAGTGGGTTACATTGACGCCTTGGGCAGTGCCAGCAATGAGGACTTTAATGTACTCAATGTGGCGGCCTGGCCCGGCAACTGGCTGTGTGACCAATGCAGCCAGTCCCAGGCCCCCCATCAGATCGAGCCATGGTACTTCCCCATGGGGAAATATGATGACAAAGACCCTACCAAGACCCACCCACCCAAACACTCCTCGGAGTTCTGGGAGTGGTTCTGCTCTGAGTGGCAACCCAAGGCTGATAAGCTGATGGGTGACCCCAACACCATCATCTTATGGACTGATGGGTGCACCAAGATGGACAACCAGCAGCTCGACACCATGCATACGGGCACTGCTTGGGTCACCACCTGCCTTTGGGAAACAATCAAATCAGGTAAATTCAGGGTGGGCAAAGCACTCAACTCAGATGCCAAAATGATGGCCTTGGCGTCCAGTCTGCATCATGCTGTCCTAACTGCTGAGCCATCAGACCACACACTTGTCATCATGGCTGACAACACGGGAGCCATGATGAAGGCAGTTAAGCCTACTATCGGGCTGGGACAACTTGCATCCCTGCTTGCTGACAGGCACCTGACTGACTTCCTCTGGAACTGCCCAGATCGGACAGTCATCTTCATGTGGGTGCCCTCCCACATGGGCATCGAGTTCAATGACAAGGTCAATGAACTCACTAAGGAGGCCATGGAACATGCACCCCAACCTGAGTTTGTGTCGTACTCCTACACCCACTCTAAAGGCCTGGAGCACATGAATGCTGCATGGAATGCCCGGTGCAATGAAGGCACTGAGAGCAGACCAAACCCTTACATCGGCTGGTGGTTCTGGTAGCACAAGCAACTGAAACCAAACTATGTCCATGCGAACAACCAGCTATTCAAAGCCTTCGGCATTGATGGCTGGAATGATAAGTCTAAGGTTGCCCATTGGGTGCAAGTCCTGACCAATCACTTCCCTTGTGGGGAGTTCCGAGAGTGGTTCCACTTGCCTGGACCGCAAGACTGCTCGTGCGATGATCTGGTGCCCTTCCCAGACATGCGCAAGCACATGCTGTTCAAGTGCCCCTACTGGATTAGGGTTAAGCATGCCAAACCCTGCATACATGTGGGACCACCCAACCAAACCAATGAGTGGCAATCGTGGTACAGTCAGATGCAGGGGGGCTGGATGCCCCTTGATGTACTTGAGTTCCTTCACATGAACCTGATGGCAGGAACATTTGAATGGGCTGACCTGGTGATGCAGTTAATTGCAGACTGCAACATGGGCAACAAGCATTCCTATGCTCATGCCCGACTTGAGGCTCACACTGCCTGGAAGAAGCAGCAGTGGTGAGCGCTAGAAGACTGCACGAAAGCACACATCTTGACCATCAAACTGAAGCATGATTTCACTGGGTGGCACATGCTGATGTTTAGTGTGCAGCCCCATCCCCAGACAGATGTGGTTGGCAAGATCCTTGAGAGCGGGGCCCCCACCAGAGCATGGATCCAGTCCTTGCACGACAATGGCGGCATAGAGCAGTTTGCTGCTGAGCTCTATGAAGTGTGGCGCAATGGGGATTGCGAGGCTGGCAACCTTCATCCTGATAACGAGTCATTCAATGACGGCGACTCGGACGACAGCGACCATGGTGACCTGGATCCGGAGGATGGTGCAGACCCAGATCCAACACCTCAGGTGCCAAGTTTCCCCCCCAATCTGGGCAGGCTGGTTCCATTCCCGACTCCCTACCAGTCATCTCAAGTGCCACTCATGTTTGTGCACTGATTGGATGGCCCCCTGCCGCCCGGCTTTTTCCCCAGCATACAGGGCCCTTAAGACTGTCGGTCCCAATTTGTTCATGTTCCATGCTCTACATGTACCTATGTCATATGAAGTCTAAACAAGCTGAGTTAAAAATAAAAAATAAAAAAGATGGCCTAGGCCCTTGTACCTCACTCTGTTACACATCCTGTCACAATTGACTTTCTCCATCAACTTCTCTGTTTAGTCATCCTCAGACATCTGCTAAGCCATGAGTTTAGCGGACTCTACACTGACTCACTCTGATTGACAGTAACAAGCTACTGTATGTAGTCATATTACAGCTGTTTACATATTGCTAGGCTCCCTCTTGAAACACATATAGGTGGATTTATAACAGGCCCCAAATCTTATGACTGTCACATCCATGTCAACTCCAGACCCCAGACTCTCATTCTTCTACAAGCTTGCACCAATCTCCAAGTCACTCCCATTCCTCTGCAACCTCAGAACTCTGTTCTTCAGACCCCTATCAAAGGACACCCCATTTGATATGGACTCTCTTGATATGACTTTGATATTGCTGTGATGCTCCCCATCACTTGCAACTCATCCCATAACTTACAATATGTGTCCCAACTTACTGATACAGGTTCCCTTCATATGATACATATTTCACACTGGATTCCTGTACTCCACTCATTTGTTCTCCATACTATATCAACTCCAGACTAGCTCAGACTTCATGTATATATACTGGTACTCTAGTACATCAGGAAAAACCATATTGTCTTGGCAAGGCTTTTGTGTCTTGCCTAGTGCTGCAGGGTCATATCCTAGGACTGAGACTGACAAGGACAGGACTGGTATGCAGTCCTGGTGCAGTCCTGTCCTGGTCACAGTCCCAGTCCTAATAATTTGATTATTTTATAAGACTGACAGGACTGTTACAAGATGCTGAGTCTGTTAGATACAGAACTACCATGATAGCGACATCATGATACATGCACTGCATGCACTGACACTTTTTCTTTCTTTCTTAGTCATACCTGAGACATCTGCCTACATCATCAGTTGTACTTCTCCTGGAGGTGGCTGCCCAAGGACATCTGCCAGCAACATGGAGACAATCCATGATCTGTCACTTACAGTATGCCTTCTTTACTTATCTTTCTTCTTTACTTCGGATGAGACAGGGAGGGCACCCTGTTCCTGATATTGTCCAGGATCTATCTTCTAGCCTGAATCCCTACCATCGCTGATATGCCTGACCCTCGGCTATGCCCCGAAAAAGGCAATTGCACCCTGAACATGCCCCAAACATGTCGAATGTGCCCTGATTTTCGGCCCTCCCTTCGAGAGGTCGATCTGACCCCCTGAGACTGTTGAATGCCCCTCGGGACCTTCTAGTGCCCCCTGAGACCTTCGAACACCTTGACAATGTAAATTTGTGTATTTAAGCTTGAAGCCAATCCTATTCTTGCTAGATGATGAGAGATGCATGACTAAGGGTGTCACAAATGGCACACTCACACTTGTATGTCTGTACATTACAATGAATGACAAGCTAGTTAAGGTGCAGCCAATGGGGCAGCCACAGACTGGTCACCACAACTCTGAGATGCTGTTGATTGAATCTCGCCTCAACACTGATATGCCTGGCATTTAGCCAAGCCCCCAAAATGACACAAGTCCTTGAACACCCCTCAGTTTTCAAGCCTTTCATTCAAGCAGTTGGCCCTCCTTTGAGCACCACCTTTACCTCCTGCCACCACAACTTGGCTCACACATGCCCAACATGCCTTTGAATGCACTCAAGCATTGCTTGAGCACAATGATACACCTGGTGTTCAGCCAAGCTCCAAAAGTCTTTGAGGCCCCCAAACAGCCCACCCTTTTCAACCTCCCACTCAAGCAGTCAGCCCTCCTTTAAGCACCAGCCTTACCCCCTGCCACTGTGAGCCAGCCTTCGCATGCCTGTCAAGCCTTTGAATGCCCCCGAATATTGCTCGTGCACACCAGACCATCGAATGCTCTCACTTGTCTTCGAACATCTTTGGACAGCCTTCGAACACATCGGGGGCCCATCGACTCTTGAATGATGGCATTGGAGTCCAAGCTCCTGGGAGAGCTAGTCCGCTCCAGGAGACTGCTGCTGACAGAGGAAGCACGGTAGCTAGGCATGCTGTCTCTTGGTGACAATGACAGGAGAAGCTACACCTGCCCTGTGGCAGCCTTCCTGACATGGTAAAATGCATCTCAGGCCTCCTGGCCCTCCTGCTCCATTCCCACACCTTGCAATCCACTTGATTCAGTTGAGGGGGATCTTCCTGCTGACCTCATTTCTCGGGCATGTTCATAGACATGCCTGCACTCTAGAGTAGAGTAGGAGCACTGGCAGTAGTGCATATATACCAGACCTACTCTCCCTAATAATCAGAGAAGTTTACCCCTGAAGTCAGTCTTTCAACTCCACTTGTCATTCACATAGCCTGAGTTCACTCAGAACTCCCCTTATCATCTCTCATTCTCGAGCCTTCAAAACTCAACCCTCTTGTCCTTCCTTTGCCAAGTCTACAGTCTTCCTGAGCCCTTGACGCCCCACCACAGTCCTTCAAACACCTGCGGCCACCCTTCGAACAACTATCAAACATACTATCCTAACCCGAGCACTCCTGAACAACCTCGGGCAAACCAGCACACGTCAAGTGCTCCTCCGCTAAGTACTGTTACCTTCGAATGTCTTCCCAACACTTCAAATGACCCATCGTATCTTTGAATGAACCATCATATCTTTGAACGACCTGACATGCAGTTTGAACATCTAGCGTGCTCTCAAACATTTGACATGCCACTTTAACAGTTGTTTCTATTCTTCGAGTGTTCATGCTCCTAGCCTGGCCTTTTGGGCCCATCTCATTGTCTCAAAGGCTTCCCGTGTGGATCGAGAGTCCCATCCTTACTCAGGGCACCCTCACACTAGACCACAGTAAAGTACTCAAGTACCTTGACCCTCCTTGTGCACTTTCACCCAGGCTCCACATACCAGTGTTCCACCTGGTACAGTGAGTGTTGGGGTTTCTTTTCCTGCACTTCGAGGCTCATTTGGTCGCATCAACGACCAACTGCGACCACTGTGGTCACCCCATCATGTGACCTCTGTCCCTTCAAATGCCCTTCAAGCACATCAGGGATGTGTCAACATTTAAACAATGACATTGGGGCCCAAGCTCCCAGATGCACTAGTCTGCTCTAGGAGACTGCCCCTGCTGGAAGAAGCCTGGTAGTTAGGCATACCCTCCCACACCTTGTGGTCCTCTCAAGGGGATTTTCCTACTGACCTTATCTTCAGATATGATATGTTCATAGACATGCCAGTCCTCTAGAGTAGAATAGGCATACCTACCTTCATGTATATATACTGTACCTGTTTTCCCTAATACAGAGAGAAGTAGTACCCTCTGGAGTCAGCCTATCAACTCCACCCATTGTTTGCCCAAGTTCAGCAGAGTTCACATGGAACTCCCTTTGTCATCTTGTTCATCTTCACAGAGTCCCCCTCATTCTCAAGCCTTCACTGTTCAACCCCCTTATTCACACTTTGCAGAGTCCATCATGTTCCTGAGCCTTCAAAGCTCACCTCAGCCCTTTGACCATTTGCCTCACTCTCTCAAGCACCCTTGATCATATAGCCTGCTCTTTCAAGCACCTTCAATGACCAGCCCTCTCTTGAGCTATCTTGAGTTCCTTTGAACAGTAGGTGCACCTCAAGCACACTCTTGATAAGTCCCTCATACCTTTGAACATTCCATTGTACCTTTGAACATTCCCTTGTCTCTTTGAATATTGTCTCTCCCCTTTGGATGTCCACTCACTTATTATCAAGCATTCATGCTCCTTCATCTGGCCTTTCAGGCCCATTCATCTGTCTCAAAGGCATCCTGCATGTGTTGTGAACTCGTCCTTACTTGGCACCTTTGCATAGACTGCCCTAGGGTACTCAAGTACCCTGCCCTCTTAGCACACTCTTCTTCTAGCTTCACATACCGGTGTTCCACCATGTTGTGTTTGTTGGTTTAGGTTTCTTGTCCATGCTTTGAGGCTCTTTTGGTCACATCAATGCAGCAATTGACAAACCCCAGCCTAGGGCTCATTGAGTTCCTATTCACTAGCTGCTGGCTAAACTCACCAGGTGCTCAAGCATGGGGAGACCTCAGAAGGCAAGTTGTGCCAGCTGTCCTACAGTGTTCTCTTCCTCTGTTCACTGTCTCAATAAGGAAACTGTCTGTAGTTTCTGTTTTAGGATGTAGCATATGATCTATTATTAGGACATAGCACAGAACTTATTTCTTACATGTAGGAATAAGAACACTGTAGCAATGAATGGTTCTAGAAGCCTGTGACTATGACTGGTTCTGGACTGACTATGGTCAGTCCTAGACTAATTGCAGTGCAGGATCAGTCCAGACTGAAGCAGGACTGGAGTCAGACTGCAGTCCTGGTCCAGTTCTGGGCTTAAAGCTGCTTAGCAGTCCTGGTCCTGCCAACATAAGGCAAAAGGACTGGACCAGACTGGACCCTGCAGCACTAGTCTTGCCAAGGAATGCTGTCCTTGTCATAGTAAAACAAGTGATTAAAGTGATTCATTGTGTCCTTTTACAAGGCCATAAAGCATTGCCTGCATATTGTGTACCTTGCCAAGGTCGACCATCCCTTGCCTAAGTGACCAGTTTTCCTTGTCTACCTTGTGCACACACAGTTGCAAGCATTCTAAGGGGTTCAAGGTAAATGCTAATCTAAATGTGAATTTCTGTTTGTCAATGCCATGCATTTTTGGCTGACTTTATCAATGAATCCCAGTGTTTAATCTGCCTTATAAGCCATAAGCACAATCTTGTATGCCTTATGTGCCTTGTGTGTCTTGGGCAAGACACACAAGGTAACATCACTATTGTGTATCTTTTATACTGCTATATAAATAAGGGACTTGTTTTCACTCTTTCTTTGTAAAGATGAGCTATTTGAACCACAGCATAGCACAATTCAATTGTGTGCTATACCCCTCCTCTATATTTATGAATTACTGGTCATAGTGACCCACAACTCTGAACATTCAGCTATATATACAACTGCAACAGAAATGAGTTCAGTATGGTCAGACATCAAGTACAATTAAGTCCTGATTATTAAGTGAAGGTACAGTGGGCAGGGAAGTAGGGGAAAGTATGCCAGCACAGCAGCAGAAACTATGATTTCTCTAAGTCCAGCAGCTGGAGCAGACACAAGAATGACAGTGGAAACACACATAATAAGTGGATAAAGTGGGGAAGTAGTGTGGGAACAGTCTATGAAAGGTCACAGGTTCAACTTTGGCTGTGACAAGTTTCATTTTTAAGATCATTTTGCTTGCATTTTTATGTGACTTGGCAAGGCTTGTAAGCAATGACTTGCATAGCTTTTTTTGGGGGTGGCAAGACAGGGACTTACCTATTGTCCCCCTTATTGACCTTATGGTACTTGGCAAGGCACATGTGTCCCTGGCAAGCCTTGCCAAGGCACTTTGATTTTTCCTGATATGGCATAGTCCCTCAGTTCAGAAATTTTATTCCCCATCCTCATTTGTTACTCATCCCCCTTGTAACTCCTCCACACTTAACCAATCTAACTTGTTCTCTTGAACTCCCATCTGACCTCTACTCTGTGTTACAATTGCTTACTCACACACGCTACATTGAGACTTATCTTTTTCCTTGCCTTATTTCATTTAGTTCTCATGGACACTGTTTCTATTTGGTATAACTCGGCCTGTGCACTGTTGCTCATCACTAACAGTACCCATTCCTCAGGCCTGGCTCCATACCCTTCACCCTCCCCCATCTTTCCATAGCCTTACCTCTGTGATGCGATCACTATATATTACAGCCACAGTGCCTTGTTCCCTGTCCCCTTTTCCTTTCCATAGCCTTACCTTGTTCACATACCAGCAAGTCAGATAGGTTGTACTAGGCTGCACAGACTGGTTCTTTGACCCAGGTGTATATATACTGGTAGACTTAGTGGGTTGAGCTCAAGCTCAAGCTGGTTAATCATACCTTGTCTCACTCCTAGCTTCACTCTGACAGCCCGGCTCTGAAGGTATCCCAATACTCCAACTGGAAGACTATACATCTTCACTAGTGTCAACCACAGAAGACAGTCATCACTCAGATACACCAACATCATTGGCCTACAGACAAGCCCTCTCTTTCCATTGAAAGGAAGGTGCTGCTTGCATGTATGCAGGATGCATAATTGGTTCATTCCTCATCTAGGAACAGACACTGTCATTTGCAGGCTAGGTACTACAGGTACACTAGCATCCAGAGGTGTAGGAAGCATAGGAGTGCTCTACCTTCTGATGAAGAAGTCATCCCTTGCACTGACAAGGAAGGAAGGACCTCGGGATCAAGCCCACTAGGACCTTGGTTAATAGTCATCCATCCACATTGGACAAAGGTTTGTTCTCTTGTTTAGAAGAGGACATAACACTCTGAGTTCATCCTCAAATCTCCTTCATCTTCCTTCCAACTCTACCCCCAGCCTTCCTTTGGCCTCTGGTCTTCAGACCCCACCCATCTGACCCTCCACAAATTGAGGACTCCAATGAGCTCTCTCAGGGCATTGCTCATAGCTTTGCCAAAGTCCTCCTTGTATGCTCTCTGGACTAAGGCCTCTGGACTTTGGTCTCATTGCTGGGCTCCTGCATCCTTAAAGGCACGTGCTTTAACAATGACTTACCTACCAATATCAAGAAAGAACCATACAGCAGAGAAAAGATATATTTTAGCACAACACAGTGAGTGCATGGTGATGAAGTCTCTTGTACCATTAGAGGGGATGACATGATAACTGGATGATAACCTACACTTGCATCAAGGCCATTGAGGATTCAATGACCTCTTGCAGCAGCCTTTCAAATTACTTTTCCTGTGCATACTCGTAGGTGGTAAACCAAGTACTGTACACCAACCTTTCATCCTCGTGAGTCGCTACATCACCAAGGAGGTGAAATCCATGCTACTGGATATGTGTCTCCATCATCACCTGCCGGATAAGAAGATCAAAAAATATATTGGTGTAAGCTGTCAAGCACTCAGGTGACTACACAAGACATACCAAGTAAGTAGTCTGTTATCTCAGTTCAAAGTGACCAGGTAAATCAAGCTGGCCTTGATCCAGCCACAACATGGGCCCGGGAATTCTGCAGTACAACAATATATCAAATACGGGAACGAACGACAGGTATAAACGAATGACTAGCATGTAGAGTACCGACAACTGAAGGAAAGCACACGACGAACGACAGGATAGTCTAGATCACATCGTTTATCGATTCATGCAAGTCCATCGGTCACGAGCACGTACGTAGCGGGGAGATGTCAAGCGGACGAGATAGAAGCACACTAGAACACAGAAACTCATGCAGCGAATACTACCATAACCCAAAGGAAGAAGGAAAGAAGTGAAAGGACGACAGACAAACATTAGACAATGGAATAAATCCGGCCGAAGAGTTATGCGACGAAATAAGGTGGTATTGGCACCGACGAGGGCATTCATAAATGTATGGATATGAGGAAAGGGAGGTCGGATCCGCAAGCCTCAACGCACAAAGACAGCGTCGCGATGTCCAAGATGTCCGCCAATGAGTAATACGCCGCACAATCCCCTCCTCAGCCTACACCATGCAAAAAATGAAAGCTTGCCAACTCTTCCACCGGTCGATGTCTTCTCCTTGTCAGCCATGCACTCAAAGAGCGAGCGCGGCCAGGATGAGAGGCAGAGCCGTCAAACCTCCAAGGATGACGTTGCGCTCCGCGCCCGACGCAGTCGAAGTTGTGCTCGACGAGGCCGAACCAGTCCCAGAGCCGCCGGACGACGCGGTTCCCGTGGCAGATGTAGATGCGGACGTCGAAGTGGCCGTACCGTTCAAACGCTTCGCATTACGCTGGGGGAATGTCTGTCAACCACTTTGAGGAACGCCTTATGCAAATCCCACATACGACAAAGCCCGCTAGAGTCTCCGTCGAGCTCTCGTTCACATTGATGCCGCCGACACCACCCTCCGCGCACGTGTTGTAGTCAAAGAACCAGATCGTCTCATTGCTTGTAATCGGCACAACCAGGCTGGTGATGGCAGTGCCGTTACCCGCATCACGGATTCCACTGGTGAAGCCATTGATAGTAACATTAGTCGTGTCGATCCATATGCACGGCTCCGAGAACGTCGACTGGGTAACGGTGTGGTTGCCCTGAGTGACTGAACAAAATAGACATGAGTATCAGAGAACTGCAAATAGTGAAATATATGAACTGTCGAAAAAGACAGAAGGAACCAAAAGGGATTACTCGGGGAACTACTCACAATTAAAGTAGATCGTGTCTCCGATATTCGCCGTAATCTCGTCAGGCTGAAAGACCAAGCTGGCGTTTGCAGTCGTGTTGCCGCCGACAGTAACATTCCACTGGGTGGGCGCCGGAGCAGCCGACGAGGAGGTCTGCGCAGACACAACGGACGCAGCAGTCAACTGTGTTTCCACCGTCAGCCTCGTCCTTGTCGCAGAAACGTGATACTTACGACAGAAGCAACAAGAGAGAGGGTGAACATCTTGACTCGAGATGAGCTTGTGAAGACGAGGGAGAGAACGAAATAGCCTGAGGGCGAAGGCGGTGAGGACGTCGAGGACGATGGGGAGAAAGTCGAGGACGAGGGGAAGCGCTGCGCCGGACTTGCGGCTGAAAGTTAGCTGCACTGCACGTGATGACGGCATTTCCCGACCCATTGTTTCGGCTCCGACAACCCTTGTTTAATTTCCGATGCATCTCAGCTTGACACTTAAGCGAGCCTGATTGGTCTTCCCGTTCAGTTCCTGTTATCATATTCAGGCTCAGCTCCGCTTCCGCAAACGTCCTGAGCTAATTGTGGAAGATGACACCCGCTAGTTTGAGCTTCAATTGACTGTCACTCAGCAATATATTTTTGACTCGCATGAACTGGTGACGGCCAGCCCGACAGCCACCAGCTGCAGGTGGAACCACGGTGACACTTTACTGTGCCGGGTACAGGTTGGTAGTGGCAGCGGATTCAGTTGTTCATTCAAAAAGGCGTGGGTTGGTACGTATGGCCGAATTCCTGAAGCGAATGGCTGTGTTTGGGTCTGTGGGGAAGCAAAGCCGGCGGCGACAGAGAGGCCACGGCATGTGCATACCAGGCCCAGTTGATGCTCCGCAATTGAAACAGCGTACACATAGTTTACATACAGGGACGTCAGTATCCTCGTAAAGGTACAATCCACAAGAACTATCCACCCCTGTCGTTGGTCAGTACTGAAGATGGACCTGTACCATCCAGTACTACGCACAAGGGCGGATGAATAATCGAGAAATGAAATAGCATACTAAGCTAAGTCGGCCAGGGTTCTTATGACAGCCCCACAGCTGTCACAGCCTTGGTCAAGGAGGATGCGACGCGCGAAGCTTGAGGCAACCCAGGCAACCTGCACTCCGTGTGGCAGGCGAGTTGAATGACGATCGCCTGGAGGGTGGTGCGCCCATAGTGGCTGTTTCATGTCCCACAGACTGGGTGACTGCGACATTTGTAAGAATGCTGAGATATGCAAATGCAGTCATTCTTGCTCCCTATATGTGCATAATGCACTGTTCTGGCATAGTGACTGGTACCCAACTTGAAGAAGTCCGAGATGTGACCCAGGATCTTGCTGAAAAGGCTGTGCATCTACAGCTCATATCTTGTTGCAGTCTTGCTGCCTGACACCTGAGTGCCTCATGCTGACACAGTATCCCCCAGATGGGTTCATTTAGAGGCCATGATCACATATGATGCCATTGGTGGCAAGTGATGAATTGAAATGGCTGGTAACTAATATCTGCAGATGGTACCTGGCCCCCCTAGTAGTACTTAAGCTAAGTTTTTGTGTACATACCTCACGTGATTGTCCCTTACGGGCATCATCACGCTCGTGGACAAATGCGCCTCGTCGACCGAGTTCCGATTGTTCTAACACAGGACGCGGTCCACAGCCGTCTGCGCAACATTTCCTGGAAAAAGGTTGTCGAGGCCTGCTGAGCTAGTCCTGGGTGTATATCCGTCAGTTCTAGTTGAGCTCTACGAACCAGCTGACTCGTGGACGAGGAGGGACGTCTTGCGCTCGGAGACGGGGCGGGGTTAGGGTTCATCGTCACGCAAGACCGAGCATGGGCCAGCTTTTTGTGCTTACGCGGGAGACAGATGGTTACCTGCAGGCTATTATGAACCTCTCTCAACACCGACACACAGTTAGGCAAAAGCGCTGGACACAGCCGTGAAGGTAGCAAGGATGAAACTCTATCGGGCGGTGGGGCGATCCAAGTGGCGTGATCGTTGCTGGCAGGTTCATCAGTAACTGTAAGCGTCCGTGACCGAAAGACGCTGGTCCAGTGCGTCGGAGACAATTCGCATTCGTTGATCTCGTTACATGTGACTAATAGGACTCGCGCTTAACTCGGACTGCACAGGCAGTTCACATGCCAATTTGGGAATCAAGTGTGCAAACTTTGCATGGTGGCAAGGTTCGTAACCTGCAGGCAAGCAAGGCGGTTGCCAAGTCGCAGGTGGCTGGAACGTTGCGGGAAGGAGGACACGAAGGATGCCCAAATCAGGGATGAGGTGCCATCGTCACGTGGTCATGATACAAAGGAGTGCCCATATTTGGAAAGTGACCTAGATCAGACCTCAGCTCCGCCCATCTTTCGGATTCGGCAGTGCTTGTATACGCAAGCGCCTCGTTGACGACGGACTTGTCCCGTACAGAATATCATACAAAGGAAAGCTCTAGAATGGAAGGTATGGCGTGCCGCTCCTGGCTTATGCCTAATTCGTACGGTTGCTTCATGTGTGAGAACTACCAAGGGGATATAATCGGGCAGCCCTCGTTGTATTTTCTACAGCATCCCTCCAACAGTGTGCTGTCGTCAGCAGGGAACAGCCCTCTCTTCACATACCGCGATACCGCTGCCTTCAGCTCTTCACCTGGGTGCCATTGAACTCTTGTTTGTATCTTCGAGAGTCATGTTCATTCTGACTCGTTCCTTTGCTGTGTCGGCGCTCTTCGTCGGAGGTACGTCGAGGCCCTTCAAAACGTACTCGTTTATTGATTTCACGAAAGCAGCATTTGACCTTGTATACGCCGCCCCCGCCCCATACGGTGTCGGTGCCGATATCACCGCGGAGCCGAGGAACTGTAGGGCTGGTGGATGCTTGCGCTCCGTTCCGGTACGTGTGGTAGCCAGATAAAGGCATCTAACGTCCACTCATGAACTTGGACGCTCTAGATCGAGGAGATTTCCCGTTCACCAGACAGCCGTATCGCTAGAGCGCCGCAACCATACCTAGCAGATACGCTACTCGAAGTGCTTGACGCCATAGAAAGTTCATCTGACGGTGGTCTGGCCGTGAGTGCAGTCGTTCATGCCCGGTGGCCCCACACTTAATGTACGTCGCAGGATGCGGACACCGCGACTGGTACAGCAGGCGAGGCAGTCAGCCGCGCGATCAATCTTGCCATTCGAGACCCGGCACCAGTACCTGTGCCGTCCGACGCTAACGTATGTCTACTCGTCGAAGCCTGCGTACTACTCTGACGTGCTGATCAGGACCGATAGTGTCGTGGCGGAGGGTGCACGTGAAATATCCGTCCCTCCTCAGACCCATCCACCCCGTATTCGCAGGCCCTTATACCGCCCTTATTCTCTCGCGTTACCACCGGTTATCCTTCCTCGTGTCTGGACACTTGACAACATTCGACTTGCCACTCCCGTTCCCTTATTTCCGGAGCCACAGCTCTGTCCTCTCCTTGACGACCCAGCTCACCCAAGAGTGTGGCTTCTCTACTCAGGCTGGCGATAGCCCAAAAAGCATGGCAGCTCACGATACCATCCAATGCTTCCATGAGCCGGCCACGCGCCACCTTACCGTCAGATAGATTATTACCTTGTCCTGTAATGTCAGTTCTGTATCCAGTGTATCCAGTGTATCCTTAGTTTCGTGCCGTCTGGTTTGCGCTCTGGTGTTGTGTTACTACTGTCATTCAATTTAGCCGTGTTTATTCCGGCAGAGGCACATGCGTGATAATTGGATTGTGGCCCTCCATGAGATCACAGTGGTGTACCGCTACATGACGCGCGAATTGGCCGAGGCACGAGTCCACTGCTACTGGGGAAGGCATTGATATGCGTATCAACATTATTTTAATCCTGAATCGGCGAGCTCGCGACAGAGGGACAAGATGTTCTGGTGTACAATTACTTGTCAAGTTTGGTGCCGCCCTGGGTACGGTCAGAATGGAGGAAACAGGGTGACATGGCGGATATCCGCAGCAAAGGGGTAGAAGGATTTTCTGAACCACCTAAGCGATTACTAGATAAACTTGAAAAAGTACTCATTTCCTTGGCTTTCAGCACTACGAAGACACTTCCGTACACCTGACTGTAGCGAATGTTCAAGTGTTCATTCGTAGATGAGACAAAATATCTCAATCTTCTTGAAACAATGAAGTGAGTGAGAATAAGCGGCAATAATCATCTCCAAAGTTCCAGAAAACAAACGAGAATAGGGTAAAATATGCGGTTATTCTTGCTGCTGCCTGCTTCTCTTGCGCGGACGCCTAGTCACGCTGAGTCAAAGTGAATGGTCACAACATATATTCTGTAGGGATACGTCAGAAACGTCCATTAATACAGTAGCGAGTCCGCTGCGACTATTTGGACCGCAGCGATTCTGCAAAAGAGAGCGAAGGGCGACATGTGTAGAGGGACACCACAAGGTTCACCTAATTTGCACGCCCAGCGGCAAATACGGGTGTCACATAAGTGGATCAGTGCGCGAGTCTGAAGAAGTGATCTAGAGCGAGTCGGACAGCACGAGTGCAGAAAACAAAGCGAAAACTTGACGCGAAAGGAGGGACTAGAAGCGAGAATGTGCCACAAGACCAATAGTCATAGTCAAGGCGTGAGCCGGTGGCAACTTGAAGGCGGGAAGGAATGAATCACTTCTCAAAAGAATCAATCTAACGTGGGGATATGAGCGCGAATGTTATTAGACTGGAGGTATATACCGACCTTTGGAAGTAAACTAGCCCATTCCGCATCAAGCTCTCTCTTTTCGACGGAGGAAAAGGCATCAGATCGGGTGGAAGGCTCCTCGGTTGACTGCGCAAGGGGATCAGCGCTAGTCATGGAGTTGAAAACGAATTGAATACCTTCGCAGAGTCCTCGAGCTCGGAGACTGCGTTCTTCTGGGGCTCGTCTCGCAAGGCCAGCCTCTCAGTAAGTCCATGTTCGCCCGGATTAGTGCCCGTGTTGTCAACCGCATCGACGACGGTAGGTACCGCGGTAGTGATAGCAGGAGCTGCGGAGACAGGGAGAGCCCCAGCAGATGATGGTGCGGCCTGCATACACGTGAATTTGAGGAAGTGCAGGCAGATAACGACTCAGCGCGGACCTTTGGTATTACGAACAAGCACCCCAGAATGCGGCAGTTCCTTTCCTCGATGACTCCAGCATCAACGGCAACGGGGGCTGCGTTCACTGCCTGTAGCACTAACGAGAGAAGGGAAGTTCAGCATTCTCAACGTCACTGGCACTAAATCAAGGTACTCACCACCGGCGAGCGTGGCACATATGGCGAATATACGCGTGAGAATGAAGGTAGCCACCATACTGAAAACGAATGAAATATGGTACAAAGAATGTGTGTGGCGGGGTTGAAGAGTCTACCACTAGACAGCACTCGAGTTTGCAATGCGGGGAGGTGAACCGGCTTGTGTGCCCACCCACTGTCGCATATGCACTGTCCCTTATACTGAACGCCATGGCACAGTAGTTAAAAACAGAACTGCGCAGTTCTAAGCAAGGTCGCAAGCGTGTTGTCCTCTAAGTTCGTCGCTTGTCACCGAGCGCGCTTCGAGGTTGTTCAGCAGCGCCTACCAGAGGTTGAACAAGAACACTTTCCTATTCCGGTACTACCCAATTTGGGCTTCACCTTCATTCCGTTCACAAGCCTCAAACGCGCTCCCAGACACTAATCATTGGCCAACAAAAGCAGGTTCTATGTCTGAGTGCTCACGACGAACGTGGTACAGCGGCCTGGAGTTTTGTCTCACACCGAGGTCCAACCCTGCCACTAGTTCACCCGTTACTGAATAGCGGATGAGTAACCAGTCGTTCAAGAAAGGCTCGACCGCTAAACTTAGATTCACATCTGAACTAGCTGCCGTCTTGGGCGCTGTGTTTGTTTCCTGAGTGGGTTCGGTGCTTCAGACCGGTCTTTGCCACAATGCATTCATATACATCTTACCAGTGCACTTCCGTGCCTAACCCAGGGACACGAGACGCCTAGACAAACAAACCACACACCCCACATCACACAGCGGCCTACGCACCAGACATCACTTTACCAAGGTACTGCACAACACCGTCCGCGCCGAATACGATGCCACCCACTACTCCGTCCGGCCTCACAATGACAACGGTTAAGGCGTCGGCTGGACACTGATACGCTGAGAAGGCGTGGCCGTCCGCGTCCCTGAGAACGAAACCTGCATGGCCTATCGAGAGACTACTTGACGCCTGCTGGGGGTGGATAACGGCCGGCCTGATCGCGACCTTCGGGTACGCCTCCAACGCCTCGAGCACTGGACTCGCAGGGGCATCATCCGCGCAGAAGATCATGACCGTGTGGTACGTAGGCGCGAATATGTCGAAGAGCTTTGTCGTCTCGCCCGCAGTGCCATCCGGGCGCACAACGAGCAACCCGGTAGCGTCGGGCGCCCTGTCGCCGGCGCGGACGACGTCCCCGCTCGCCTCCCCGTACACGTCCAGGGTCTCCACGGCATGCACCTTGTCCACGGGGTTGCGCTCGTCGATGACGACCGAGCTCCAGCGGTAGTTGATGCCGAGCTGCTTCAGGTGCGCACCGCGTGCCTTCCTGGCTACCGGGTTGCCCTGGAGCGTTGCATGGACGACGATCTTATACAAACCCAGCGTCTCTTGGATCATGCGTTTCGCTACGGGTAGCCGTTCTTCTGTGGTAAGTGGAGAGGAGAGATGGGGCTGCGAATCCCTTCTCCACCATCGCCAGCTTCCAGCCTAGATTGAACTACAAAGGCAGTATGTCAACATCCGCGTATGGGCGAGTGGGAAACATGATATACCCCGTCTTGGACGCTCGTGTTCAATCCCTGTCCACCTTGCGGGCTGTGCACATGAGCCGCATCTGTCGGTTACGAGTCAAATGCATATAATACCTGAGTATGAGTTAATCCAACGTACCACCAGCAATGAATACACGCCCCTCTCCGAAATCCTCGGTCATGCGCGCGTTGGCACTGCGAAAAGTTCAGCGGCTCATCACGAATGCAGAAAACAGATCAACTGACTGGTATTCAGTCACATATTTGAGCTCGCCGAAAATGAGATCATCTCGCCGGGTGCCTTCTCGAAGCGCCTTGATGAGCGCCTCCTTGCTAGAGACAAGCTCGTTGTAATCGATGTAGCCGCCAACCAGAAACCTTGATCTCTGTGGGACGAATGATCACTCTACAAGGTGCCGCGTCAACCACAACATGAGAAGAATGACAGGAACGGAACCGTACGCGACAATCTTGCTTGTTGAGTCACTCCAACGATGCCAGTGCTAGTGTCGCATGTTAGTCTCAGATATCGGCGGTGAGATGCAGGCAACTCACATCCGTGTCTAAGCCGTCGATTTCCATCTCTCCGATGACAGTGTGTTCCTTGAGCGCCTGCCCTTCGAATGCGAATCCCAATTGCTTCCTTGTATTACCTGCATGCGAGGAAGGATATCAGCCTATGAAGTAGCGGGAATTCCATTGTGTACTCACTCTTGCCTCCATCGGTCCCTACCAGCCAGCGAAATTGCGAAGTTTCAACAATCTCCTGATCATCTTGGTATTTGACGAGCGTGGCCGTCACGTTCGTCGAGGACTGCTCGAAGCTGCGAAGCTCTGTACCGACTTCCAGATATACACCGTATTTTTCGAGATGCGAACGTAGAATGGCCTGTGTGTAGCCCTGACCCAATAGGATCGCATTTCCCTGCGGTTTGATCACTGTCAGCAAAGAAAACGTCGACCAGGTTGCTGATTACATACGTAGGGCACGGAAGGTGTTGGGTCCACAGGGTCCATTAAGTGAAATGTTCTGGACGGTTCCATCCCACCCGGGAGCTTGTACTGTCGTTCAGGCAGAAGTGGCCTACAGATGGCATGGATGTCCGGAAGGACACCTAGAAACTTGAACACTTCTTGAGTTCTGGGCTGTTGAAGATTTGATTCGATTGTGTGACGGACAAATAGGACAAATTCAAGGCATCCTACCTGCAGAGCAGATCCGCGTTGCTCCAGGCGGAAGTCTCGAAGCTTGTCGATGATGCGCACCGGGACACCGTTCTTCAATAGTGTGAGTGCTAGAGTGAGTCCCGTAGGCCCTCCGCCAACCTGTAGCAATCAGACTCAAGTGGAGAGACGCAGTCGTGCCAAGGACTCACAATCAACACACCGGGAGTCGATAACTCTGTAGACATGATCTGCAGCTGGTACGAGACGAGGAATGTTAGTGCTCTCCCCTAGTTGCAGTCTGCATCCTTTATAGTCTATTCGACAACAGGCGATGGCGATACCCAGTGCGTCGGAATGCGGCCGCGGCACGGAACAGGATGTGCCGAGGACCTGTAATCTGCGTCGTTCGATCACTGCGGTGAGGCCATAGGAGCGACGGCACTGCAACCACTGTCACGTCATCTGCCAATGTCAGCGTAGTCACCGTGACCTTGCCAGCAGAGAGCGTGCCTGTGCGACGTCGTGTTCATATGCTACGGTGATCCCAGGCAGATTGGGAGAACTAGAACGATTTTAGGGGGCTCATATAGTAGGTTCGGGTTCGACCAGGTCGCTGGCGTCACTCAGCAAAATAGTGTCTGTTTGATCGGCGCACTGTGTAGTAGATAAGATAAAATTAGTGACCTTGGCACTTCGGACCAGGATCTCCTACTCCGTCATTCTCAACAATTTCTCAACGGTCTGGCTCAGAAGATACATCAATTGAATCTGCAATTTTTCTCTACCTATTGGCATGCCTACCTTGCAGTAGGCCTGAGGACTGAACCCATGGTAGTCGACTGACCGCGTAAGTACATGGGCGCCCGAGATCTCGGCCCGATACAGTAGTACTTGTCCAACTCACTGGCAGGCGGCCCTGATTAACTTTCGCTGTCTGCATTCGACACATTCCCATCACATGAAAAGATTCAACGCTTGGTGCGTCTTCCTCCGCGTCGCGTCGCTCCCTCTCAGTCGCGCCTCAACCTCGCTCACTGCAGACATCCCAGACACACTCTCCCCCTCTTTTCATCCCACCCACCTCCCCTTGTTTCCCAAGCGTCCAGGCGGTGGTTAGGCGTGCGCCCTTCGCCTCACCGCCGCTTCACGCTCGAGGGGATTCCGGTCCCCGTTTTCCCGAGCACGGAGAGCGCCGTCCTCAACGGCCCGGCGTCCTCGACGTCCGGGCTTCGACCTTCAGGCGGTCCACCGCGCGCTCCCGAGGCTCGTCGTCTCCCCCGGTTTGCCCAGCAGCTGCTGGCCGGGGCGCGACCGGAATCCCCCGCTCCGCACCTGACAACTAGCAATCAGCATTGAACCACCAGCTCGGACAAGACAGACGCACCACCGCGCGTGCGGTGTCACCGTGAACACACGCACGCTCGTCCGGCAAGCTCACCAGACGAGCACCTTAGGAAGCTTCACATGTGCTTGAGGCGATACTCAGTTAGGCGTCAAATGCAAGACCAAATGAGATATTCGCCGCGTGGGCTGTGAAGTGTACGAACGTTCCCCAAGAACGCCCGTATCAGTATGGTATTTGACCTGTCGATTGTTTTTGCCGTGGGACATGGTCTCCCAAGAGCGCACTCTAACTGTAATTGTGTAAGTCCTGTCGTCAACGCGTCAACGACGGTCAAGGCAACGACAGATCGCTGATGATCAATAGAAGCTTTTCTACTATGGGTCGGGGCACCCTTACAAACAAAGCCGCCTACTTGCGGACTTGAGGACCTGACTTCACGAGCACCAACCTGTTTTTGCTAGTTCATAGACCAGGCGTACAACGGCGGTGCGTTGAGCGTCGTAACGAATTGTGAACGCCCGCGGGTTGCGGTGAGTTGGGACGTTTCCCCACGGTGATGCTAGATATCGTTTGGTAACGCAGGAGACACAAAGTAGCACGCAGGTAGACTTTGTCCCCTTCTCAGACACTGGCAAGCGGATGCCACCCTTACCCAGGGACATCGAGGTAAGTGGTCCATGATGTCGACTCTCCAGTCTCACAGAATGGTACCATAGAGAGAGGACACGGTACCATCATACGAGCCCATCGATGACAGTAACTCTGCTGAGGAAGCAGCGTGGAAGATCTGCGCGGAGAGAGTCTGGACCCATGAAGAGATCACTATCGCAAAATGGAACGCGGAGATCGATACCCTACTGGTCTTTGTGAGTGCCTCAATCTAACCAAGTTCATGTCGCGGCTGCATAGGACTAGTCTAGGAGCAATTGATGGTAGCCAGCATGGGAACTCGCAGAAACTCACTCGAATTCAGGCAGGTCTCTTTTCCGCCGTCCTCACTGCCTTCAATGTGCAATACTTTCAAGCGCTGCAGAGTGATCAGACCATGCAGTGGACACTCAACGCCCCCTCCGGCCTGGTCAATCAAATATCCTTTCCTATCATCGCAACGTCCACAGGCCAACCTGTCGATGCATCCACGATCGTCATCAATACATTGTGGTTCCTCGCGCTCGTCTTCAGTCTCGCCGCAGCATCTGTTGGCATCAGCGTCAAGCAGTGGCTTGCCTCCTATATCCCACCGGAGTCCATCACACCGCGTCAGCGAGCACGGATCTGGCACCTCAGGCGCCGCGGCCTGCGCAGATGGCGCGTCCCGGAGATAGTGGGCTTGCTACCAGTCCTGTTGCGGCTCGCCCTCGTGCTTTTCCTCGTCGGCATGGTGGTTCTCCTCTGGACGTTGAACCGCGCCGTCGCGATCATCGTCATGGTCCCGGTGGTGGTCTTACTGGTGCTCTCAACCGCCGAAGCTGTGATCCCGACGTTTGCGCCGGATTGCCCATACAAATCGCCCCAGGCATGGTGGGTGTATCGGCTCCTCCACCGCCTCACCTGCTTCGACGGAACGGTCAAGAGGAGGCTATTGGAGACCCGTCACCAATTCGTAGCGCGCGTGTGGGGTAGCGTCTTGACGGCGAGGGATTGGCTAGAGAGGGAGAACAACTTGCTGCGGGCCCAGCCGCGCGAGCAGATCTCCGTAGCGGTCCCGGACCCAGTTGACGTTCTGTTTGCCGCGGACCAGGTGGTGAGGGACGACCAGTTCCTGCAAGCGGTCATTCTGCCAGCATTTCAGAAAGTTGACACGTCGAGAGCCGACTTTGACGCGACACTTCGGACATTCTATCAGCTCGTGCAGGCAAGGGCACACATCGTCTCTCCTATAGGCCCAACCGATTCGTCTGGCATTCCCAACATGTCTTGGTTCAAGGACGAGATGGACAGTGGCTCCGTCATCGCGATGGTTGAATTGACTATGGATATGCTCTTCAAGATCGCAGGAGAACTCCGGCCCAACGCAACAAAGCAGGCCCGAGATATGTCTCGTATCCTCACGATCTTGCAAGCGCTCCTAGCTGCGCTCCCGCGGTCTCAATACCATGTCTTCGTCCGTCTCATCGAGGGATATTGCGACGATGGCTATACTTATCGTCCTGTTGGTGCCTGCCAGGACGACGCGGTCGAGTTGATAGCACAACATGCAGTGCGTTTCAAAGCCAATATACTCGACGTTCCAAGTAAGTTTTTGGTTCCTTCCGAAAATCTACCAGAGCTTGAATGAACACTAGCAAACACCCGCGCCATCTTGGGGGCCAAGGCCATTAATCGGCTTGAACAGGTCCTGGAAGATCCCAAGTTGGATTCATTTCGTGCGCGCAATGCCGAACGCGACATCCTCAGACTGATCGGTGTGCTGCTCGACAACCGGAAGCGGCCCGTTACACAGGGCTCGGAGACCATGTGCACGCGTCTATGCCATCTGCTGGGTTCCAGTACTAGTACACACATACCAAGAGGCACGCGCACCACGCTTCTATGGCTCGTCGCGCGAGTTGCGACAGACGTAAAGTACAATGTCGACGGTGCGCACGTTTCGTTCTTTGTTCCGCCAAAGTCATGATGGATGTTGACCGTAACAGCCGTCGTCGAGCTGGTGTCGTGCCTGGGGAAGCTGGCGCGGGAGCCGCACGACGAGAGCCACTCCTCAAATACGATGTGTCTCTGCTCGGCCATCGCGACGTCTCTCGCGAAACTGCAGCAGGACAGCGACTCCGCCAAGGTGGCGCGCCCGCTGGTCGCCGTTGTGCGTGAACTTCTCGAATCCGTGGGCGACCTGGACCGGTACGGATTGTTCGACTACATGCGCGGTCTGCTTTCGGTGGCCCTTGCCGTAGCTGTAAAGCAACCCGCGATGCTCACCGTGTCTGACGTCGCGAGGCTGAAGGATCGCGCGGCCGCGTGTGTTGACAATTGGCCGCAATACTCGGACGAAGTGAAGGATCTTCGCGAGAGGATGCTCGAGTTGGAAACTTTACTGGACGGAGGGTGGTGTGTGATGTTCGTGTAACCCAGAGTTTAAACTAACGATATCCCCACAATTGCAGTCCAGATGATGCATCCAAGGCAGCGGATGAAAAGGATTCGTTGGATGTGAAGGAGGGCACTGTGCAGCACACAGAGGATGTGTATTGTAACGTGAAGAGTCCGCTGTTCGCCCAGGAGTGGCTCCTGTCGCACGAAAAGACACCGGGAGAGGACAATATTATGTGACGCATCGGGTTATGAGGTCTGCTTAAGCTTTAGACACCTCAGGCGCCATACCCAAGTTTAGTTCAAAGGTCCTGTCAACAATTACACTTTCGGTGAGCACGTTTGAAACCTCATCCATTTACGACCAGTCCTGAATACATCTGAAGCCTCCGCGACAACGCGAGCAGGCAACACAGCAGTCACCAGCGTATAGCAGACTGTGTTAGCCCGGCACTACCGGAAGTCACGAAGCGGCGCACGTCATCTCAGATCCTCAGTCAGGTCCCTTTTCCAGGAGGCCATTGCGAAACACAGAGGTATTGATCAAGAGGACTGAGGATTCAGGAGCATGATAAAGAGGAGTCACATCCAGGCTGTGCATCTCGGGTTCTTGTTATATCCTGCATGCATATTGAGAGAACATACAGGAACAGATGTCACGATCACAGATTGCCTTCAGGCGCCATGGTCTTACTAGCAGCTACATACAAGCGGAGGGGGGCTGCAAGTCAAGGCTTTATGCTTAGCAGATTGGTTTTATACTGCCTCCGCACCGTTTTTCAGTACCGCATGCAGGATACTGCGCAGTGGTCCGCCTCAGTCAATGAATGGCGAGGATATGACGCTCGACGCACGAGCATGGGACATTGTCCCAGCACGAGTATGACAGTATAGTGCGATCCGAAAGGACGGTGTGTGCCGCCAGTGAGCCAGTTGCCAGAGGTGAGACATCTCAATTTGCGCCGAATCGTAGTGACCCATGCGCGAGTCCGCGGATTCCTGTTATGTCTTCAAAGGATTAGAGAGAGAACTGCAAGGAGTTATAACATACAATGCTCGCCGCGAATGTACGTGGCAACCTGTGAGGGTACTACATATTTATGTAAGTACACGTCACAGCGAAGAACAGTCAAAAGTTTCTATTCTCGGTCTCAGTCATTCAGCTCATCAACTTCGGAATTCTCCAGCTGAGGGGTCCTCCAAATCTGTCTGTACAGTAGATCTGACTGTTTTGCAATCTACCTCTCGCCCATCACAAGTTCAACATAGATCAAAAGCATGACTTATGAGCTCTCTCACACATGATATCCTACAATCATCTACATGCCGACTCAAGCAGAGTGAGCTAACCAAGGTGCGAATCGTTATCCGCAACACACAGGCTTAGTTGACATTCAGCCTCAATAGGAACAATGTACGGCACACCGGACACTGCATGTTCTCCGTGATCTCGCGCACAATACAGCTACACCGCCGAACACGGCATCAGAGGCTGAATCGGCGGGGTCTCGCGACAAACGCACCCGTAGCAGAATATGTGCCCGCACTGCGTCGCGGTCGGCTCCTCACACGGGTCGCTGCCGCAGCTCCGACAGCGCCAGCTCAGAGCCGTCGGCGCAGGAGGAGACGGTATCGTCAGCTGACTCTGCGAGGCGGACGGGGTCTGCACGGTCGCCGTCACGGAAGACTCGGTGGAGACTGCCAGATGAGTGGGTTAGAAAGGTCTTGAGATCGGAACGTGCGAGGGCTGACCTTCCGTCGAAGTAGTTGATGTATCGTGCTGTGGTGCGCCCTGCACCTTGAAGTCGCGAGTCTCCCAGTGTCTCTCTGCTGGAGAAGCGCCATGTATTTTCCTGAACGGCACCGGTGTGGTAGGAAAAGACACGACAGTTGACGCAGGCGAGATGTGTGGCCTCCGGATGTCACGGACACTGCGTGTGGTCGGCATCACCGACGTGTCGCCAACAGTCGAGGCGGTTATGTAGCTGTCCGAGCCGGTATTAACCGAAACCGACTGGGCATCCGCCTCCGAGACTGCACGAGCTGATACGGGCAAGCCATCCATGTCGGTGAGTGCGCGCTCCGGACGCTCGATTCTGTACGCCTCCCGGTCAGCATGGTTCGCGTCGTCTCGCTTTTCAGGCTCACCTGCCGTACTCCTCTGGCTCAGGGGCGTCTGTCACACTTGCAGCCACCGATTCCATCTGCACCTCAGAAGAGGACAGACCATCTGAGACTTGTGTATCAAATCGCGCGTCAGAAGGAAAGCTCGGCGATGACAAGAGTGGGCTCCCACATTTGAACGATGTGCAATCAGACATGGAGACACTTTCTGGGGAAGATAGCTCGGCGAGCTCAGGGTTCGACCCACTGACTTACCAGACTGAGGCTTGTAGATGCCATGCCTCTTGTCCCGAGCATGGTTCAGATAGTAATCCAGTTTTTTGAGACTTGCACTGCAGTCCGGGCAAATTACTGCCATTGCAGACGATCGTCGTGCAGATGAGAGAGCGAAGAGGGACCACTTCTGCAAACCACGTGCGTTTTGCTGATATCATTCACCAATAGTAAGCAACACTAGTGGGTGCGTCATCCTATAACTTAGGGAGCCCTTCGTGTCTTGATATCCCGAGGTAGCTGCACCGTCAATCGGCTGGCAGTCTTTTTATATGGCAGGCATTGTAGGGTTATCTGTTGAAGGTTGCTCGTGCGGAAGCCTGGCTCTTCGTTTCGCTGCGTCCAAACCCGAACCACCATAATGGCGAACCCGTAAAGGTAGATAGACCGCGCTCGTCCACGAGAAGCAGCGGCTGCGGTCCCAACTAATCTAAGTACGGGCCACTACTATTACGTGCTGATGATCTATGATGCCGAGCATCAGAGTCATCAGGGAAGTCCTCCGCCTCGATTATATGCTTTCTCTCGATTCGCTCTTCTTCCCTCGAATGGCCTCTCCTCATACCGCATGACAATGACTGGCGGCATGCATTCATTGCAGGGACTCCTTACTTGTAGTCATGTGCCCGGACATGTGCCGCAGTTAATATCCGTACATACAGCACACGGAGAGGCAAATCTCGTTCGAAAGAGATCACTGATTCACTCCAGGACCGAAGAAAAGATAGTATTCACCCAGTTATGAGATCTCCCAAGCAAGTCTACAAAGCCCTGACCCAGGCGCAGAATCAACCCTGTTCAGGAGCTCCAAAATAGGACCAGATTATATGCTCTCGCTCCCGTCTTTCCTCACTCCAGTCGCGCACAAAGTGCTTGAGATTCCCATACCATTATCTCCACACATACTGAGATGTCGCAGAGAAGAGTCTTCGGCTTGTCCCTGAACAAGTTGGACAATGCCTTCCGTCACTATCTTGTTCTAGCTGATTGAGCTTGGCCGGGTAGCCCAACGCGTTTCTGCACCTGTCCTAGCTTAACATACGACGCTCGCACGGTCTGCACGTCGTGGTGGGGTAGTTTGGCACAGTGCTGGTTGGATACTGTTATTTGAGAGAGGAGTGGCCGAGTGCTGGCGTCACAGAGACGGCGGCCTCCTTAATGCGCTCCCTCCTGGCCGCTTGGACGCAGAACAGTCGCGCGCATTCAGCGGGTGCACATGCATGTCAATGTCGAGGACCAGCGGCCGTGCCCGCCGGGTATTGCCGCACGGCACTTATGATGAGACAAGCACACCTCAGCGTGGGCGGCACTGTCGACGAGTCTCCCCGTGTGCAAGTCTCAATCGGTGGCTACCTCGCCTGTGCTGTCTCCCTCGCTTCTGGTCAGTGGTCATGCGCGGACCAAATGCATGAATCAAATGAATCACTCATACTTTGCTTGCTCTCCTTGACTGAAGCAGTCCGTTGAGCGCAGTCCGTTGCCGCCGTCCGTTGCCGCCCTGCAAAGGAGATGATCTGATCGGACAAAGACCGCGCTCACTAGGCGGCGTGCAGCCGAAAGCCTTTCACCGAGTAAGGGGCCACCTGCGACTTTGTCCTAGAGCTTGAGATCTTAATTAGTGCGTATGCCAGAGCTCCTGCTGCCTGCCAGCAATGTTCTTCCTGGCGATGGTGTCATACACTGGTCGGCGTGGTGCTGCGAGCACCAGCCATCGTCAATGCCCACCTGACGGTGACATCCGCGTGTGGGCAGTGAACATGATGTTCTCCGTTATGGCGCCACTGAGGTAGGTACCTGGAGTAGTGTAGGGGGACAAACTCACCTGAGGGTTTGATACAGGGGTTATACCCAGTATAACCCCAAGTGGGGTTTAACCCCGGTGGTATATAACATATTTAACTCCTGTCAGCGACAGGGTCACAGCCAGATTGAAGGAGCTTCAACAACAATGCAGACAGTCATTACAAACATATAGAATAGTTCTTACAGCTTTCTGGTATACACACACTACTTTGCTTGTATGCTTAGCTGCTGCTATTAGATCTGTGACCCAGTTTGTTAAGATGATGTTGGCCGGGTCTAGCATGATCCACACAATGAGAATATCAATGACAGCCACAATACCCAGAACTCACTCTCTCAGGAGTATCGGCCCTGCAACGCACAAGCTGAAAGTCACTTCTAGTTGTCAATTGACTGTGTCTTGCCCTGAGCCAACAAAGTCAATATCCTCCTTTCTTGGCTCATATCCCCAGAAGCTGTAGACTTGCCCAGTGGTGGGGAGGGATTCCAGGAGGTTCTCCAAGAGCCTATGGAGCTCATTGAGGGATTGCTCAGTGTCTGACATAGGGAGGAAGGGTGCTAGCAGTGTAGGGAGAGGTTTGCACTGAGAAACAGTGGCTTCCAGTCTGAACACAGTGTATCTCTTGATAAATAATCAATTCTATGCTACACTATGGCTACTTAGTAGTGTCTCAGCACTGCCAACAGGTTTGACTGCACCCAAATATTGTGCCATATGGCACATTAGGCTGAGCTCTTGACCACTGTCCCAATCAGGGTTTAACTCATTATCCCCCATCCTTTCCCAATGCCTTGGTTAGATACCAAGTATAACCCCGGGGCTTAACTCATCAGGTTTAACCCAAGTATCTAACTGGAGGGTTTATCCCTGTACACTAACCTGGAGGCAGACTCAGCATCTGTCACAGTCAACGTGCTCCTCTCGCTCATTCAGCTGACTTGTACCAACTGTTCTTGAGCACTGTAAAGTGACAATCATATTGAGCTTCTTGCCCATCAGTCAAATTCGCACTGTGATGGGAGGATATTTTGAAGCTTACTGCAGATGAGAGAGTACTGTCCTGTGGGTGGACCAAGATATGGGAGGACCATTGCAGTCATGATGAGGGTGTCAAGAATTGTGTATGCATGTCGATGTCAGTGGAGGAGATGTGGTCTTTGCGGCATTGGGAAGTTGCACTGATCATTGACAGTGGTACAGTCCTGGACATGCAAACTCAACAAGTTGGGTAGCACAGCCTTTTTTTTTTTCAGAAATCTGATTACAGATCTGGACTCAGACAAGTGAAAGGAGCCCAAAAATGGCCTTCCGAAGTTTTTCCCATGACCTTTTCTGCAGCTAATATTTTGGGCAGAATCATTAACACTTAAGTATATGTAAGGATGATAAAAGTCACTTCAGTTATTCAGTACAGCATTGATGGACATCATTGCATGTGCTCTCACCCTCCGATGTGACTTCTGCTTATGAACTGCCCACTCTGCCACCTTGCCAGTGAAACCCTTCTGGTATGCATCCATGGATCTCCATGACCAGTTGAAGAACCAGTGGATAACCTCAATAGGACAGTTGTTAAGGCATTCAAGTGCAACCTGCTTGGCTTCATTAAACTTCACTTTATAGACCTTGCAGTACCTGTATTTAACCCATCCCCAGTAGTATAGACCAATAATCAGTTCACTGAAGCCAGTAACAAGGGCAAACCCACCATCTCAATTGTGTTAAGTTCACTTCAGGAGATAGATGCATAGGTGACCAGGGGCCTTAATCTTCTGCTCAAGGAGTGACTCCTGCTGTCAGAAGTCATTCTCTTTGCTGTTGTCATTTAGGGGAGAAGGCTTTGTCCCAGTGTGTGGGTCCCAAGTGCTGAGATATTCAGGATCATCATCACTATTGAAGGTATGTGGCTCAACTGGGAATTCATGATTAGATATTGATGTTTTTAACTGATTCTGTAAGCCAGATATGTTTTTTGTGACCCTGTTTGCCCAGTGGGTGACCTCGCTGTGGAGGTTGTGATATGAAATGGTCCAACCTTGTTAGTAGGTACAAAATTTTCATTAAAGTGCCTGTTTGTTAATACATGCAGATTATCATTCTTTGTGTTCAGGATTGTCTCCATTGCCTATCCTTCATTACTTCTGTTGATTACCTTTACTGATAATCATATGGTCTCAATTGCATAGTGTAGTTAATCAGACATTATCATAGATTATCATCAGATTTTTATTAAAGAGCCTATTTGTTAACACAGGTAAACTATCCTCTTTTGTATTTATGATTGTCTGGTCATCATATAGTTTCAACTGCATAGTGTAGTTAGTCAGAGATTATCATGGATCATCTTATTGTGATTGTAATGAGCAATGGAGACTTGATCATGCATAAGCACAAGAACAGGATGGATAATCATAAGTGATGATCATGAGTACAGGATAGATGATTATCAACACAGGAGGGATAATCATAAGAGCTGGAAGGATAATCACATTCCTTGTTTCCTGCGCATGCATGGTGACACATCTGTCACATCCCCTGCTCATTCAACCTGCCCATGAATGTGAATACCATGCCCAACCACTCTCCTGCATGTCCCCCATTCCCTGCACATGCACAGTGACATGTCTAACCAGTCATCCCACACATCCAGACACATGTTCAATGCATTCTCCCCCTTCTTCTTGCCATCACTCTGCATTCTGCATGTTCCCCATTCCCTGCATGCACACAGTGACATGTATGATGCATTGCCTGGTCACATGTTCAACATGTTCTTCCCTCCTCCCCATTGCCTAGCATCCTGCTTGCTCCCTGGTTCCAGCGTGCACATGGTGACAGGCCTACACATGCAAATAGTGAGTCTATTTGCCCACATGATTTGTGGGGTAAGTGGTTGTCAATATCAAACATTCAGCAAGATGGACAACACCTTTGTACTGCCATCATCATCTCTGTTAATGTTCATGTGAACCTCAATATGAGTGTCAGCTCAGAACACCTTCAGTCACTCCACAATTTCAGCATCAATGATCATTCTTCAAGTGCCCACAGCATAGTTGTGTGACCACATTGTTGACCTCTGCAGTTAAAAGACAAGGCACCATGCATCTGACACCAGTCCCACCAGGCTAGTGCCATGTACAACTGTTCCCAGGAGTATTCGACCTTCTCTGACTAGTACCTTGCATAGGCTCACACCTGATTATCAGTGGGCAATGACCTCCCACCTACAGACATTGCTTGTTGAGCCTATACAAAGATTGGCAGGGTCAGCTCTGGCCTGGCCTGTGCACTTTTTCAGGCCTATACCATCCTGTGAAAGTCAGGCTGTGGTGCATTTGAATCAGCAGAAGCTTATGATGCAAGCTGTCTTGCTCACCAGCTTGTGCTTGCTCATCATGCTGCTACTGCTGCTGCTGAGTAAATATCTGAGCATTTTTGTCACCAGTCATATAGCACTGGTCATCACCCTCACTGTGGATGTTACCATCACATTCAGAAGTTCCTTGAGAATGAAGGAAAAGGTTTCAGTGGTGCAGATGGAGTCATTCAAGCAAATTCCACATTAAACAGGCTCAAACAGAAGAGGGAGCTTACCATGAATCATGATACTCATCACTATTCTCAAGACCCTGTCCCTTTCCTTTTTCACCATCAATAGCAGCCATAAGCCAGTCATCTTTACTGGCTGTCTCCACAACACTGGGTGCAACACTGTCACCACCAAACACAGGCTCAGTCCTATCCATGTGAGTAACACATCACACAAGTGCTGCTTCGGTGGCCAAAGCACCTCCACGATCATTCAACATGCTCATCCCTGCTTGAGCGCATATGGTCCCACATCCTTGGTGTTCCCTGGTCGTTCCACACCTTGCTCACATCCCTGCACCACAGATGCATCAGGCATGATGTGCAGTCATTCCATATGCCCAGATGTGTGTTTGACATGTTTGATGCATTATTTCACCCACCTGCCATCCTGCACTCCCCTTGTTTTCTATGTGTGCATGGTGATGCATCTGGCACATCCCCCCAGTCATTTGACACACCCAGGAATGCAAATGATGTGTTCATTTTCCTGCCTCACCCTTCTCATTCATACCCACATTCCAGGAGCCCCTGCATGTGTGCTGATGCATCGGGCATGAAACCCCACCATTCCACACACCTGAACATGAATTTGACACATTCTTTCACTCTCCTCACCATCCTGCACATGCCCTGTGTTCAGTGCATGTGTGGAGACACATCTATTCACCCTCCTGGTGGTTGTCCTCCATTCTGCAAGCTACTAGCAGCCTGTGCATGTGGGGCGATGCGTCTGACTACTCCTCAGTTGTTTCAAACATGATAGGACACACATCTGACATGTCCGACACCCCTCTTGCCCATCTCTTGCTCCTGCTGATGTCCTAGCAGCCCCCATGTGTGTGCTGATGTGTCTGGCGCACTTCCTGGTCATTCTGCACACCTACATGTGCATTTGAGGCATCCTCTTGCCTCCTTGCTAACACCAGCCATCCTGCACACTCCCTGGTTCCAATGTGTGCCTGGTGACACGTCTGGTGCCCCACCCAGTCATTCCATGTGCCTGGGCACATATCTGGCATGTCTAGGTTGTCTCACAGATGCTGAGCTGGCCCTGTTGAGCATGCAAAGTCAGCATTGTTTACCAGATCTATACCATTTTCTTGCAGTTTACTTTCTTTGAGCAATTCTCTCACAGTCACCTGTAGCTTCAGCTGGACAGTACTTTCTCACACTTAGATTTCCCTGGTACTCTCTTGTGGTTCATCTCATCCTCCATCCTCATCATTTCCTGCTGTTCACTTGTTGTATCTGCAAACTCCAATCACTAGGTAAGTGTGATGATCTCTGCTGATGGCTAATCAACCCACCTACTGGTAGTCATGCATCAAATCCACACAGATATATGACTGCGGTGGGGCCTGCATAAGAATGAGAAAATTCTGCATAAAGGTGAAGAAGTATTAGTGGCATTCATGCTGCGGCAGATGGCATATATACTGGAGGGTGTGTCAGGATGCAATTGAGGTGTTGGTGTTCTTCAAGGATACATGTTTTACCATGTCAGGGAGTATGCCACAGAGTGGGCATCACTTCTCCTGTCATTGTTGCCAGGGAATGGTATGCCTAACTACCGTGCTTCTTCCATCCAGGGCAGTCTCCTGGAGTGGACTAGCTCATCTGGGAGTTTGGACTCCAATACCATCATTTGAGGGCTGGTGTGCCCATGATGTGCTTGAGCAATGTTTGAAGGTGAGAGGGAGCATTTGAGGGTCCTGTGATAGGCAGACCATAGCAGTTGCTAGTCAGTCATGCTCAAGTAATGCTCAATGTCGTTTGAAGGTGTGGTGAAGGCACAAGGGTTAAATTGTGATGGTGGGGGGTAAGGGCAGTGCTCGAAGGAGGGCCAATTGCTCAAAGGCAAGATCAAAAATGGAGGGGTGTTCAAGGGTGTTCAAGGTTTTTGAAGCATGCCCAAACACCAGGCATATCAACATTCTCTAGCATGAATTCCCATGGCACCTCGAAAACACCTGCATAGAGTGGGCATACACCTGTGGGGCATGTTCTGTGCCCCACATGGTGTTTTGTGCCTGGATGCCATGCCCAGGATGATCACCAGGTGGGCCCTGAGGACTTGTGCAGGAGCTCAGAAGCACCCACATAGACTGAATGACATACATGTGGGGCATGTACTGTGCCCCACATTGTTTTTTGCACCTGGATGCCACTATCACCAGCAGGCCTAGCACAAGCACCAGGCCCACCCTTTGCCTTGTGCCCTTCAGTGAGGACTCATGTGGGTGCTCAAAAGCACCTGTGTTGACTGGATGACATGCATGCAGGGTATGTCCTGTGCCCTGCATGTTTTTTTGCACGTGGATGTCACCACCAGGATGATCACCAGTGGGCCTAACACAAGTGCCAGGCCCACCCTCTGCCTTTCACTATGTGCCACCACTGCAAAGTGGGTGTGTGGGCTTCATTAGACCCCCATCTGTCCATCTCTGACCTCAATTCATCTCATTATGCACACTGCATGAGTGCACCATGCATTGTAGTTAATTGTGTAGTCATTGTATATACATTAATAGATCTAAATACATACTCTTATCTCAATCAGAAATAAGTAACTGTGACTCAAACCAGCTCCAAGCCATCAGCCAGCTGAAGCTGCAGCTCAACATAAGTCAAGTTGATTTGATGCAGAGCCACAGCTTGTCCAAGCTGGCTCACGGTTAGCCAAACTGCAGCAACACTACACCTGGCCCCCTGCAAGTTGAGGACTCCAATGAGCTCTCTCAGGGCATTGCTCATAGCCTCACCAAAGTCCTCCTTGCACACCCTCTGGACTTCGGTCTCCTTGCCAGACTCCTGTGCCCTTAAAGGCATGCACTCTAACACAGCCTCATGTTTCTGTATGCAAATCAGTGCCAAGGTAGTTTCATAATGAGGAGCTGACTCACTTTAACATATTCTTGCTACACCCCCTCCATCTCCTCAGTGATAGAAGCTCCCATCTCATTATCCCTATGGAAACCTGATTGTAAGGTAATGTCAAGTATGACCTTGAAGGTTTTGTGCAACTGTAACAACCCTCAGAAGTGAGAATGTTATTTCAGTCAGAAGTGTACCTTCATCCACTTGTTCTGGCAAGATTGCCAGCCTTTAACACCCCCCCTTTTCCGACACTTCTCCAGGTCGACAACTGCTTCTTAAACATGGGGGTCTTGAAGTTCCCACCATCCCCCACAGTAGCCTTGTGCTCCTTCAGGACAGCAAGGAGGACACTGACATCACCCTCTGTCCAAACAGCCTTCTTGGCAGGCATGGCACATCGTGTGCTTGTGGGTTGCAGACAGCAGAGAATGCAAGGAACAGGAGTGCAAAGCGACGCGATGTATTACAGATGCGTTGAGTGATGTTTGCAGGTGCTCATGTCACACAGTGTCACACTTCCCAGTGTTCCCTGGGTGGCTGGCTCTGGCGAGGAAATGCGGTGAGGAAACATTTCCGCATCGCCGAACAGGCCCTAAAAGTGCCTGATGGTTTACTGTGGCCCAACTGGGCCGAATGGCGCGCTCAAGTGCAAGTGGTTCCGTACACTCGGCCTCGCAGACTTCATGACGTAAGCGGGGGACGTCGTTCTCTCTGGCATTCGTGTCTATTCCATTCTGGTACGCACTGCCGTTAACCTCTCGAGTCTTCGAATTCGGGACGTTGGTGCTACGATCCTTTGTTGTCGGAAGGCCGCTTCGCGGTAACCCGAAGGAGCCCCCCGGTATGGGCTAGAGTTACCGATAGCGGGGCCTCTAACTAACGCGCACGCACTTAAATTCTGTCGTGAGTCTGTGCTGCGCTGGTCGCCCTCGCTCCCGCTGCCATCTAACTGTTTCGACAGTTCTGTATTATCTCGCGTCCACGGGATATAACTTCCTTCTTCATCTCATTGCTCGTTGGCCTAACGCGAGGAGATTCGACGATCCACGGTGTGCCACCACCATCGCATCGCATGATCACGCTGGTAAGGTCTGACCCGTCTGTAAGGCCTTTGTAGATCTGGCTGACGAGGCCTCTCGCCATATCCACAGACTGCACATCGTCTCAAGTGCTTTCGTGGATGTGGCCGCCCTGTCAGGCTCAGTGGCTGCATAACCCTCCTCAACACACCACGCCTCCTCGGTCCGTCCAGCCCTCGTGTACGCCCGGACGTCGCCGCGAACGCCACCCGGCTCTCGATCTCCTTCATGTCCGCTCCGATCGTGACGTACGGTATGCCCAGCTCGTCCAGCGTCGCGAACAGATGGGTGTTGTACGTTCTCCACGGTGCGCACGTCGTCGTCCTTGATCTACTCCCTCACCGGTTGCAGCACGACCTCCGGAGAACCATGTCAGCATTGGGCTCGTCCTCCCAATGCACGGGGCCCACGCGGCTTGCCGAACAGCGATCACCGGTACGGAGGCAGGACCGCCTGGTAGCCACAGTCAAGCATCAGCCCCGCCGGCGTTCGTCGGCCCTGGGGTCTTCGCAGTACCGGCGTACACGACGTGGTCGACCGCCGACCGTTCGGCGAGCAGCAGCACCCCGGCCCCACCGTCGCCCCGCCGCTGCTGCGGCGCGCTCGGAGGGCGCGCTCGGCGGCGAGCTGCGCGGCCATGGTGGGGTGAAGCCGCGCGCGCGCATGATCGTGCGTGGCCACCTCCGCGATGCAACGCGCGAGGTCGAGCATGAGTTACCGCGCGAGCGTCCTCTTCCCGCTCGAGGATGGGCCAAGCAACACGCTGGCCTTGCTTGATGTTCTGGCAACCTTTCGTATCCACTGAACAGCCAGCGACCGTTAACATACGTCCAACTTTCGCGACAGCAACCATGCCTCCGCCGTGTTGAAGGAGACATGCCCGTCCCCTCAAGTCCTCAAGAGTTGTCGGCAAGCGCATCCACGAGCGGGCGTGATCCAATGTTCCAATTGTCTGGATAGAATTATATACGCGTTGGTAATGTAAGTTGTACACGAATTATCAACTCCTTCGCTCCATCCAACCGCACAAGAATATATGAACACAAGGAAGCATTTGCATTCCTCACGAGGGATCTGCGTGACAGAGCTTCTTGAACTTCTCCAGCATAGCAAGGTCATGTCTCTTGTCCATCAAGCCGTGTTGTTGCACACCCCGCGCCCAGACTGATGTCACGTCATTTAGGACAGTCGGGTAGAATGACTTGTCGTGGGTCCCAACCCAGTCAAAGTCGATCAGTACAGCACGCAAGCATTCCTCCGATCCAGTACCGCTGGCAACAGCAGTGCACATGATGTTAGGCGAGCGGAGGTCGCCAAAGACGAGGTCGTGTTCATGGAGCAGATCAATGGCAGTTTTGACGTCCTGGTAGATACCATATGGGAGGAGTTCCATTCTCTGCTCAAATGCCCATGCCATCTCCCCGTAAACTCGATCCATGACAACCATGAGGAGGCCACCGCAGACAGGGATGCAGGTGTGAAGAGTAGGCGCAAGTCCGGCGGCGGCAAGAATGCGGTGTGCCTCAGCGTTGTAGTCCGCAGTGAACTTGACGACAACCTCTGCTCGATTGTCGAGAGCACCATCCAAAGACGGCCCCGCCGCGGGCACATCAGCACCGGATGCCTTAAGCATAGTGGCGAGGTAAATGCCCGAACGCCTCTCATCTTGCGAGTCTGCCATGATATAGAGCTTGCCCGTGCGGGACAATCGGTTCGTGAAGATTAAAGATGGCATGTCGGCCTCGTAGGAGGGCACCGGCCAAGGCAAGGGAACAAGATGCGCGATGGAGTTGCTCGGAGGAGGAGTGGTCTCAAGCTGCGCGTAGAATGTGCGGAGGCTAATAAGAGCAACCTGAACTGCCTTGAACGCTCGCGCAACGCGAAGGACGTCTTTGTTCTGGTGGAAGCCCAGGTGTAATCGCTCAGAAAAGACGCAGTCACAGTAAGGGCCATCTGTATACACTGCTATTCCGAACTCCAAGAGATTGCCCATACTGCCAATCAAAATAGCGGGGTAGTTTGACCTCCGTCGCCGCAGTACCACCTGGAATAATTCTCATTAGTGATGACGTCACGGAATATGTAAATGGTATTCGTGCCTCATCCTTGCTATCTGTCACAATTATGGTGTAGGATAAGCCCGCTTGCAGCGACGCATCCCCAGCCAAACCGGGCTCATTCTTGATTTCAACAATGCCATATGGATTCTGGCCGCCGATGATTGCGTCAGGTTTGATTCCAGCGATGGTCTCATCCCAGTCAACATGAAAACCGAGGGCTTGCGGCAGGATGTCCTGCATGCCTGACGTCCGCAACTCCTCGGTGGAGTAGAAACGTAGAGCCTGTGTCATAAACTTATGCACTCCGTGACATTGTAGAGCGTCGGGTTCAATCTCGGGAATGTCGCTGTCGAGATGGCGAAGGCGATGTGCAAGCTGGCCCAAGATAGGATGGAACAAGGCGACCGGGGGACCATAATTGTCATGAGGTCGTCCTGCATGGAAACGCTCCGCATTGTCAACGATGACCTGCCGTATGCCCGAAGGCGAGGCAACGCCCGCAGATGGCGTAGGCACTGATTCGCGGATATGTTTGACTTCCGACTCACGTCCTGAAGGACAAATTGACTACAGAGCCACGGATCAAACCATGATAGTACGCACGCTTGATAACCTTCCTATGAAAAGCCTCTAGGTCTCCTACATCATCGAGACTCTCTAGGACTGTGGTTCAGGTTAGATGGATGTTCGGTATTCATTATCGAAGCCTCACTTTCTGAAGTGGCGATAAGGATGTTCACGGCATCAGGATCAGGTCCATCGGGAAAAGCACGAGTGACAGTGCGACTGGGCAGAAGTTTGTCTGCTTCGATGTGATGGTGCTCACGGAGCCATTGGCGGCTGCGTTCGAATAACGTCTCAGTGGGGCAAAGAGATAGTCCGACAGGCTGATATGGTCAGTATAGTTCAAGTCGTGTACAAGCGAGATACTTACCTTGTACAATGTGTACTGGCCCTTTCGATTGAAGTGTGTTGCAAGTAACTCCCTTTCCTCGACCGCATCAGCAAGCAACCACTGCAGAGCCATTTGAGAGTTTCTATTCGCATAGGCTGATGCGTCGGCGGGGTGTGTAGGATGGGGGTAATAGAAGCAATAGTAGAGCCTATCATCCTCCGAAGACATGACTATGGTCTTGAACACAGAAAGCTAGCGCAGCCTCGCACGTGGAACTCTTGAGTATGGTACGCCGGAAACTTCGACACCGTAAGGCGACTCTGCAGATTATTGTGGTACTAGAGAGTAGGTCACTACATGACGATCCACATCTTTCATGTGAAAGATTTTGAAATTATTTTGAATCCTTTTTACCATACCTAGCAGAAAAGACTAGAAACAAAATTAAAGATATGTTTTGAAATATGTATGGCCAAAGGATTGTAAACTCGATGTGAATGGGCATGTGACAGCTGTTATGCATCTTTGCCAAATTTGTCACAGCAAAAGGATTGGAAAGAGATTGTCACACTGGTGTTACAGATCTGTTTCCTTATGTTTTGTGCCAAAGTATGGGTCAAAAGATTGGAAACAGATAGTAATATGATTGGCTGGTTTCAAATCTTTTCACTCACAGTTCATTGTCTTTCACATCTTTCACATCTTTTGTGAAAAGATTTGAAACCAGCCAATCATATTACTATCTGTTTCTAATCTTTTGACCCATACCTTGGCACAAAACATAAGGAAACAGATCTGCATGACAATCTCTTTCAAATCCTTTGCCATGATGAATTTGGCAAAGATATGTAACAGCTGTCACATGCCCATTCACATTGTGTTTACAATCCTTTGGCCATACATATTTTAAAACATGTCTTTGATTTTGTTTCTGATCTTGTCTGCTAAGTATGGTAAAAAGATTCAAAATAATTTCAAGATCTTTCAGATGAAAGATGTGGATCCTCATGCAGTGGGTGGAGGGAAAGAAAGACAAAGAGACAAACAAACAAAAAGAAGAGCAACTTCAACCATGGCTACAGAGTTACATAAGCACCTTGATCTCTGAAATGCACGTGTAGATCTTGCTGTGCTTGATGAGCCTCAGTCCAAGCTAGGGGAGTGTGTCTGTGCAATATCTTGAGGGAGCATGAACTCGAGATAGCTTACTAACAAGCCGAAAATGATGAGATTGTGTACAACATTGAAGGTCAATATTGTTGTATGCATCATGACAATTCAGAATTCAAGATGTACTAGATACTATGATCTGAATATTTTTGAAACTGCACACCATGAAGAGAATTATTTCACTACATAAGTCTAGAATAAGTATGGCTCCATGCACTGAACACTCAGTCTCACAGACTCAATGTGAGCAGGGCACAGAGCATGACAATGCCCCAGGTGATGAGCTTCCAGTATCAGGAAATGCAGGAGGGCTGAGGGTGTTGAGTTCTGGCTCAGAACAATGGAAGGCCATGGCAGTTTGTTGAAAGAAAGAGTGTCATTATAAATGAGAGTGATTGATTAAAATGCTAAGACCTCAGCATTACAAAAAGCCTCCCAAGATTGGCAGTTTTGCACTGTGCCACAATCCTCACAGGAATTGCCATCAGCTTGTGAACCTAATCTATTAGCATTGCCACTAGTAAGATGCCTTGTTGAGAGTCTAACCAAATTGCAACATGGCACAGCTCTCATGCTCATTCTAATACTCTTGCATTATGCTTGCAATTCCTAATCAACCTCCATCAAGCTTCAGGCTATTGCATCATGATCACCATGCCATACTCATGCTATCTGGAAAGCAGGGATTGCTTGGTGGTTCATCACTCAGTACAACTCAGAGATCATCTGACTGGGAAGATGGCAAGATATATATCATGTTCAGTGGAATAACAGCTCTACATGAGAATATGTGGACTCACATTGTGTCTTTATACATCCTGAGCATGAGCATGGGCTACCATACTAGTCATGGAAGAGTGGCTGCTGTCTCCTGGAATGGCAGAGAAATATTAACATACTCACTCATACCCATTTTAATACAGATTTTAGGATTTCCATCAGGAAAAATACTTTTGTTCAGAAAAAAATGGGCCAACTCTTAGAGCACCCATAATGTCCAAGACCTTTTCAAAGCTTGTTATGTGGACTGTAAATCAGAAACATGTTGGTATTTGCAATATTATTTTCTGTTTGATTGACAGATCATAGTTTCTGAGATCACTTAGGTCTACAGTGCCCACTTCAAATGCTTGTATTGTAGGCCTCAGAAGAAACACCACAATAGATTTAATCACTAATGATATCACACAGGGCAAACTGATCTGGAATTTACAAATGTAGATACAAGCATCCTGCTACCACGTATCTAAGGAACCACTAGATCAGCCTATGTCACTAGGCTTTAGTTCTGCCTGCTGCTTTTAAATAAGAATGGCTTACTTTACTCTGGCTGTAACTCTCATTCCTGACAAGGACCAGATGGCCAATAGAAGGCTATGTCTTGTAGGGCATACTTCATTCAGCACATAGGCTTGAGTGCAATTATCTCAGTGGCATACTGATTGGTGTGGGCAACCAACACGACATCTGATGTGTATGCATTCTGCCTACATATCAAGAATTATATGTGCAGTGAGCTATTTGGAGTAGAGCATCTAGGTGTGCCTCACCTATTATCTGTGGACCCCTTGTGATGGATGATACTTTGGTAATTGCTTTTGTGAAATCCTGACCAATTTATAAAATGAAGACATCAAACACTTTCAAAGTCCACATGAAGCCATGGCAAGACACCCAAAAGCCATTTAATCACCTGTAAAATAAAGTCCACTGCTTCCTAGCATTCTTTACTCAGCATTGTTCTCAATGCTAAACTCCATATTTGAACATTTTGACCTGATCTGGTCATGCATCAGCATATGTTGTTGGGCTATCATGTATAGTTAACATGATGATTGAAAACCTTCCTTTGGCATGCTTGCTGATCTTTTGCAGTATCTGATACTGATCATTCACCTTTGGGTCCCACTGCACTCTTCAATGCTTTGTTCATGCTCTTCAATGCAGTATGCTTTCTCAAGTAGCCTACAAGTAAGTGCCAGGTTCTCAGCTTCAGGAGTTACCATATATGGGTTATGCAGTGCACTGCACAGTTACCAGTGACACTGCCATAGCCTACTATTCAATGAAAGACACAGGTTATTGAATATGTGAGAGAGAAGCACATTGTCAACAACTCATGTCTTTTGCTGATGGACATGTCATTGAGCCCATTGGCTCTCATAGGATGGTGCATGAGTGAAAGTGAGGTCAGCATCATGCACATGCATGTGCATGTCAGAGTTGTGATGCCTCCATTTGGCTGTTTTAATAGCCACTACACCTGTACGTCTTGTCCCAGGTTTTCTTTAAATGACCAGTACAGCTACCATGGCTGACAATAGTGCAAATGTAACACCTCCTCTCTCTGACTGCTCAATGCTGCCCCTATGCTTCAATATTGATTTTGAGCACAGCTTCTGCCTGGATTGCCATCTCAAGTCCCAAGTGGCAGCCAGCACTAAGACCTTGCCTGCCACCCCAACAGATGAGTGCTAGGCAACAGATATTGAGGTTTACTCACCTGGAACCTCCAACAAGAGATTAGGTTATGTGCACTCTGAGGCTACTCTCCTGTGACCCTCTATATTCACCTCACTTGGGACACTTGCTAGTCTCAGCTTGAAGTGCCATTATGCAACAATAGCAATACCTCTGCAGTTCTGACATCTCCTAAATGGCATCATGACAGACAAAATGAAGGCTGACAATGCTCTCATTGAGTTACACATCCTGTTCAAGAAGATCATAAAATTGCAGAACCATTGGAAGGATTAAAATAGGGATGATTTTATGACCATGGTAATGTACCAGACCTCTGAATGCTGGCCTGAATTGATGATTATTTGAAATAGTGTGTGCCAGGGATGAGTGAAGAGGAATTATTCCTCTTGTACAATGTGTTGGACAACATGTGGAAGATGGAGATTGAAGGGGAGATGAAGGAATGGATGATGTTTATTCAGCACATTCAGTGAGTGTTATCAACCTCATATACATGCTCAAGTTGTATGAAATTGTTGTCTATGGGGTAGATCTCTGGCCCTCAAAGAAGTTCGCCCTTGCAGTTGCATCCATTATTAAAAACAACTCAGACCTGTCTGAGTCATTCATCAAACACATCTCACATATCCTCTTACTCTCCTATATTCCTATAGCTACTACTATGTGATACATGGCCTCAGTTCTGAAGTATTCATCATGTGGGTGGCTCAGACATGAGAGGAGTCCATATACAACACATTGAAGGCAAGTACTTTCACCTTTAGAAGACAGTGTGATCTCTAACAAGGTGTAGATGGACTGTCTTATCACCAAGATGACTTCATGGGGTTTTGATGACATGTGGTTGACCCTCTTTGCAGCACCAGTTGGAGTAGTTGACACAACATGCCACTGCCTTAACCTCCTGGGTAGCAGATATGACCCTCCTGTGAATTTCATTATTAGTAGTTCATCACTTTAAAGAAGCATTGGACAAACACATACATAGCATGGAATGAAAGAAGCACTATTAGAGAAACTACATGGCTGCTCAAGCTTAATTAGCACCACTGACTGTATTGATTATATCCCAGGCTTTATCTATATACCCTCCGCTGGCCTCAGTTGTGCTGTCCTAATGTCCAAGTCCATTGATTGTGCTATGTTTAAGTGAAAAATACATACTCACTTTGAATGAAATTTGATATGCTAAGTTACCAACATCTTCAGGCTGACACAAATGCTTTGGGCTTATTGTAAGCAGACAGTAAGCACAGTACATGCATCAAAGGATTGTGGGATTAGTACAAGCTTATAATGGTTGCAAATCTACACTATCTGAGATGCCAATACTGTATATCACACAGATAATGAGTAGCTATAACAGCCCTAGTGCTCTAGTGAGGTTTACTGTAGATAATGATTTTATTGCTTATAACCACATACAAGCTGCTTGTATATAGATCTGTACTTGCTGTGAATTCTGTGATGAACCTGCCCCAGTCAAGTCTGAGGTGTAGAGCACTGGCATCTCTAGTCACTTGATCCACATGTTCAGTATATCCAGCACTTTGCACAAGCCATATGCTTGTTAGGGTCATGCATGTAAGTGCGGACTGGAGGACAGAGTCCAACAATGTCTGCAGAAAGACTGGATGGAGGGGCACATAGGGTGAGGACTTTGGTGAAGCTATGAGCAACACCCTTGATGATCCAATGAGTGTCCTCTATTTCAGAGGTGGAGGTGAAGGTGGAGGTGGGGAACCAGAGGAGTGGCCAGAGGTAGAGTTGAAGGGGAGACAGAGGAGATGCAGAGGATGAGTTCAGAGTAGAGGCCAAGATGGGGTCAGACAGGAGTTTGGAGTGGACAGAAGATAGATTGAGCTTGAAGTGCAGGAGTACAAGGTCAACAAGAATTAATGAGGATAAATGAGATATTCAAACTAAGGGACTACACTACTGGAGTATTTATATATATATATGAAGTCCAAGCTAGTCTGGAGTTAGTATAGTACAGAGAACAATGAGGGGTGATGCAACCAAAAGAACCTTTAAGCATGGGAAAAGAAACCCCTAACACACACAATACCAAGTGAAACATCAGTATGTGGAGCCTGGGCGAGAGTGTGCTAAGAGAGTCAGGGTACTTGAGTACCCTACTGTGGTCTAGTACAAGGGTGCCCTGAGTAAGGACGAGACTCTTGATTTATGCAGGAAGCCTTTGAGACAGGCAAAGAGGCCCAAAAGGCCAGACTGAGGAGTGTTAATGCTTGAAGATGAGGGTGAAGATGTTCAAAGGGTAAGCTGAATGTTTGAAGAAGTACAGTGTGCTCAAAAGTGTGTAGAGTCACTCAAAGATACACAGAACATTTGAGAGAGCATGATACTTAGTAGGGGTGCACTTGAAGTGCACCAGATTATTGGGGGTCATTTTTGTGCATTTGGGGTAAGGTGATCTGTTTGGAGGGTGCTTGAAGGCTCGCAGCATATGTTTGAAGGGCTGTAGGGCAGCACCGAGGGCTTGAGAAGATGGTAGACTTGTCAAAGGAGGAATGAGGGGGTTGAGTGTTGAAGGCACAAAACTGAGAGGGGCACTACAAAGGAGAACAAGGCAATGAGGGGAGTGCCAAGTGAACTCAACTGAGCTTTGCAAACAACAGGTGGAGCTGAGAGACTGACTCCAGGGGGTAAACCTCTCTGGTCATTTGTGGAAGACATGGACAGTATATATACATATGTGCAAGTACACCTACACTACCATAGAGGGCAGGTGTGTCTACAAATGCACTCAAGGATGAGGTTAGCAGGAAGATCATTTTGAGCAAATTGAGAGGGGTGCGAGGTGTGGGAATGGAGTGGGAGGGCCAGGAGGCTTGAGATGCATTTCACCATGTCAGGGAGGATGCCACAGGGTGGGTGTGGCTTCCTCTGTTGTTGTCACCAGGAGATGGTATGTCTAGCTACCATGCTTCTTCCATCAGCAGTGGCCTCCTGGAGTAGACTAGCTCTCCCAGGAGTTTGGACTCTAATGCCATTGTTTGAGGGTCGATGGGTCCCTGATGTGCTCGAATGATGCTTGAGGATGTTCAAGGGTGAGTGGGCTCGAGTGATGCTTGAGGACATTCAAAGATGCAGTGAGTGCGCAACGGCTTACTCACAGTGGCAGGGGGTAGAGCTGGTGCTCAAAGGAGAGCTGACTGCTCAAGTGAAGCATTGAAAACAGCAGAGTGTTCAAAAGCCTCGAGGGTTCTCAAAGCTTGGCCAAATACCAGGCATATCACTTTCCCCTTACTGAAACCCTAACCATCCTTGGTTGGTCTCCAATTGGCTATGAACAGGCAGTTATGTGTTTGACAGGGTCAGGGGTGTTTGAAGGATCTTCAGTGGGGTCCTGGGTGTGTGATGATTTATGAGGCTAAGTCCCATTGATGTGTGGCTGGCACAGCAACTGGCTTCATCTCCAAGAGTGAGGCTAGTGCTTCTGGTGCAATAACACAGGCACTGAGTACTGATGGTCACAATGCTGAGTGCATCAGGTGTATAAATCAGGCCAGGGTTCCCATGGTTGCATTTGACACTGCTGTGCTTGAGGGCCATCCTGCTCTCTCTCAACTCTCTTTTCTAACACTCACCTCCTCCCTTGCTCTGTACTGCACCATATCAATGTGCACATCATCTGCTATGGCCAACATTGACCTGGCCACCCACATGTGACAGTGGGTTACAAAGAACCTGCTTGTGGATGAGGAGCTCATCTTGGAGGATTGGCTAGAGGATGCCTCAGTGACATGAATGAGTCCAGCGCCAGCATTTGGGTCATCTCTGTTATGATGCTGCGCAAAAGCGCCAGTGACAACAATCCAACCTATAACAAGGAAGGGGGCCGAGTTGTCGAGTTTTGATCTGTTCACAGAGACAGCCCTTCAGTAGGCATCGAGGTCGCTGCTGCTCAGTTCTACTGAGGGGATGATAAAAGAGATTGAGCTTGGGGCTACTCCCAAGCAAACTACAATACTATATATACAGGAATGTGCTCTGCATCGCCCTCAGTGTCTTACAGATCACTGAGGTGAGCTGCCTACATAGCCATATACATCAGACCTCTCTTATCCCTGTATCATCCCTTTGATCCCCTAAGTCCATTAAGGGGGGGCAGGGGAGATGTGCAACTCCCAGTCCCTTCGTTGTGTACAAGGTTCCAGCCTTACTTCACCGTCATGTGAAGGTTCAGCATATAGTAATGATAAATAGAATGATGGGAAATGGAAGTTAGAACCATCAGGCATTGAGATGTCAAGGAAGAGTAGAAGATGACATGGCCATGATGGAAGTGATAAATAAAAGAAGAGAAGTAAAGGAAGCTGTAAAGCAGCGTGAGATGAAGGAAAGGCAATGGGTTATCCCCAAGGTGTGCACTGATGTCCTTGAACATCCCATCTCAGTATAGTACAAGTTGGGGATCAGAGAGGGTCAATTGCCAATTAGTAAGTAAAGAGGAAATGAATGAGTAAGCGAGAGAAAGCAATGACGTGGTTTAAATGAGTAAAGTAGAACATACATGTCATATGGTGCAATGAATAAGTGTCTGTCATTAAGACAATGTCAGTAATACATGCGGAGTGCTGTCATCCTCAAAAAGGAAAAGTGGTCTCCAGATGGCCTGAGGTCTGTTGTAACAGTCTCACTGACTTGGATTGCTACAGAGCTGCTACAAGTGGCAGATTCACAGTTTGTATACATCATGGCATGGTGCGACCTTGAGGTCACCTGCCAGATGGATGGTGAGCTTTCCTGGGCTCCCCTCTTGACTGTGCTTAAATGTTTTGAGCGCAAGGCTGAGGAGACTGAGGTGGCAAGGGCAGCAGCCAAGGAGGCAGCTTGAGTCACAGCAGAGAAGGCAGTGGAGGAGGTGGCTGCCAAGGAAGCACAGGAGGCTAAGGAGGCCACTCAGGCTGCTAAGGCCCAGGCAGTGGTAGAGCTTGAGGTGGCATGTGTTGTCCAGGGTGAGGCATGAGCTCATCACACTCAGATTCAAGCTCCCAAGCATTGTGCAGAGGTTGTCAAGGGGCAGGTGTTGCGCTTGGGGTCCCTGATGGATGTTGAGGAGGTCCCTGCCCCTCTGAAGATGAAGGGCAAGAAGTGCAAGGCCACGAAGGATTCAGACATCAAGAAGATCAACATGGAGGCATTTCAGCACAAGCATGTGCAGATGGCACAGGCAGTTTTCAGCGCGATGAGTCCTGTTGTTTCTGCTCTTTGTCTGCCTGACTAAACTCTCTACTTCCTTCACAATGCAACCATTGTGCGACCAAGTTTGTGAGCGGTCCTTGGGCCTGCATCATGCCTGATGGCATGCACCAGTGCAAGCACTGCTGCTCGGAGCTCAAGGGCTGCTACTGGGCTGGCATTTCACCCTTGGTGAGTGTTGTTACAACGGACCTCAGGCCATCTGGTCATGGACCACATGTTCTCTTTGAGGATGATGGCACTCTGCGCGCATTTACTGACAGTGTCTTGATGACAGACAGTTATCCATCGCATCACATGACACGTACACTTTATTTTACTCATTTAACCCATGTTATTGCTCTCTTTCACTTACTCATTCATTTCCTCTTTACTTACTCATTGGCGGTTGACCCTCTTCGATCCCCAACTTGTACTATACTGAGATGGGACATTCAAGGACATCTGGACACACCCTGGGGATATCTCACTGCCTTTCCCTTGTCTCATGCTACTTTACAGATTCCTTTACTTCTCTTTCTTTTATTTATCACACTTCTATCATGGCCATGTCATCTTCTATTCTTCTTGACATCTCAATGCCTGACATGTTCTAACTTCCATTTCTATCTTTCTCTTTATTGTTAATATATGCTGAACCTTCACATGATGGTGAAGTAAGGCTGGAACCTTGTACTCAGTAAAGGGACTGGGAGTTGCGCATCTCCCCTGCCCCCCCTTGATGGACTTAGGGGATCGGAGGGACAATACAGGGATAAGAGAGGTGTGGGCTATGCTACTGATGTATATGGCTATGTAGGCAGCTCACCTCAGTGATCTGTAGGACACTGAGGGTGATGCAGAGCACATTCCTGTATATATAGTAGTGTAGTTTGCTTGGGAGTAGCCCCAAGCTCAATCTCTTTTACCATTCCCTTGGTAGAACTGAGCAGCAGTGACCTCAATGCCTACTGAAGGGCTGTCTCTGCGAACAGATCTGAACTCAACAACTCGGAACCCCTCCTCATTGCAGGTTGGGTTGTCGTCATCGGCACTTTCGCACAGCATCATAACAAGCATGAAGGCAACTCGCAGTAAGCCTGTGTTACTCAGGTGCAGGTTCATGGCTGACTGTTCCTAGGTGCAAAGAAGGCGAAGTTTAAGAGTGGCGATGTGTCAGTCTCAAATGAGCACCTCACCATCAACAGTCTTCATGGCATGACAGAGATACACACTGCCCAGCTTGAGCAGCACAGTGCCTGCATGGCCATCCATTGCACTCCATATGTGCATGGTGGTGCTTAAGACTGAAATCAATGTTGCTCACATTGAGTACAGCTTCCTTGAGTCAATTGCAAAGGTGCTGCAGTGCAAGCTTGAGGATGACTTCCTGGTTTCCATATTGGACATGTGGGAGCTAGGCAAGGAGGTCGGGGCTCCACAAGTAGGGCCATCAAAGCTGGCAGCAGGGTCATCAAAGGGGAAAAAGAGGGCAACATAAGTGCTGCGGACCTTTTCTTTTCTGCTCGTGTCCTCACCATTATGTCCATGGTAGTTGTGCGTAGCGTTGCTTATAAAACTTATATTGCTGTGTCCCATGCTGTGTCAGAGGTGTGAGCCTGGTGTTTTGAAGGCCTGGCTGAGATGGGTGGGTGCTCAAGACTCAGTATGAGTGTTTTATGACTAAACCATGGAGAGAGTGTTCGAGTGGCAGTTGAGTATTCAATCATATTGTAGAGGGGGCAGACTAGGGAAACAAAAGAAATGAGAGAAAGGGAAGGCTCAGTATTTCTTCATTGCCATAGAGGCCCCTTTCGAAGCCCCTGTGCAAGCATCACTCTCGAACAAGCAGGTGACCTCGCAACTTTAAAAAGTGAAGTGAATGGGTATAGTAAGGTTTGAGGATGCTCAAGTGAGGTTTGAGATGGGTGGGTGTGTTCAAGCGAAGTAAAGTGTCTGTTTGAAGAGTGAAGGTGAGATTCGAGAAAAGAGGATGCAACATATCTAGTGTAGGGGTGGATCGAGAGAGAAACAGCCTGTTTCAAGAAAATAAGTGCATCTGAAAGATAGGGATGTTCAAGAGGAATGTATTAGTATGGGGTGTACTGGTAAGTCAGATTGTTTTTAGGTGCAGTTATGCTTTGTTGTCTGAGTCCTCCTGGTTTCCTTTGTCTTCGGCTTTATCTTCAATGTTTGAGGGTTCATCATCTCCAAGTGTGTTCAAAGCTTTGAGCTCTTGGATATGCTTGAGGGAAATGTTGAGCTATTCAAAGTTAATGGGTATCAAGCGATGAGTGAGGTAGGTTATGACTCAGAATGCAGCAATGGGTCTGTTGAACACTGTACTGCTGACTTTGGCTATGATGTAGGCACCACCCTTGTTCCTGGATACTACTACCATGGGGCCTTGATACCTTGGGTGCATCCTGCAGTTAAGAGCCTTCTTAACTGCAGTGTCGAGTATGAGGTTGCCTCAATTGAAGTTGAAGTCATTGATCGAGTGCTGGTGATCTCACGCGAAGCATCGTGTGGCTTCCCGATGGGCCTCATAGACCTTCAAGTGGATTTTAGTGAGATGTTTGGAGCATTTTTGAAGCACAATGGCTCTTTGAATGATGAGGTCAGTTATCGAGAGTGGGATGGTTGGCAGAGGAACTGGGTAGGTCACTTTGATGATATCTAGGGGCATGATGGAGTGAGTTCCTATCACTGCAAAGTAGGGAGAGCACCCCATTTGTCATCAAGTAGTAATATGCTCCAACCAAAGGACTGAATGGAATACTTGTGACCATTTAGACTGGTCACCATTCACTGCCTTAAAGAGGGCTTGCCACTGATATGCCTCGCATTTGGCTGAGCTCTAAAAGTCTTTGAGGCCCCCAAACAGCTCAGCTTTTTTAAACTCACTGCTCGAGCAGTTGGCTCTCCTTCGAGCACCCACCTGACCCCCTGCCACTGTGAGCCAGCCTTTGGGTGCTCAACAAGCAGTCAAATATCCCTGAGCATTGCTTGAGCACACTGACTGTCGAACACTCCCACTTGCTATTGAACATCCTCAAGTATTGCTTGAGCACATCGAGGACCCATCAGTGCTTGAGTGATGGCATTGGAGTTCGAACTCCTGAGAGAGCTAGTCCGCTCTGGGAGGCCACTGCTGATGGAAGAAGCATGGTAGCTAGGCATACCATCACCTGGTGACAACAACAGAGGAAGCCATGCCTGCTCTGTGGCGTCCTCCCTGACATGGTAAAATGCATCTCAGGCCTCCTGGCCCTCCCACCACACATTCAAGAGACATTTTCTATAGTACATAGTACAAGCTGACATAAGAATTGCCCATACTACATTGGCCACCTGATGTTGGCCAACACATTAGACTGGTCTCATATCTAATGGGCTGGCCCATGACTTTGTAAAGACTGCTGGCCACTATACAGGTTGGCTCCTTACTGACCCAATGTGGGCTGACCCATTAGACCACTCTCATATCTAATGGGTCAGCCGATGACATTATAAAGTGTCCTTACTGACCCATTGTGGGCCGGTCAGGCTATAAAGATTTCATCCACCACTATACATGTCTGCTATACTCACCTTACTAACCCAAAGTCGGCCAACCCATCAGACCCTTCCCATTCTGAATGGATCGGCCAATGAGTCTACAAAGTGTCCTTATTGACCCATTAGACCCCTCCCATGTCTAATGAGTCGGCCAAGGGCTAGAAAGTTTTCACTCACTGCTACATAGGTCTGCTACACTTGTCTTACTGACCCAATGTGGGCTGACCCATTAGACCCATCCCTAATGGGTTGGCCAATCAGGCTATAAAATGTCCTTACTGACCCATTATGGGCCAACTCATTACACCACTCCTATACTGAATGGGTTGGCTGATAAGCCTACAAAGTGTCCTCACTGACCCAGACCCAATAGAACCTTGCCATGTCTAATGGGTCAGCCGATGACTGTAAAGGTTTCATTCACCAATATACAGGTCTGCTATACTCACCTTACTCACCCAATATCAGCTGACCCTGTAGACCCCTCCCATCCCTAATGGGTCAGCCCATCACTGTATAATTTGTTCATCCGCCACTATATAGGTCAGCTGTACTCACCTTACTGACCCTACATGGGCTGACTACTGAAAAAGGCCTGATGTCATATTGATGCTTTTGGTTGGTCCACCCTTCAATTCCATGTCCCAAAATCAATCTCAGTGCCTGAACATATAGTAACATCATGATAATGCATATTGGCTGACATGAATCTATATGCTCCAAAAACTAGTTAACCATTTGTGTTTGCTGTCATGATGACAAGATTAAAGGGAGACCATTGTGCACCTAGAGTGCATGCAATTGTGAGATGCTCATAATTAATTAACAATGCTCAGGGCAGGACAGAAGTGCAGGGCAGATGTGCAGAGGAGATGTGTGGAGCAGACATGCAGTGTGAGTTTGGATAGACATAGGGGTGGGAGGGGTGCAACAAGGGATGCATGCAACAGTGGTGTTACACATCAGTGTTCACACAATATCACTGCATGGTGGTATGCAGAGTAGACATATATCTTGTGACTGTATGTCTCACGGGCCATTCATCTCATCTGTGGGCATTGATTGTGCTCAGTATCTGCTGTAGAAATGTGTATAATTTGAGTATATATGGCAAATCATTGATGGTGGTCACAAATCTACAACCAGTTGCCAGAGTATCATTATGCATTCCCCAGTGGCATCATATACCTGTGAGCATGATGTTAATATCACGAATGTGGTGTAGTCTCTAGGGCTCATCCCCTTCTTTTTAGTGCTTTTTGATCAACCAGGACAAAAACCATCTGTATTTAGGATTATGATACCAGTGGCTAGGCTCTGGAAACAGACTGAGAGACATGAAACAAACTTGTGCTGAGAGGGAAGATGTTACTGGCCATGTTAGATTACAGAAAGAAATTGCATTACTGATAATGACACAAAACCATCGCAATGTTCTGTGCATGAATGACCATGTGCAATAGAGGAGAAATGCAGAGCGGACCTGGAGAGGAGATGTGTAGAGCAGCCTAGCAGACTAGACATGCAGAGTAGACCTGTGGACTAGACATGCAGAGCGGACCTGCAGACTAGACATGTGGACTGGACCTGTGGAGTGGGCCTGCAGACTAGATCTGCAGAGCAGACCCTGTGGACTAGACCTATGAAGTGGACCTGCAGAGTGGAGCTGCAGACTAGACCTATGGACCGGACCTGCAGACTGGAAGTGCTGATCAGAGGTGTGGACTAGACATGCAGACTGGAAGTGCAGACGAGACATGTGGACTAAAGGTGTGGATTCTAGATGTGGGCAAGCACATCTACTTCCCCATATCCAGTCATATAGTGGATCACTTCAGAATCATACTACTAGCTACCAGAACTGTCACTCACTCAAGTGAATCTGGCATATTGGTATCATATCTTATGTATGAGCAATGAGTGTGACCCAGGGTGTCATGTCACACATGTGCAGGGGAGGGATGTGGGGTGGATGTGTGGGTGATATGTGCAGGGTGACTGTGCAAGCAAGACATGCAGATCAGGAATAGACATGATCAGTGATAATCAGAAGTGTCAGCTCTGTGGCTAGCATGCAGTAAAGCATGTGGAGTATTGAAAAATGTCATCACTGGGAGGCCAGGCATTTTTTTAAACTATGACCTGATGTGGACATGTTCATTTGTTGGTATTTATACTATCAAGATGGTACAGTAACTGATGGCCATTGATCATGGCTGAAAATCAACTGCAGCTTACTTCCTACCACCATATCTGAGCGCAACTTTCATGTCTGTAACATTTAAGGACTATTATCAGTGTACTAGCACATATGCTGAGTACTTTTCTACATTATTTCTCCATTACCTCCATGGGTACTCAGCTCAGGCAAGCAACCATCCCTGCTCACCACCTTCTCATCAGTTTGAATGAAACCTTGATCTCCTCCATCAAGCACATCAAGCTGCAGAAATACTTGCCAAGGATTTCTGCACAAGAGGTAGGCAAGTTGTGCATGAGATCACAGGATGGGATTGATGTTGGGAAAGCAGTAAAAGCAGTGCAAAAAGAGGGAGTTTCAACTACCAGTAGTGGTGGGATGCTGGAGGTAGACTTGCACCAGCAGCCTATGATTGTTGTGGATGAGGGGAACATCTTGGTATGGTACCTTCCAAACATTCTAACCAACATGTTCAAAGTGAGTATAGTCATATTTTTGTGAATGACCAGACTTGAATATCAATAACTAGAACCACATATGGGACAAGGCACATCTGCTTGGATCCACATTGTCCCAGTCCTACAGTGCCACCACTAAGAGCTGGTGAAATGACAAGCAGCACTTTCTTCTGCAGTCATTCTGCACCAACCTTCCCCTAGGTTGTATCAATATGACACCAGCATGGTTTCAGCAGGGTCACTTGGTGAGTTGCAGCAGTGCTTCATTCCTGACAGATCTCCTCACCTCCATTGACAGGATGTCCCTCAGGTGTCATCTCTACTGAAGGACCCCGCAGAAGAGTGTTGGGCATGGCTAAGGGAGATAATAAAGGTACATATGGTGGTAAGCAGGATACTCCAGGTGATTCACCTGGATCTGTATGAGGAAGGGTTGGTGGTCCTCAAGGACCTGGCATCCCTGGACAGAGTTTTAGATGTCATATCACAGTGGCAAAACCCCTTCAATGCTGTGACCATTGTTGCGAACAGGGCAACTCCAGAGCATCTCGACAGCCTATGTGAGAAAGACTGGTTTGACATTCTACTCACTGTTCATGGGGATCCTGGTTTACATTTAGTGTTGAGGGAGTTGAGACTAGTGTTGGATTACAGTGGTGGGACCATGGTTTCATTTTCTGGGGCAGAGCAGCCACATTCCATTGGTGTTTCTCAGTTAGAACAGGTCTGCCTTGCTTACTATATGCAAAAGAACTTGCATAGAAGGGCAGAGGTGGCCATAGTGGGGTGAATGAATGTAGCTAAGTATAATGTGTAGATATTAACACTTTTAAACCACTTATGATGCTTCCCATGCCATGTGATGCTCCCAATGAGAGACTGCTGCCATAAGACATATACCCCACAGGTCTCTCACTCAGATGCATCCCACACATGCACCCTCAACAGACAACCCACATGGTTAGCCTGCACACCTACCTGCAAGTCTGAACTGCACAAGTACCCCACAACTCTGGCCTGCACATCTATCTGCAACTCTGGGCTGCAGATGTACCCTGCAAGACTGGCCTGCAGTTCTGGGCCGCACACCTGCCCACAACTCTGGGCTGCACAGCTACTCGCAACTCTGAGCTGCACAAGTACCCCGCAACTCAGGCCCACACATATACCCTGTGGATCTGTCCCACAACAGTGAATGGCCAAGTCAGCAAGTCCACAACTTGAAGTGAAATGTCGGAAATATAGTCTAAGTGAACTAGTAATGCATGACATACTGAGAACCGACACACAGTATCATGCAAACTTATAAGGGAGCATGTCCATCCCACACACCTGCCCTGCATGTCCACCCTGCATGTCCGGCCCATGAAGCCACTCCACAACACTGTCACATGACTGATCAGATAGTGCTGCCCTGATCATTGCCTGGTTCAGGCCTCCATCTACCATCATCATGTCTACCTTTTAAGCTGTATTGACTGCCCCTCTCCCAGTCTGTGCTTCCCCCAGTGTGGGAAGCAGTGTCTAATGGACCTCCCTCCTCTGACACTGGATCTGATCTGCTTGATGTCATGGTGAGTATTGTATGTCTTCCTTACTCTTCAGATGTTCACCAGATGATTGGCCTGTGTGCATGGGTTCCAGGCTCTGTTGTCCAGTGACAATAGCATTGAAGCAGCTGCAGCAAATGAGCTGTGGAACAAGCTCGGCCCAGGTGCACAGGCGGCAGAACCAGCTGTAAGTGCTGGACACATTGGTCAGATCTTCCTTGACAAGCTTCTCTCTAATGTTCGCTGCACAGTCATTGTTCACCCTGATTCCGCCATGCCCACAGGAGGCAGTGACATTGAGGGAAAATCCTCTGGTGGGGAGGATGGTGCAGCCAAGGCAGAGGAGGCAGAGGAGGCAGAGGAGGTGGGGAGGATCAAAGCAGAGCTGGCTGAGGGAAAGATTCTGGAGGAGGCTGGGCCAAAAGTAGGTGTGGAACAGGTGGAGGAAGGTGTGCAGGACAATATTGAGGAGCTGTTTTATAATGTGCCTGAGGTATATGTCAGATCATTACACCACCATGGTGATTACTGATTATGAATCACAGATTACATGTGCTCTTGAGGAGCAGAAAGCCATCATGCAGATGGCTTCAGATCATGCTGCAACAAAGGGGCTGAAGACCATGCCAGATGATGTGTGAGCAATGCTTATCTGGGCACAGATGAATGCTGTGGTTGTCAGCAATGATCTGCATCTGCAATGCATCAATGCCATGAAGATGGACAAGGCTTTAATAGAAGTCCTTGGGCAGCTAGTGATAAAGGTGGGCATATCCCAAACTCTCTTGGCCATATGCCTGTATCACTGATGCACAGGGTCAGGATACAGACACTGTGGATGAGGCCACGCTTATGGTGGAAAACATCCCACCCCTGCCTCAACTTGACTGCTGTGGGCTAAGCCCACCCCTCTGGGCTCAGAATCAAGCAAATGAACACTTTCTGCAAAGCCAATGGTTCCTTCCAGGAGTCACACAAGCTCTGCACTTTCTCTGGAAGGGAGAACATGAGCTGGAAGGAAGGTTGGGCACTCAGTCGCTCTGCTCAGATAAGATGTGGACAGCTACAATTCCATGGTAAATTATTGTCTATGACATAGAGCACGGCAAGAAGACAACCAGATCCTGTTTCCTCATCCTTGCCACCCAACTCTCCCTGGTCCAGAGGAGCCACCTCTCCCACTCGATTGAATATGAGTCGCATGGCAAGCCCCAAATGCAGGTTCTAGAACAAAACACCCTCGAACAGTTGGTGATGGACAGACCGGAGGCGAGAATTCATGGCAATGAGGCCCTCCCCAAGGTGAGCTATCTCTAGATGGAGGAGGCTGAATGAGTCGCAGAACTCATGCCGGGTGAAAGTCAATTGCCTGGAGAACTCCTCCCAGCCATTGGTCAAAACCCAGAGAGAAGACAAGAAAAGTGACGGGTCTTCATAGAGAACAGGGGGAAGAGGACCACTGAGGTCAGCAGCTTCTTGCTCAACTTGAACGTGCTTGGGAGACCAGGCAATCACTGGGTATGGGACACCAGCTCCTTTCAGTGCAGGAGGAAGCATTTGAAAGGTGGTGTCAAGGTACATGATAGTATCATTAACCGGAGGGAAGGCATGAGGGGAGGGGACAGTGACATCGCCATGCGCGGAGGCATAGGCATGAGAATCGAAAAGTATGCACTGCAGAAGAAAGTGTGAGGGAGTGGAGACAGGGGACCGACAAGGGGATGATGCACGATCATCCACCTAAGGCCATGGGCCCACGCAAGCCACTTGCCAGGGCTGGCTAGGACTAGAGGTGGCTTGAACTTGTGCTCATGGCAAACCATCTCAAGGAGGCGGTAGAACTGCAGGGAATAACTGGTGGTGTATGGATTCAGTCCACGTTGAGACATCAGGGGAGTGGGGAATAAGAGGGAAAGTTGTGAAGGGAGGAAAACCAGCAGTCAGGAGAGAGTGGGAGAGGCCCGGGAGATGTTGGAAGAGAATGAGGGGACTCAGAAGGGAGAGGAAGAGGTAACGGGGGACAACAGGAAGAGGCTGGAAGAGGAGGAATGGAAGGGGGATGTAGGTGATGCATGGGAAAGGGGGAGAGGGAGGAGAATAAGAACTGGAAGGGAGAACTGGGAAAGGGGGAGCTACCACATAGCTACATCCATGAGTCTGAGTCTGCACCTCACACCCTGAGTAGAGTTTAAGTACCATGTACTCCCTGGGATATACCACAGCTACCATCTATTCTTCTTGATCATCCTCCTTGCTTGCCTGCTGTGCTTCCTTCCAGAAGAAGATACCTCCAGCAATTTTGACATCATGCACCTTTGACATTGACTCATTGGTTTCTGTCCGCCCACCTACCCCTTCACTCTTGTCATTGTCTGGTGAGTATGTTCCCTCCAGTAATGTCTAACACCCAGAGACTCACAAGCACCACACTACAATGACTTGCTCACGACCATTACTCTGCAGTTCTGCACATACTTGGAGGCATTAAGGCATCGGGTGATGGTGATGGAAAAGATCTTACGGGCTGAGACACAGGCTAGGAGTAGTGTAGATGCTATGTAGATGTTGGGTGCAATCAGTAGTGAAGCTGACCTGGTGCAAATGTGACTTCTGTGAGTGCAAATGATTCTGGATCATCAGGTGTACCTTGATTAACACTGGGAGGTTTGTTTAATACAGGTGATGACTGGAGGGAGTAAGACAGCAGTATCATGCAGATGTGCAGAGAGACAATAGTGGTACAAGGGGCGGGGTAGAGATGCAGGTGTGCATGTGGGGTGAGTGTGCGGAGTGAGCATGCAGAGTGGGCATGTGGGGTGACCTTGTGGGGTGAGGTTGTGGAGTGACCTTGTGGAGTGGGCCTGTGGAGTGAGGATGCAGAGTGACCTTGTGGGGTGGGCCTGTGGAATGAGGGTGTGGAGTGAAAGTGCGGAGTGAGCTTACAGGGTGGGCATGTGGAGTGGGGATGCAGAGTGTGTGTGTGAAGTGAGGAGCAGGGTGAGTGGGCAGGGTGTGCTTCAGGGGTTGCTGTGCAGCCCAGACATATCAGGCCAGAGTTCAGCCCCCACATTGAGCGCAGATGAGAACATATTACCATGCAATCACTACATGAGGTGGCTAGTGGCAAGTATCAAGTGCACCATAGTGGATGAATCATAAATTGCATACTATATACTGTCTATGGACTGCTATTCACCTGTATACAGGGACATGTAACAATCTCCTGCCTCCTTGGCCAATAAATGATAACTGTGGGCCTGAGACCTACAGTGCTCTCTGTAGCCAATCATCACTGATGCTCCTGGAAGGCAAGACCTGTCTATCCAGATTGTCTGCATGTAGTTTAAAAACTGTACTGTTGAGTGGAGCTCTACTTGCAGAGTGTTTTTTTCCTTAGTGACACACTTATACTAAGACCTGACATGGAACCAATGGATACAGTGGCCTTCTATGAAATATTATAACAGGGTTGCTAGGAAGTGATGGTACTGTTCAAGTGTGTGGACTGCAGCCCATGCCCTAGTTTTGGTCTACTGTGTCTGCCTAGGCTATACTTGAGTGTAAAATGTGAAGGACTTCTAATCAAGGATGATTCAGATTTGCTGCAGCATATCATTTGCCTGACCTGTCTGCAATTGCAGTTCCTTATCCTGCACATCCTATATCTGGGGTGTGTTCCTTGCTGTGCCAGTCAGATTTGATGGCAAGCACAGGGTCATGTTTTCAGGGTCTAGCATGCTTCCAGCAGCTGGCTGTCTGTGGATAATGAAGGGGTTCTCATCCTGTATGTCATCCATCCACTCATCATAACCACCATCCACCACTAGCAGCTGTTCAGCCTCATGCTCCCATTGGTGGAGACCCTCCATGGATATCAGGTCCCATTCTGTCTCATGGAAGAGAGCATGTGATCATCTCTGAAATGCATTCAGTCTCTTTTCAAGTCGCTTTCTCCTCTTTGTGATCTCTAGTTATTGGGCTGCAGTTGGCTGCCTTCCCTGAGCCTTCACATAATTCCTTAATGACAACCTGCAGAGATACTCATAGTGTCGGTCATGTAACCATGATGGAGGCACGTACTGTGATTCTTCAATTTGCATCCCTTCTACCAGCCACTGTGCTGTCCCCACTGACACAGATGCAGTCCCCTTGTGGGCAGTTAGAGTGATCTGCACATCTGCTCATGTTGGAACTAATTGGAATGTGAGCAGGAGAGATAGACACAGAAAGCAGATATACCATTCTGTGTGTTGACACCAAACACATTCATTGCTGCAACATTAGTGAGTCTCTCCTCCTGTGCCTGATTTAACATTGTTTCCCACTCCTGAATCTTTTTCAATGGATCTGCATCCATCACAGCCTCATATGCATCCACAATGTCCTGGTAGGTCCTTTGGTGCGTAATGATCTTCTTGTGTAGGGCAGGGACTGCAGGCAAGCATGAGTCTCAGTCATGGAGCATATCACATCAATCCACTGCTAGCTCACCCATTGAGATCATCTTTTTATAATTCCAGTCATTCATGTGGTGGCCCAAAGTTTCCTGTCTATGTGAGGTGGTCATCATCCATGTGCTCCTGCTGACCCTATTCAGGGTTGACCACATGGTCTGCAGGATCTCCCCATTGACAAGTCCGGCACCATGTATATAGGACAATGCAAAGTGATGATAGCATTCATCCTTATGACCATGAACATGAAACAACCCAATCCCTTTCTTTAGAATCAGTCCGCCAGGGATGGACAGATACTGATTCTGTGCAATTTGCTCCATGATGTGAATCCAGTACTGGCACATGATGTCGTACAGCACCATGGGGCCAGGATTCCAATGGCATTGTACATCAGTGCCATGCACAGGGAGTAGTCCATGTTGGCCTGCCTTTCTCCCTTCTGAAGGTTAACAACAGAGTGTGGGTAATAGCATCCATGCCTGGAACATGCAGTTATGCTGATTCCAGTTACCTGCAGACAATGCCAGTCCGCATTTGCCTGTGATACAGCCTTGTGGTCATTGCATGTTGATCACTACAGTCAGGTGTCATCTTGTGTGAGTGGTGGTACATGACAGTGGCTTAAATATCATGCTTACAGTGGGTGTCTCTTTGGCTTTCCATAGATGTGCCTGGTACTGCATGTCTTCCACCATGAAAGCCTTCCCAGGCATGAGCGGCACATCATTGTGAGGTCTCTGTATCTTGAGCTGCTCTGCCGAGAAGTTCCTATCCATAACATACCCATGGGAGTATACATATCTGTGGGAGCAGTGGTAAGTCATTAGCATATGCACAAGAATGCATGCCCTACTGATTATCCTCCTGCTCCCAATCATCAGGAATGTTGATCCCTGGCTGTGGACAGGCTGGATAAAAGTATGCAAGGTCCCCATTTCCAGGATTGCTCCGTGATGTGATTCCAAACCCAAATTCCATCAACAGCTTCAAGAGAGACCATTGCCACGTGATTTGCTGGAATTTCTGATAGTGGTCCTGTATGAGGGCTCAGTGGATTCTGAATGAGTGAATCTGCTCAATCTGTGCTTACTGGAACCTGGTGTGGGAATGTGGACAATGTAAGTCACTGAAGCTTTTGAAAATATGTCATGACAGTGGTTTTGCAACATAGATTGGTGATTAGATAGTCATCAAGCACATGGAAGGTGAAGCATGTCCGAGGCCACTTTTGACTGGCAGGATAGAGGCCCATTGCCAACAGTTGTTCTGTGTGTGAAGGACAGGATGGTCATGTACAGAACTTGACAGGGATAGAATGAATTCCAGACACATCTACCACTGTCATCTGTGTAGGTGATTCTCCGCTTGGCATTTCCCATGTGGTCTGCGGCCTAGTCCAACTGCTGCTGCAAGTATAGAGTGGGTCTCCAAGGTCATCATCGTCTTCCCCACCCTCACTGACCTATCATCCTCAGAGTTAATCCAATGATCATCCGACAGCTCATCCACATTCATGGGACAAGCATCCCCGTGATGACCTAAGTGAATGGTTGTCCCAACTGCATGCAGCCAGGATGGAGTCCAGCACTTTATATGGTACCAGGTTTTCACACAATGAAATGGGGAGAGCTTGTGAGTCTCCCACAGGCAATTCACACAGTATTCTAGGTTGCTGAAACATGTAACACACCTCCAGCCCACTGCTTCCTCATGGCATCAGCTACAGGGCCACCCTGCAGTGGTGGTGGTTGTCAATCCAGAGGCCCCTTCATATAAGCATTTGAGGTATGTTTGTCTGTGCAGGATCCACTCCTGCAACATTCCAGGTTAACTCTGTGGGCATCTGGCTCAGTCATTGATATTGATTGACATTGTGTGCACTACCCTTTGTGCACTGGTGGAAAAGGCAGGCAATGGATCACCAAACCCATTATTACCACCATCTACACCAGGTGTTTGTGATCCAGAGGTGTGACCGATATTGTTAGCTCCATGGTGTGGTGTAGGATGGGGTGTATGGACATGATGGGGAGTTCCCACAGGTGATGAATCTGGCACATCATTGACATTCACCATTCTGGTCCTCACTCCCTGAGAGGTCTTGACCTTCTTAAATACCACTACTTGCACCACCGGTGACATCTCTCTCTTCTTGGATCTTACCATGCTGAGTTAGTGGAATGATCAAAATGGAGGTGGTAGTGAAGTTGGGTTGCTGGCAGCATATAACTGGCCACCCAACTAATGTGCCAAGGCCTTGCTGCCTCTCTCAGTTTTGCTCTATACACCCAGAATGTTAATATCCAAATGATCCCCTGTATTCCAGGAGTCCATTTATTATTATTGAATTGAGTGGAAGCCCCTTGTATGACTGTCAGTCCTTTCATCATTTGTGAGCACCGGGTAGCAGGCTCCCAGCACCTAACTTGGTGCTACCAAGTAAGTGTGCTATATGTCAAGGTGACAGCCATTGATGAATATCTCTTTCTCTCCCTCTTTGCTCCTTGCCATCTCTTGCATCATGGGTCAACCCAAGTGGAATAAAGTAGAAACCAAAATTCTTACAAAGGCCTGTGAGGAGTTGCAGAAGGATGGACTGGAGCCGATTGTCAAGTACCAGCAAGTGGTGACTTAGAAGTCAGTGGTTGCAAGGGAAAGGGCAGCGGAGCTCACAGACATCATCAAGGAGCTTTCTCAAAGCAAAGCTGGCTCAACTGGCTTCTTTGGTCAGTATCAGAATGGACTGACTGCACTGTGCGCAAAGTTGTCAGAGTCGGAGATCAGCAGATATAGAAAGGTTGTGAAGATATGGAATGAGGCAAGCATGCTGGTGGATGCTCAGGCAATGGAGATGGAGAAGAGAGATGATCAGATAGTGAGGCAGTTTGCAGATGAGGCATGGCAGCAGATGGGATTGTGGGTGTTCATCCTTGGGGCATAGAAGGGAATGGATGGGAAGCCGAAGATGTTGAGGTAAGTGATAGCTTGATGATGCAGTTCTCAGCTCATTACTGTCACTAGCTTCAACTTTAATGATGACCAGAAGAATACCGATGGGTGAGCAGTCAGCAGCACCAAGTTCACTGACCTTTATGAAGACTGGGGTACTGGTGGGATTTTGGAGAAGTGGAAGAGTTATTCAATGAAACTGTTTAGTGAGTGCTCAAGTTACTTCTACCTCCACATGTCCTCAGCAGGTACAGGCCCACCCAGTACACTGGACATTGACAAGGAGGAGGAGGTCACATTGACAAAGTGGGCAAGATTGGAAATTGAATGGGTGAGGGATGAACAAGGATACCCACTGCTACCTGATGAGGACCATATAGCATACCAGTCACTATTAAATAAGAAGAAACCCATTCAGCTCTTTGTGAAGGAAATGTACAGTATGTGAAGACTTTACATGACCTGCATCACATGGCTGATAAGTTCATTTGCCTAGTCACAGCCATGAAGAATCAAGCTGCCAAGGTTCCATGGGCAAGCTTGAGCAAGCACTCAGATATGTACATTGCCAGCAAATTTCTGCCCCATGGTGTTGTCCTCAAGGAGCCCAATCATCTGGTTCTAAAAGATGTTCAGGCCATTCTGAATCATTGGAGAGCATGCCAGGAGAGTGATCCACCAGAGAAGGTGTTGTGGTTCTATGCATGGCATAGCCATGGGGGGATTCCAATACTGTTGAACCAGCAGGGTGGACCAGGGATGAGCAAGCATGCTCATGGAAAGCAGCCGGCTAAGCCATGCAAAGGAGATGGGGATGATGCCGCAGAGAGTCAGAAGTCTGATTGGGGCAATGATGATGAGACAGAGCCACTGGATGATGTAGATGTGGAGCATGGTGGCATAGGTAGGTTGTCTGCAAATGCCACTGGCATGAACTGACACTAAGTAGGTGAGCATGCAAGCTCACGATTGCCACCCATATCTCCTCTTCCATCTATACATCTACTGCCACTGCCCTGCCTTGGTGTAGCTGGCCCATCATGACAAGTGTATTCACCTCCACTGCCACCACCAATGTTCATGTCAGGTCCACCTGCACCACAGTATTCCTCCCCACCACAAAATCTCACCACAGGGCCATCAGGCCTCCAGGATCCTCTGGCAGGACCACCAGGTCAATTTCACAATTATCTTAGTGGCCCTGCTGATAATCCATACCCAATCCGCACATTGCTGCAGCCACAACTGGCATAATTTCCACCTGTTGAGTGGCCCGTGATAGATCCCAGTCGTATGTGGATTCAATCAGCAAGTTTCGTTTGGAGTGCTGATTGAACCCTGTCGCACAGTGATGGCTCCTGCACTGCCATCAGGCAGCACATCTGTGAGGGTGGAGACCCAAATTAACTCAGCCGATGCACCGGCCTCATATGGGGCATCATTCGAAGAGTGGCAAGCATGGCTGCTAGGGGCATGCACTAGGATGCCTTTTGTCATGTTGGTACAACTAGTGCAGGAATTGGTGAGTGCCTCCCTAATCACTGTGGGTTGCTGCTCATGTACTATTGCAGCCAGAGGAGGGCGAGGCATGGCTGCCTAAGACACCATTGGCATGGATGGATTGGGAGTATGAGGAACACTGGTGTCCAGTGGCATTTTATGAGTCCCCAAAGAGTGGTGGACACATGATTAGATGGCTGGCTCAGGTACACCATGTGACTAGCACAAAGGCCCTAAGCTGCTCTGATGGGCAGCTGATGATGCTTGGAATTGGGCTCCTTGCATGCAATCTTGAGAGGTGGCTTGAGTCAGGCAGTGGTACCAGCCTGTCTCCCCATGTCATTGTCACTATGCTATAACTGATGTTTCTGGATGAGATCCTGATTGCACAGTGTCAGTGCATCTTGGAAATGTGGAATCAGTATGTGGGAGCAGTGCTGGGCAGATCAGTGTCAGCTGTGACTGGTGGAGCTGGTGGGCAGGGCTCAATCATTGGAGGGAGACTGAAGAGGCAACAGCAGGCAGAGAAAGAACATGGTGAGGTGGCACAGGATGCTATAGATGAACATGGTCAGAAGAGGAAGGGTAAACCAATAGGACCCAGCACTCCCACACCATCATCGAGACCATGCCCACCATGGAAGATGGCATGGAAGTAGATTAAATATGTAGGTAGCAAATGGCATGGATGCTTTCTGTAATTGATTGCCGATGTGGGACAAACTGTGTGTATTAGACATATACTTCCTGATCTGGCATGGGGATCTCTACTCCACATTGACCAGCACACATGCCAGTGAAGTGAGTGCAGCAGATGTGCACTGCCAGGGCCCCCTGCATGGCTGGGCTGGAAGCCCACCCCACAAGCCCACCCCAGAACCCCACTCTGCAAGCTCACCCTGCAAGGCCACTCCGCAAGCCCACCCCACAACCCTACTCCATAGCCCACTCTGCACTCTCACTCTGCAAGTTCACCCTGCATCCCCATGACACATGTCCACTCTGCAACTCCCCCCCATGACTTTGGGTCACATGGCCACTACATGCACAATTTTGCAGAGTGTCCTTGCAGGGTGGGCTTGTGGAGTGAGCTTGTGAAGTGGGGTTGTGGAGTAGGGTTGCAGGGTGAGCTGGTGGGGTGGCCTTGCAGAGTGGCCTTGCAGACTGACCTAGCAGAGTGACCTAGCAGAGTGGCCTTACAGAGTGGGCTGGAATTGCACATGAGTGTGGCAGATATGTGGGCAGGTAGGTGAGTGATATTTCCTCCCTACCAACACTGGTGATCACCTCTCATGCACAGTCACAAGTCTCACAACAGTGTCCAATCTCATTGCAGAGTCCACATTGCACATATAATGTATATACAAGACAGGCATGGTGGACATCATTGAAATACAGTACATGCACAGCTCTACTAAATCAGACATTACTGCACTTTACACCACATCATCACGAGCCTCTGTAGCCACCAGCACACCTGGGGCTTGCAGCTGTGCACTGCCCACCTCCACTGACTGCTCCACTGCAGCTGCAGTCCCACTATGAGCAGGCAGAGACAGTGGCTGTTGCACTGCAGTCTCCACCATTACGTTCTCTGCACCATCTGCACTGATCACTGGAAGGTTGTCCTCATGCTGACAGTCAGCTGGCAGTGGCCTGGTGAGTACCAGCATTGGTGCAGTGATAGACTCATCCACCATGCTGGTCTCCACAATGTCTATCCTCACTTCTGCTTCACTCACCTCAGCCACATTCAGTCAGTGTGGGCTAGTGACTCCACCAGTGTCCACAGCCCCTGTGGCCTCGCCCACCAGAGGCTGCATGCCACTGTGGTCTAGTGCAGTGGCAGTGGTAGCATTGACATCCATAGCTAGGGTAGTCGAAGCCTCCATGTCCATGTCCATGTCGACCATGGCTTAGGAGTCAGGTCACAATGGGGTGCGAGATAGTGGGCCTGTGCCAGGTGATTGGTGCCATGGCATAGACACAGGTGGCAAGAGAGGCAGAGGCATGTCCAATGGCAATGGAGGGGGTGGACTCTGAGGCAGCAGTGGTGTATGCGCCTAAGGTATTGCTGGCAGCAGAGTCAGATCCTGAGGAGGATTAGTGGCCAGAGTCTGAGCTTGAGGTGATCCAGGTGGGGGAGTCAGATCAGTCTAAGCCTGCAGTGAGGCAGGCGGTGGTGGGTCGCTCGGGTGTGGTGGGGGCAATGCCGACTGTTGTAGTGGTGATGGGCCTGACACATGTAGTGGAGTCATGGCTGCCTGGCCCAGTGATGCTGGGAGACCATCAGGTGTCCTGCTGGAGGGGCCAGCATCCAGCTGGGCATTATCAACTATGAGGGATGTAAGTTACACACTCGCCCACTGCATATATTCATTGGCACTCACTGATTCTGGCATGCTCCAGGTGCTGGTGTAATTTTACCACCATGTCCTCCAAGGCACATAACCTGGCATTGTTGCTCTCCAGCTGGGCAACTCTTGCCTGCAGGTGAGCCACCTCTGGCCCACTCCTTGCCTCTAGGGCATTGATGCACTCTTGAAGCATCATGACTTCATCCATGTACTGCATCTCCAGCTCATCAATGTGGTCCCGCAGCCCTGCAGCCTCTGCTCGGAGGTGCTCCACCTCACTTACTAGATCCTCCTCATTTCTGAATTTCAAGGTTGGCCTGTCTTGGGGTATGCCACCTTTCAATGAATACATGCAACCTGCCCACACAGTCAGTCACCCATCACCTTCCATACAGGTGTAATCACTCATGAATGGGCACCGGGACTGTGACTGCATCTCTGTGTTGCCTTGGGACTCTTACTGAGACTGCTATCATGGCCATCCTCAATGATGCATAGGAGCGAGCATGGGATGATGGGCAGGACATAGTCATGAGTGGTGGACATGCTTGTCCACAGTTCCCCATGAGCTCTGCAAAGTGAGGGATTGACTCTCTTCTAAGTCCAACTCCCCTATCACTGTCCCATGCTGGCTGTGAGTCATTGAGCGTGTCTGCATACCTGAAGTGGTAGACTGGCCAGCTTGAACTGGCCCAGACGGATGCCTCCCTTGCCATCCTCACTGCCCTGGCTCCCTGACTTTTCCCCTTGCCCTTCCTTCTGGGAATCTGCAGCCGACCTCCAGGCTACAATGCAGGCTCGCACTTTCGCTTTAGCTCGTGACATAGATTGCATGCAAAGGTGCAGGTTGCACATGTATCATTCAGATCGTAAGACATGACACACCGGATTCCCTTCTTGATGCACATCAAGCACTGCTGTGGCTGTGGAGATGTTAATTTCATGTTCTGCTCATTTCCAAGGTCAGACATACCGAGTCTCACATCCAGCAGCTGTGCCAGCCACCCTTGAGTGACTGAGCCACTTGTTCCTCTGGCCCACGTTGTGCCTTTCCTGCCTTCATGCTCAACTTCTTTGCTTCTATAAACTAGTTAGCACACCTTGTACATTCATCAATTAAAGGATCACTCACTTTTTGCCTCACTTGGACCCACCTCAGGTGCAGTGCGTGGTGATGTGACCAAACAGGCCTCTAGCGTGAGAAGAGAAACCCAAACACTCACTATACCAGGTGGAACACCGGCATGTGAAGCCTGAGTGAAAGTGCGCAAGAAGGTTCGGGGTACTTAAGTATCCTTCAGTGTCTGATAGGGGTGCCCTGAGTAAGGACGAGGTTCTCGATCCACATGGGATACCTTTGAGACAATGGGATGGGGCCTGAGAGGCCAAACAGAAGAGCATGAAGGCTCGATAAAGAGGTGACTGCTCGAAGGGGGGTGCCGAACATTTGAAGGAAGATGGGATGCTTGAGAGTGTGTTGAGTTGTTTGAGGCTTTCAATGAGGTGTTCAAAGGTGCAAGAAAGGTTCGAAAAGGTGTGATACTCAACAGAGGTGCACTCGAAGCATGCAGGGCCATCTGAGGTTGTTCAGGAGTCATTCGAGGTGAAGGGACTCATTACCCTTCGCAGCATCCCTCTTATTCTTGAGCCTCCAAAACTCGACCCTCGTGGCCCCTACTTCGACATAGCCTAAAACCAACCCAAACCTTCAACAATGCCCAATGTCCTCTCGAACGTACACCACGGTTCTTTGAGCACCCTCCAACCAAGGGACAATGAGGGGAGTTAAGAGACTAACTCTAGGTGGTAAACTTCTCTGGTTATTCGGGAAGACATGTACAGTATTTATACAGGCATGCAGGTATGCCTACACTACCTTAGAGGGTGGGTGTGTCTACAAATGTGCTCGAAGATGACGTAAGCAGGAAGATCCCCCTCGACCAAATCGAGTGGATTGCACAGTGTGGGAATGGAGCGGGAGGGCCAGGAGGCCTGAGATGCATTTTACCATGTCAGGAAGGCTGCCACAGGGCGGGCGTAGCTTCTCCTGTCATTGTCACCAGGTGACAGTATGCCTAGCTACTGTGCTTCTTCCATCAGCGGCAGCCTCCTGGAGTGAACTGGTTCTTCTGGGAGTTTGGACGCCAATGCCATTGCTCGAGCACTGATGGGCCCCTGATGTGCTCGAACGCTACTCGAGGACGTTCGAGAGCGAGTGGAAGTGTTCGACTGCCCAGTGTGCTCGAGCAATGCTCGGGGGCATTCAACTGCTCGAAGGCTGGCTCACGGTGGCTGGGGGTTGGGTGGGTACTTGAAGGCAAGTTGACTGCTTGAGTGTAAGTTCAAAACTGAAAGAGTTGTTCGGGGGCCTCGAAGACTTTTGAAGCTTGACCAAATGCCAGGCTTATCAGTGGGCTCTGCTGGGCTTCAGCCACAGATGAATCAGTGCACTACACATCAACCCCATTGAAACATCCCATCTATTCCAATAGAGTCCCGCTTCTGTTTGTTCTGCTTGTTTGACTTTGCTAGTGTGGGGGGCACATCCACAAACATCGGCCAGTGGACTTGCTTCTTGTATCACTGACCCTTTCCTTTCTTACCTGACCATTGCGGCTTCTCCACCATCACATTCTCCTCCATATCCCACAGCTCATCCACCTCTGCATCATCTTTCACATCCACATCCACCTCCTCCTCACCTGCATCCACATCCCCACCACCTATAATCTCAATATGCAGCATGTCCTCTGTGCCCACTTCAGTTCCTCCCATCTCTTCATCCTCATCAGACCAGATCTGGTTTCACTCATGGAACCAGGGGTGGGCTGCAATCCTCCAGTCCATGGGATGGACCGCGGAAAGGTCAGCCTCCCTTTCCTCCTCCTCTGCCTTGTTGAATTCAACTAGGATGGACAGGAGGAGGTTGGGCACCAGTGGCCACAGTCCACAGTCCACCACCACATTGAGGTACTCTATGACACAGTCCTGGCAACAGATCAGCTGTATCCCTGCAGCACATACATTGCATATTACTGCCACTCACCACTTGGCTTTCCAGCAGTGTCATCTAGACCCAGCACCACTAGTCAGTTTTTGTCTAATCTCCTGACAGCATCACACTCACCAGTTTGTCCTCATTCACATGCCCTACATCCACCAGGAGATCCTTCACAGTTGCTTCCTCAAGGACACAACATGGTCCAATGTGACTTGCAGCCTTGGAGTGGGCTTGCTGGGTCCAGCCACAGGCATGATCAGTGAAGCAGCTGAGTGTTGATGATGGATGCGGAAGAGGTGGTTGAGCACAGTAGTGAGAGCAACTGCATCGCTGCATGGTGTGTTCATGTTAATGGCCAGTCACGTGATCATCTTGTGAGTGCCAGTGTTGATCGCTCTGATTAGTCCAAGATCAGATTCGATCTTTCAACATTTCCTTGCAGCCCCCATCATGAACCCTACAAGAGGTAAGTCCTAACCAATCCAGAACTATGATATAGTTATAACTTACCCTCCTAGCATATAAATTCATGCCAAGGCCACCCCCAGATGTGGAACCATCCATGGTCCCTGCTGGTAAGTGGTATTCAATCCAGAAGTATGCTTTAGCTCTAATGTCCACTCCTAGCATCCAAATTCATGCCATGGCACCCCCGGATATAGAGCCATCCACAGTCCCTGCTGGTGAGTCAAAGTCTACAGGGAAGAGGAAGGTTGTTCCTCAGAGGAAGCCAAAGTTACCTCTAAGCCCTCCAGGTGACATTGAGACTGAGGTATGTGCCTTATCTTCCAGCTCCATTCTCACTGACTAATGCCATGATAGTAACAGCATGCTTCCACCCATGTGGAGCCAACTGCACCAGCACTGAGTAAGTGATCCTTATCCCTCTGCATGCATATGTTGACATTCATCCTGATGGTTTTCAAGGCCATGCCCACACTCCCTGCATTCCCTAGATTGGGTGGCCAAAGCCTCCCCCTAATAATGCACAGCCTGTGAATGCTCCAGTATGTACCACCTGTGTCTAATGCTGAGATCTTGACTGAATGACATGCCCCAGCTGTCACCCAGGCTCCTGGCAAGGGCACACACAGTGTAGGTGTGGCCAGTCATCAAAGGTCCAGGCCTCCACCGCCTGCAGTGGTGGACACCTCTGATGTGGAGATGTCACTCTCCCCTGAGCCAGCTGCAGGGCCGGATGAAGCCCACCCTTAGATAGTAACTGGCTCAGTCACTTCAAAGCACCCAGGTGAGTATCTGCATGTAATTTATCCCTCCTTCCTGTGTACTGGGAGGCCTTGTCCACCTGCCCTGCACCTCTGTCTTGCCTCGCACATATCCACTGCTCTGCATCTGTCCCCAGCTGTGCCCCACAGACCTGCTCCCCATGTTTCTTCCACATGCCCCCTCCACACCTCTGCTCCACAAGCCCCCTCCACACCTTTTCTCTGCAAGCCCGCTCTGCAGGTTTGGCCTGCATGCCCACTCCACATGTCTGCTCTGCCCCGCACTGCAGCTTTGCATGGCACTGTAGCTTCAGTTCTCATTCATCTACTCATGGCCCACGACTTTATCATGTATACCTTCCTTCTATCATTCTCTTGCATTATGCTAACAGTGTCCCAACTCAGATGCTGATGTCATTGTCATCAATACCTCAACACCGAGCTCGAGCCCTGCCAGGTCCATGCCCTCAGACATCCCTGAATGTGTGAGTGAAGTCCATGCTCATTTGAAACAAGGCATTCAGTGTGCATATTCTCGGACAGTGATCTTACTTATATTCTCACTGGTGCTCCATGTAGATGCACTGAACCATGTGGTGAAAGACAGTGCTCTCTCTGATGTGGAGCTTGCCAGGAGCATTGTACATTGGAGGGAGGTGGTGTGGCTGTGGCAGGCAAGGTTGTGCTTTGCTTTGGACCATCATTCCATTTCCAACCTTCTTGCCAAGTATCCAGATAATTAGTGTCCTCATTGTCATGTTGAATGTAGTTATGAAACATGCATTGCTTCTGTCACCCTCAAACTACACCATGTTAGTGAGCCCAGCAAGATTGGCAGTCTGGCCCACTATTGAGATATCGATGATGAGATCTGTGGGCTCAACCTATAGGCTAGATTGCACTTCAGATGTGCTGCCATCTGTAGGTATGGAGGGTCAATGTGGACCAGATACATGGGGCAGATGTGTGGGGCAGATGTGCAGAGTAAATGTGCAAAGTGTATATGTGGAGCAAATGTGCAAAGGGTAGGTGTGGAGTGTAGGTGCAGAGTGAATGTGCAGAGGGTGTGATGTGTATGTGTAGATGATGCACATAGATTGAGAATATGGATAGCACATACAGGCAGGAAATTCAGGTGACATACCCCTGCCTTCCATGTGGGCTGCCAAGGCAATTAAAGGTGATAGTTGTGAGTTAAAAGCATAAGTAAGATTGCAAGCCAGCTGTGTGGAGTAGAATTTTGTGTGACATTTATGCATGACACATGCTTGTTAGCTGCATCATTAGAATGATAGATATGTGGTTGGCTGACCCATGAGTGATAGGTTCTAGTTTAATAGTGGCATCCAAGAATGGAGTAAGAAACCCATTGACTGGTCCACATACAATGGTATGGTAGCTGTATTGGCTGACCCATGAGTGATAGGTCCTAGTTTAATAGGTGGAACATACTAGCAGAGTGGAGGACCCATCGGCCAGTCTATATATAATGGTATGATAGCTGCATCGGCCGACCCATTAGTGATAGGTGCTAGTTTAATAGGTGGCACATAACAGTAGGATGGAGGGCCCATCAGCCAGTCCATATATAATGGTGGGTTAGCTGCATCGGCCAACCCATTAGTGATAGGTGGAATGTAATAGTAGGGTGGAGTACCCATCGGCCAGTCCACATGTAATAGTGGGTTAGCTGTGTTGCCCCACCAATAGGTGGTAAGTGTGAAACTAAGAATGGGTCACATTCAAAACTATTACACAAAACCAATGATCATTTCATTCATTTTTATATTCTATATCTATGTGGCCAGCTGACCCATATGCAATGGTGGATGCATTTGTTGGCTGACGTTGGGTGGCCATTGTAGTATGGGTGATTATCACGTCAGCTCATACTATGTACTATGGAAAAAGTCTCTTGATAGGCTCTGACAATGGTGCTAATGTTGGAAAACCAGTTTCAGCAGCCACAGTCACAGGCGGCACACAGGATCTGGATCATCACAATGATTTGATGATTGTTGTAGACAGTGAGGGAAATATATTACTATGGTACCTGCCAGATATAATCACAGAAAGCTACTAAGTATGTTGTCTCATGTTGAATATAGAGTCCACCTCAGATAACTGTTATTGATTTAGGCAGACATCTGGGCAGTGGCACCCAAGTTGAATGACACATTGTCTGAATCTAATAGGCAGGCTGCCATGGCATCCTGGAAAAACAACCCTTGGACTTTCTGCTGTAGGCATCCTTCCAGCACCTTCAGGCAGGCTGTATTAACCTGTTACCAGCATGGTTTCAGCGAGTCACACTGTGAGTTGAATATCAGGGATATGAATGACAATATCTTACATCTGGTGGCATAGGGTCCCAATGATGTGCCAGCAGTGTCATGGCTGTTGCATGGTCTGGAGTCATGCTGCCAGGAATGGCTGAAGGATATGAAGGAAGAACATATGGTAATCAGTGCAATACTGCAGATTATTCACCCTGAACTCTACCATCAAGGCCTTGAGGTACTGAAAACACTGGCATTCCTGGCAGGTGTGCTGGAGGTACTGGTGATGTGGCAGACACCCTTCAATGCCCTCTCTATAGTGTTAAACAGAGGGACGCCAGAGCATACTGACTGGCAGAGTGAGAAGGAATGATATGACATTCTGCTCACAATCAATGGAGCTGACAACTTGGGACTGGAGATGATGGGGATGGGATTATCCCTGCAATATATGTAGCAGCAGCACTATAGCAGGGCTTTTTGAAGGATTGCATATGCACTCTGTTGCACTCTGCCCACAGGAGTGGCTCTGTCTGGCTTACTATATGAGGTGGAATCTATACAAAAGGGCAAAGGTGAAGGAAGTGGGGTAGATGAATGTGGAGACATACATGAATTATATATAGATGGATAAATTATGATTCACACTGTGGGCTATAAGCCCAACTTACACTGTGATCACACCAGTGACTGATTTCTCTTATGTGAAGAACCACATTGGAGTCTACAGATAGCTTGAGACTGTTGATACATAGACAGTGTGCCTTTGAAAGCTGGCCTTTCTGTTCATTCAAAATTTGCTGCAAGCTGGGGCAGCTGGTAAACTCATTGGGATGTTCCTGGTCTTAATGCTGAAAGAAAGTAACAATTGGGAGAGATCTGATTTGCCATTGCTTATGGCTGCCTTTGATGCAGAGCACAATGTCATGGGGAAGGAGCATCATATATAGCACTGATACTATATATCACCAGTGTAATGGCAAATGTCACATTGAACATGGCTGACAGATTGCAGTGAGGCCATTTAATGACATGGCGCACCAACGAGAATTGCATGGCAAGGACAGTCACCAACATGGTGCAGCGATGAGAATTGCTGACTGGGTCAGCCAACAACAATCATTAACATGGTTGGCCAACAGGAATCACTGACATGGTCAGCTGATAGAAATTACCAACAACAATTGCTGACATGGCGTGCTGACAGCAATGGCTGACATGGTGTCAGCACCGCAGGGCCAATTCATCACTTCAGATGGTCTTTGTGTCATGTCCTGTAGCACATAATTGAATGTATCTAGCATATTAAAATATATTAAGTTCATTGTGAAGACAGCTCTGCCACAGTGCTGGAAAGAGTTTGGGAGGCATGCTAAGGAGTCAGAGGAGGCGGTGGTATATGCCATGTTATGTAAATGGTATGGATGTTGCCCATAATCTGATGATTGATAAAGCTCCAGCTTGCCATTGCACATGCATGCATTCCAACACATGGTATTGTCCAACCCTGATGGCATACAGGCTTTTGCATAGGGTGGCCATTTCACTGGAGAACACACTGATTCATAATGTGGTCACAGGTGCACTGCGGAATCACTAGTTCAGCATAATGCCATCAATACTGATTCCTGGTGAGATGGCAGAGGATGTGCCCTTTCATATTGAGAGGGCCATGAACATGGAGGTGGGGGGGCAGACAGTATTGACATCACTGCAGGGCTGACCAGTTGAAATGCTGGTTATGAAGCTTGACCGGTGCAGACACAGTGTATTCACAATCTGACACAGTCAATGGTAGGCACTCAATATCAGTTAGCAGGGTGATGAAGCACTCATCAAGGATATGGAGGGTGATGCAGTCCGACAGGGGCACAACATTTGAAGTCACTGATATAGCTGGCCAATGAAAATCACCACCACAATCAGCCAATAGAAATTACCAATGAGGCAGGCTGACAGTAATTGCTGACAAAGCAGGCCAACAGAAGTCACTGACATGGCTGGCTGACACACAATGCTAACATGGCTGACTGACACAAAACACTGACATGGCTGGCTGATGCAAAACACCGATAAGCCAACATTGCCAACACAATGCACCACCCAGAACCACCAACACATATGACTGTCTTGGCTTTCAACACGTGGTGCGCTGACAATATTCACTGATTTGGTGTGCTGACTAGAAGTGCCATGATGGTGCATAATGGGGTGTGGCCATCATGGGACCAATTCACTGAGTGAGGTGTTCTGTGAGTCATGTGATGAGCCTGATGATTGATTGTGGATTCATGCCATCTTTGCAATATCACCACACCTATTCCTCCTACTGGTTCTCATCATCATTATACCTCTCAATACCTCAAAATTAGTGGCATACACCCAGGCAGCTACAGAGATGCATCTGCCACAAGTGTGGGAGGACTTTGGGAGAGGTGGTGGGCAAGCAGAGGGGCTGATGGTGGATGTTCTGGTAGGTGACTTACTATGAATGCCACATAGAACTTGACAGTTTGCAAAGGTCTGACTTATCATTGCCCATGGATTTTGACACATGGTGTCATCTGATTTGGATGGCATTGAAGCACAAGCCATCAACCTCTGGTGGGACAGGCTGTATCAGTGGCATCACCCCAAAGTGGATGATACACTGGACAACACAGTGGTCCACACCATGGTTGGAGGTGCACTCCACAACTACTGGAGTAGCATGACAGGCTCATGGCTGATCCCCACTGATACACTTGGCATTCGGGCAAGCTCTAAAAGTCTTTGAGGCCTCTGAACAGCCCACCTTTTTCAACCTCTCACTTGAGCAGTCGGCTCTCCTTCGAGCATCAGCCTTACCCCCTGCCACTGCAAGCCAGCCTTCATGCACTTGTTGAGCCTTCGAACACCCCCAAATATCACTCATGCACACCAGACCATTGAATGCTCCCACTTGTCTTTGGACACCTCTGAGCAGCCTTTGAGCACATCAGGGGTCCATTAACTTTCAAGTGAGGGCATTGGAGTCTGAACTCCCAGAAGAGCTAGTCTGCTCCTAGAAGCCATCACCAATGAAGGAAGCATGGTAGCTAGGCATGCTGTCTCCTGGCAACAATGACAGGAGAAGCTACGCCTGCCCTGGGGTGGCCTTCCTGACATGGTAAAACATGGCTCAGGCCTCCTGGCCCTCCCGCTCCATTCTCATACCTTACAATCCACTCAATTTGTTCGAGGGGATCTTTCTGCTGACCTCATTCTCAAGCATGTTTGTAGACATGCTCACACTCTAGAGTAGAGTAGGGGTATTGCCACTAGTGTATATATACCGTACCTACTCTCCCTAATAACCAGAGAAGTTTACCACCAGGAGTCAGTCTCTCAACTCCACTCGTCATTTGCATAGCCTGAGTTCACTTAGAACTCCCCTCATCGTCTCTCATTCTCCTTTGCAGCATCCCTTATTGTAGGTCGAAGACGTCACACAGCAGGTGGAGAGGAGATGAGAGGATGATATTGCATGGCTCGAAATGAGCCCTATATATACTGTACAGTGAGTGGCTATAGAACAATAGCAAACTCATACATAATGCTACACTACAATGGATGTGAGCGGTGCAGGGTGTTATTAGCGGTCAGACACGATGTGTGTACTACAACATCCCTCTCATTCTTGAGCCTCCAAAACTTGACCCTCCTTCACCAAGTCCACCATTTTCCTGGGCCCTTGACACCCTGCCACAGTCCTTTGAACACATGCTGCCAACCTTCAAACAACTATTGAATATACTGTCCTAACCCAAGCACTCCCAAACAACCTCAGACAAACCGGCACACATTGAGTACCCCACCGCTAAGTATTGTTACCTTCGAACATCTTCCTGTACCTTCAAACATCTTCCCATAACTTTGAACATCCTGTTGTATCTTTGAATGACCTTACACGTGGTTTGAACATCTAGTGGGCACTCAAACGTTTGACATGCCTCTTTGACAGTCGTTCCTGTTCTTCAAGCATTCACGCTCCTAGCCCAGCCTTTCAGGCCCATCCCATTGTCTCAAAGGCTTCCCATGTGGATCGAGAGTCCTGTCCTTACTCAGGGCACCCTCATACCAGACCGCAGTAGGGTACTCAAGTACCCTGACCCTCCTTGCACACTTTTACCCAGGCTCCACATACTGTTGTTCCACCTGGTATATTAAGTGTTAGGGTTTCTTTTCCCATGCTTTGAGGCTCATTTGGTCGCATCACCACTGATGTGGCAGCTGAGATAGAGCATCATCTTGACAGGTCCCTCTAACTGGAGACAGTTGCTGAGGAAGTGGAGAGCACTGGTGAGCAGAGCAATCTGGAGAGGAAGAGAAGTATGTGGGGTCTGGCAGTGGGGATGGAGCAGGCAAGGTGAATGCTAATCTATATGCTGTCCACTGCAGGATCTTAATGGGGTCAAACAGGTTCAACAAGCACGGCAACACTATTAGTAGGTGCTGAAGGATGCAGAGGATGATGCAGACCGGCAGGGGAACCATATTCAGAATGATGTAATTGTAGCACATGTAATGACAAGGCTCAGTTCATGCTAGGGAGATACATTGATGACACACCGATCCACCTAATTGACACAATGTAATGAATTAGTGGTGTGTACCATTGTTGTGCAATTGGTCATTGTTAGTAGCAGCATACATCTCTTGTCAAATAGACATCTGCCAATGTGACTTCTTAGGAGGGGGTCAGTGGCATGTCATTTGAGCTCACAATAATGGCATGGCCACCAAAGTTGGCTACATGGCAGGCTGACCATTGTTGCTAATATACAGTGTGCTGACAACACTCGCCAATACATCATGCCACCCAACATGACCAATACACTGTGCTGACAGAAATTGCTGACATGGTGTGCCAACAGGAATTGCTGACACTGCCAGTTGACAACAATGACCTACATAGTGTGCTGACTGACTGCATTAACAACATTTATCAGGCATACTTCATTAAATGTTTGCATCCAGACATTGTCAACTAGACTGTATTCGGTATGCCTTCACTAAGGGAACATGATAACTTGTGATTTCCACCAAACAAGTATTAATATTTATACAGTAAGTCATAGGAGCTGTGAGCTTCAATGGCAAGACAGTTGTAAAAGTGTGCTTGTGATCTGCAATATTCAGCATAGCCAGGGGTTGTGGTTGCCCCAGAAACTGATTCCTGTTCTATCCAGGTGCTCTCCATATGCTCAAAATATCTCCCAGTGAAGCAGGGCTCCATTTGCAAGATGTTACTTTCCTTGGTCACCCACTCATATTGTGATTGGGCATGGAACCAGTGCACTTGATGATCTGTGTGATAATCATTTGGCACCTGCTGTGCCATGATTTCAAATGAGTTACTCACACTCATCCATGGATTCATCAACTTCCTTGTCTCCATTATGATCTATTGTCCACAGCCATAAGAGCATCTCCAGCTGCTGGCCTCAAGCATTGGAGTTGGCCATAGCAGTGCTGACCTTCAGATCCTTCCTTGTAAGTATCTGATACCTGTCAATAGTCTCAGCTGATGCTCCGAGATGCTTCATAGCAGCCTGGCAATGATGAAAGAGCTTTACTGCTTATGTCAGTGACTTGTCCAGGCACTGAATGCCAGATCATGCCCCCCTCACAAGGCATATGTGTTTCCTGAAGCTAAATGACTTCTTTCTTAGCACAATCCTGATCTGCTGCAACAGGTCATTTGCTTGCCCAAGTCGGAGTTCCAGCTCTTCCTTATGCATGGCAGTGAGCTCTATTGAGTATTGAATACCAGGTGTGAGATTCAATGGCAGCCAGAGGCAAGTGTTCTTGGCATGAAGATCTTTGGCATGTTGACCAGCATTTAGAACAACAAATGGGTTCTGTTCATCATCTTCATCCACCCACACATCTGTAGTTGCACTGAACTCATCCTGCTCTACTGTCCAAAGCAGCTGATTGGCTTTGCATTCCCAGTGGTGGAGGACATCCTGTGTTGCACTGAGCAGGACTGGAAGGCATTAATCCTCTTCTCCAGTCATTTATGTTTCTTAGCAATCTCCAGTCTCTGGGTCGATGTCAGATGCCTGCCTTGGTCACAGACATAAACTTGCAATGACAGCCTAGAATGAGTGTTAATCAGTAGTGTAGGTCATCAGTCCCATTGCTTACTGTGCTTCTTCCATATGCATGCCTTCCACCAGCCACTGAGCCATACCAACCAGAACTGATGCTGTGCCTTCTTGTGTTGTCAGGCTGATCTGGATCTCTGCTCTGAATGAGGCTGCCACAGGTATAAGCATATAGGCCACCTGGAGTTCAAAAGCCTACCATGTTGTCCTTTTACATCAAACACATCCATCACTGAAATATTGTCTGACCTCTTTTCTTGGGCCTCATCCATCATCACTTCTCATCTCTCAATGGTAGCAGCATCAGCTTCAGCCACCAGGTCATTGTAGGCAGCTACTGTAATCTTGTATATCTTTTGGTGGGATTCTATCTTCTTTCTGAGGCTTGGCACTATAATATGCCCATGAGAGTCACTCACTCATAAATACCATCCTCCTCTAATTCTAGTCATTCATGTGCCAGTCCAAGGTCTCCTGCCAGTAGGATGTTGTCATTGTCTGAGTACTCCCACTGATACTGTTGAACGAGGACCACATCATCTCCACAATCTCACCCACTACCAATCTAGCACCACGGATATATGATGAAGATAACTGGAGGTTACATTCATCCTTGTGCCCGTGAATGTGAAACAGCCCAATGCCTTTTTTGATCTCTATCCCAGGTGGCAGAGAGAGAGGGACTAGTGGTGAACCACCAAGTAAGGTAGATCCAGTATTGGCACATGATGTCATATAGGACCAGGTGGGCAATGGTTCCAATGGCATGGTATAGTAGGGCATGGAAGAGGTAATAGTTCATGTTCACCTGCCTTTCTCTCTTCTGAAAGTTGATGACTGAATGCGGATAATAACACCCATGCCTGGAACACCCAGTGGCTCTGATGCCAGTGACATGCAGCTTGTTCTGATCCGAGTTTGCCATTGCCACGGCTTTATGTTCATTGCATGTGGATGACTGGAAGGCATTGGCGATGTTATGAGCTCTACTGCAGTGGACACAGTCAGTTTGGGCACATACAGTTGGTGTCTCTGTGACTGCTGCAAGATGGGCCTGGTATGCTGATTCCTCCACCATGAAGGCCTTTTCAGGCATTAATGGGGCATCATTTTCAGGCTGTCTCATTTTAAGCTATTTGGCCAAAAAGTTCTCATCCATGACATATCCATGAGAGTACACATATTTATCTGTTAAGGTTGGAATGACCACTTCACCTCTGACCCAAATATAGTCCTGGTGTGTCTCCCCTATTTTATCATGGTCTTTCATACTGTACAACACACCCCAGAAATTTTCCACATTTCTCCCTATTTTTCTACCACCTCTACTTATTCTGCATCCCTGGGAGTTGAACCCTTGACATTCTCACCTCTTTGTTGATTTCGACTCTGAGGCTGTTTTGACTGTACAGTTTGGCTTCCTTACATAACCACATACTGTACACTGCGCCCCGAGTCAACCTCTGTCTCCATAGTCTTGACAGAGTTCGACTTAGGTGTGTAGTTCTGTATTTCTCAATATATAGTCTTGACAGAGTTTGACTTAGGCCACTGTGACCACTCTGAGGCTTGCTGCAGCTAACATTATCATTGGACCTCAATCATACCAGTCACCACACTGCAGAAATGCTCCATATACCCATTCAGCTCATCCTTTCAGTTATCCAGAATGTTGATTTCTGGCTGGGGACATGCCAGGCAGAAGTAAGCCTGCCTGCCATTTCCAGGATACTTCCGCTCTGGCACTTTGAACCCAAACTTCATCAGGAGTTTCAATAATGACCATTGTCAAGAGATTCTTTAGAATTCTTGATATTGGTCCTGCCAGTGATGGACTAGTATGGTAGTGCACACTGGCACCCTGTGTGGGAATGTTGGATTGGTGAGGTGTTGGAGCTTTTGAAAGTATGTCATTGTGGCCATTTTACAGCAGAGATTGGTCAACAGGTAGTCATCAAGAACATGAAATATAAAGCATGTCTTCACCCGCTTCTAGCTTGCAGGATACAGTTCCATAGCCAGCAATTACTTAGTGTGCGACTGTGCTGAAGTGTAATTACACCACTTGACTGGAAGCAAATGCACTCCAGAGACATCCACCACCATCATTTTTATCTGCTGGTGAGTCCTATCTGCTTCTGATGTCTATGCCCACCTCCGCTAGTGGTCCTCTATATTCCTGAGTGGATTGCCCAAAGCATCTTCATCTTTCTCCACCTCAGACTCCTGTTCATTCTCACTGTCATCACTGTCTTCATCTTCCAAGCTACTTTTATTAGCCATTGGACAAACCTCACCACTATGGCTGAGGTGAATGTTTGTTCCAACTGAGCCTATCAAGAGACTTTTTTCATTGTACATAGTATGAGCTGATGTGAGAATTGCCCATACTACATGTTGGCCAACAAATGCATCCACCATTGCATATGGGTTGGCCGGCCACATAGATATAGAATATAAAAATAAATGAAATGATCACTGTTCTTGTGTAATAGTTTTGAATGAGTGGACCTGCCTTTCACTACCCATATGTAATGGCCTGGCTGACATGACCCATTCTTGGTTTTACACTTACCACCCACCATTATATATGGACCGGCTGATGGATCTTCTGCCCTACTATTATGTGCCACTATTAAACTGGGACCTATCACTCATGGGTCGGTTGACAATTATTACACCATCATATATGGACTGGCTGATGGGTCTCCCACCCTACTATTCTGTGCCACTATTAAACTAGAACTTATCACTCATGGGTCGGCTGACACAATTACTAACCCATTATATATGGACTGGCCAATAGGCCTTCCACCCTATGACTGTGTGACACTATTAAACTAGAACCTATTACTCATGGGTCAGCCGACACAGCTACTATACCATTATATATGGACTGGCCAATGGGCCTTTCACTTTATTATTATGTGCCATTATTGAACTAGGATCTATTACTCATGAGTTGGCTGACACAGTTACTAACTCATTATATATGGCTGGGCTGCCCCACTGTCTAGCATGTGTCATGCATAAATATAAATGTCACACATAATTGTCACACATAATTCTCCTCTGCACTTTTGGCCCACAATCTTCCTTATGCTTTTCACCCATAACTATCACCTGTAATTGCCCCCCACACATCTGCCCCACTCTGTACATCCACTCCATATATCTCCCCTGCACATCCACTCTGCACATTCACTCCATGTCCACTCCACATATCTGCCCTACACATTCACTCTATACATTCACTCTGTATATCTGCCCTACATGTTTACCTTGCATATTCACCCCACATGTCCACTCCACACATCCACTCCACATATCTGCCTCACACATCCACTCCGCACATTCACTCTGCATGTTCACTCCACATATCCACTCCACATATTTATCCCACATGTCCACCCCATATGTCCACCCCACACATCAGTAAATTGGGCAATTTCTAAGGATCAGATGGGCTGACAGAGACTCCTCAGAGCATCAGACAACTCAGGATACATGTAGTATTAATTAGCATTCAGTATAACAATATATCTTCTTAGCTTGTTTTTTAATGTCCTAGTTGATCTGTCTGCTGAGCCAAGATGTCTGAGGATTCTATCTAATGAAGTTATATTGCAGAAATTAAAGGTCATGAGGGCTAATTAATTGAAAGAGCACCTTTGAAATCCCTAATAGACACCTCTGCCTCACACTGCACATTCACTCCACACATCTGCCCTGCACATTCACTCTACACTTTCACTCTGCACCTCTGCCCCACACTGCACACCCACTCTGCATCTCTGCCCCACACTGCACACCCACTCTGCATCTCTGCCCCACACTGCACACCCACTCTGCATCTCTGCCCCACACTGCACACCCACTCTGCACCTCTACCCCACATATCTGCTCTGCACTGCCTGTTGCTGAGTGGAGTTGATGCCAGCTGGGACCCAGCTCATGGGAGTGCCCATCAGCATGAGTGGCATCACCCAGCGCTTGAGTCATGGTTCCAGGCACCCAACCACTGTCCTCCAATGAGGACAGTTGTGACTGCTCAATAGCAGTTGTGTGTGGTCACCACCATGCCTGCAAAGGGTGATAGAGGCAGGAGTGACACTAGGTAAGTATCCGCTTACCTTGAGTGTGCTCTCACTGACATTAACAGGAACCATGACAATGGCATGCACATGATGGCGCATAGATGGCAGACACAGGTCACGGTGACATGGTGCACGACACACACTGTATCTGCCATCTTATCACCATTGCGCAAGCACGGCCAATGGACAGACAGCATGCACATATGAGTGGGCAGGAGGGTAAGAGGGGTAGGCACAGGGAATAGTGGGTGCAGAGTATGGCAGGCACAGGGCACGGTGGGCAGGCAAATGGCACATAGACAGCAGGCACAGAGCATGGCGACATAGTGCACAATGCACGCTGCAACTGCCGTCTGCTCACCCTGCAATGGTCCAACACTGCACATGCTGTCTGCTCGTTGACTGTGTCCACATGCTGGGCCATTGCCCTGCGTGCTTGTGGTCAT
>OZ037966.1:1190363-1351549 GCA_964035675.1 Fomitopsis pulvina | reverse complement strand
GACTCCTGGGAGAGCTAGTCCACTCCAGGAGACCACCTCTGGTGGAAGAAGCATGATAGCTAGGCATACTGTCCCCTGGTGACAATGACAGAAGAAGCTATACTCACTCTGTGGCATTACAATCCCTGAGGTACGAAGGATCGTTCTTATGATTGGCAAGAATGAAACACCTTACAGGTTCCTCCAATTAGGAAGGTGGTCATGTCAATTTAAGGCCAGCTATGCAGAGTAAGTAACTTGTATTATTAATATATTAACTAACTTCAGTGGAGTGTCAAATTTCAAACTCCCAGACAACACGACTTGTATCAACATGCATAAACAAATGCTGTGGTCAAGTGCTCAAGGCATACATAGGTGAGCCCTCTTGAAACACCTTTCAGGCTCCCCCAACATAGTAAGTATAAACTTAAGCATGTGATCACTATTTAGTGCTTAAGGCATAGTCAGCCTCTTATAGAGTCTTTCATATTGATTTGACAGTTGTTCTGTAAATTGTTTTATTTATAGTGTACAAATTCACCCATATCAGAAAGGGACAACAAGCATGAACTGTAACATGCATGTCATCTATACAGTGCCAATCACCATAGGCTTGTGCTTGCCTATGAGTACAATGGCTGTGTGCTCTGTTAGTTTACCCAGCACTTTCTTGGGGGCATCAACATGGTGGCAAACTCAGGCATATAGGATATGGTGGCTATCTAGGCAGCTGAGCAAACTCAAGGCATTAAGTGGCCCAAGTGAGTGTAAAATGCCTTCCAAGCTCCTCTAATATGGCAAGTACTGATTTAAGCATGTGACTATAGTTAAGCACCAAGTGTATTACTTTGTTGACCATTTGACAAAGCATGACTTATACAGTTGGCCTTATTGCTATAGCCCATGCATGTGAGATTCATAGTGCTAAACTATATGTTTAAATCTAAAATCATGCCATAGAATAGCATCACTGTTTGCAATATCTAAGTCTACATTAAAGCAAGTGTAAGCATCTATATTCATATATATAGATGCAAACATACCAAGATATGGGCCCAGTGAAATGATAGTATAGCTTCAATCTTTCCTAAAGTCTTCACAATGCCAATTACTTCAATGAAGTTATTGCTGACAAGTTCCTAGGATGTATAGTTAGCCATAGTAACAGACTGTGGCACATTTTATACAGATCTATCATAGCTAGAAGGATACTCAATGCGCATGATTTTCTTATCAGATGTGCGAACCACAAAGTCATTATTGTAAAGCTTGCACATAAAGTATAAGCATTTTATATTTGCATTGCACATTTGACTTACTGCCATAACTTTGCAAGTCAAGCTGACATTTCTTCCAATGTAGTTGTGAGTAGCTATGATTGCCTTGTTCACCCTTAGTGAGGACTGATAGTCATTGGTGTTGTTCATGGTGGAAGAAGACTGATGAAAAGCCAATGCATGAAAATTTTGCTACTTTATATATCTTGGCTTATCTTATCAGCTTGATCTCTATCTGTTCTGTGAAACATCTACAATTGCCACATCTGAACAATAACCTTAGTCTGATTGATCTGATCTGATATACTTTAATTTATTATAACCTAATCCATTATAGCCATTTGCTTTCCATTCCTTATTTTTTCCCCTACTAATCCTTTTTGGTGCTTAGCTTGAAGTTGCTCCTCTTCATTATCTTCTTCTTCATTTGTCACAATTGCCACCTTTTGACTTTTAGAGCGCTTACACTTAGATGCTGGCTTTAATATTTTTCATTCCTTGTATGCTCCTGCCTTTAAGAATTGCCCAATCTTGCACAATGCATGCTCCAGCACAATCTCATCAAATCTCATCTCCTTCATCTCCTCTGCTGATAGCCTCCTGTATACTTCATCATATAGCCAAATGAACTGCTTTTGAATAATAGATGTCCAGTTTGCCTTATTGAGCCCTGCTGGTACAAGACCCAGTGTCTGTAGCCCTTCAACTGCTCCCTTGTTTATATCTGACACCAGAGTGGCAAGTTCTTCAATAGTTGGTGTTTTGACAGCACAACTATATGAAAGATCTGCACAAAGAAGATAAACAGTGAGTGATCCCATTTTTACCATATAATCACCAGGTAAGGTCTTGTTATGGGACCTTTTGATCCACATCTTGTATAGCTCCACAAATCCAACAGGCTGCTGCTTCATCATGACTTCCCAATTTGTGAGATTGACAGCTGTTGACAAAGATTGGGCCCAGTTGGGAGGAAGAGGATTGACTTGGCCATAAATGCAGTTATGCATCAGGAAGTGGGTTTTCTCTTGCTGGGATAGATGTCCAAAAATGTCTGGTGATCTGTGGAGCAGACTTTCCAAGCTCACCTCATACTCCAGAATGGCATCTGCATTCTCAAAGACTGTTTGCAAATGCTGCTGTGGTGTTTTAAGAAGAGCTGGACTTCTAAAAGTGTGAACACGGAAGTAGATGGCACTGAGCAGACCTTTGTTGGTGACAATGGTGAAGTCTGAGAATGGTCCAGAGGAATATTGAACACAATGATGTGATGCTGCCATTTCTCACAGAGCAAGAAAGTGGTCTGAGTCTTACTGAATGTGCTGTGTGGCCACATTGACTACTTTGCTAGTCTTTACATATGCCAAAATGGAGCACTGCTAGGATGCTGTTTCTGAGTGGAAGAGGAGAGTTGAATGAATTTAGTATAGAGTGTTTGGATTTCCTTTAGCAGCTGATGTTCTGAGGAATGAGGTTGGGAGGCTTGGAGTGTGCGGAGTGACACTTTAAAGTCTTCAAACACATCATCCTGATATGAGAGGTGTTGTTTTGCCTTATATGAACCAACCAGCCACTGTGGAGGCCTTATATATAAGTCCCAGACTTGAGGCAACAATAGTACCGCAACATCAAGCTCAGTGTGAATACTATGCACCAGAGCTGCTTGACAAATCAACATTTTGAAATCCTGATCTATGATCCCAAACCAGGCATAGAGGATATGCAGAATGTTTTGTGCAACATCCATGTCAATGGTGTCATTGTTGACAGGTCACCAGTTTTTGTGATATTGAATAGGATGGGCAATTGTGATAGGAGGATTAAAAACAGAAAGGAAGGTGGCTGAGGTAATGTCTCAAATCATATGAGGTCAGTATATTATGAAGGGGGAGTTATTGATGAAGGCAAGAGTTAGCTTGACTAGCCATGTTGCCTCTTGGTTTTGTGCTGCCCAATGATCAACACAGTTGCATGATAGAGACTGTGGATCAGATTTGATATGATGGTCCAGTGGGTTATGAAATATGTATGAGCGATGCTTGTGTGAAATAGCAATGGCAAGATTACAACAGTCTTGATAAAGAAAGCAAATAATCCAGATTTTTAATAACATAGTGCACTGATGACCAATGTTTAACCAGGTGGATTGAAGCTGAGATGAGGTTGTCAGAGTAGAGAGAGCCCTCCAGAAGTTGCCAATATCTTTGATAAGGTTGGGTGAAAACTTGGGCAGAGTGTTCACCATATTATCAAAGGAATCTAAAGACTGAATAGCTTTATATAACTGGATAGGTTCTGTTTTGCAGTTGACAATGAAGATCTGATGTTGCTGAGAGCATGCTCAAGCTCTATATGGCTGAAGCTATCAAGGAGCTGTTCCCCTATTCTATCTTTAGTGTTTAGTACTTAGACCACAAACACCAACTCACATTGTCATGCTCGTTTGGGCACAGGCTCTATAATATCCTCTTCTAAACAGTCCATAATGGCTTGATCCACTGCATGTATACTTTCAGTCATACATTCTTATGTGTAAAGGTAAATTTAACTTTTCTTACCATCATCAATCTCATTTTCTACAGGTACCAGTGATAACTGTGACTCTGCACTCTTATCTAAATCAAAGCATTAGCCAGTTTGTAATGTTTAATATAGTTTTCCTACCACTGTCATCTTCATTCCTTGTGCAGACTTGCATTAATTCAAAGTCTTGCATATCTTTGAACACCAGTTATTTAGCTAATAAAAATGTAACAATTTCTATAAAATATACCATTAGTTTTTTGTGACTGCCTTTCAGTGTCTTTCCAATCCCACATGCCCTCCTCAGGTGTAGTCTCATCAACTGTTATTACATTAGCTGAATGTGTGCATTTACTGTAATATAAGAACTGACCTCTTAGCTGCACTTCATTTACTTCAGCTTCTACTTCTTCAGCTATCTCAGAAGAGTTACTAAGCATATGAAGATGTTGATAGTTGTCCTCTGCTTCATCTGCCACTATATCATTGCTGACTGCCCAGTCAATCTGGGATCTGGCTGCCAGTGCAACATCTACATAGCCTGTCTTGTGCATAGGTAATGCAAGTGGTTGATAAACAACCTTTGGCTTCTTTGCCTTCGATGCTACTATAATTGAGAAAAGTTGTATACAGTGATTAATAACTTCTTACCCTTTGATGTGATGCTCTGTTGCTTATAAAATCTTGCTAAAAACACAGTTAATATTTATATTTGATATATGTCAGTTGCCACTCACACCATTTTTTAGGTTGATTATTCCTCATTGGCCTCAAATCCTAAATCCACACCCTGATATCCCAGTCTTGGAATTACTGTAGCATGAGGAACATGGAGATCATGATAAAATTGATCAAATACTTGTGTGCAACCAGAAAATAGTTCAGATAGGATAGTGTCCAAGGTTTTTGAAGTGGATTGTGAATGAGAGATGTGTGAAGTGGGTTGGGATTGAGAAATATTGTTTCCAGGAGGAAATTTCCACCTTCTGCCCTTGATATTGTGGCCAACTTCAGGAATAGTGGTTATAATTGAGTCCATGAGCTTATCCATGTCAATGTGAACAGGATATGGTAGCTGTCGAAGTGTGTGCACTAGAGATGTGACTGCGATGCACTTAGAGCAGGTGACATGCTCTTCAGGATCCATGATAATTCCACTATCCTTGACTAAGGTTGCATGGGTATAGTCAGGCATTGGGGGTCTATGAGTTATGAGCATTAATAAGATATAAAACATATACAATCAAAGAGCTTACTCTGGTAGATATATCTCTGGTGCCACAGTAATGACATTGCCTCGTACACTAGCTGCTGCTAGAACTGTTTTACTGGTTCCAAGCATAATGCGAGAGGCTGGATATAATATGACCATAAAGCGATATGCCCAGGGTGTAATATCAACAGCACCAGGTGGGGCCAATGATGGGGTGCCAGGATGTTGAAGGCGACCAGTAAAAAAGACAATGTGACAGACTGCAAGATTGACATAGACACCAAGTGAGAGGAGATGAAATCGTCCAGCTTCATAATCTTCAGGAAGGTGACTGCCCACTATCATAGCTGATAGTCCTCCAGCAAGATCAAACTTGTCTTCATGATCCCCACAAAAGAAGCCCATTTCTGTTATGCCATTGCCTAATAAGCAGAATTAAGCTTGTATCACTAATTATTCAATGAGTGTATGGGTTTAAAAGACTCATAACATTGAGGTACAGCTATATTAACCTGTTCACTTGGCCATGCATAGTTGTCTTTGTGTGCAAAGCGAGGCATATTAACAGTTTCTGCCAGATCTTGGAGAATTCTACACCATATTCTTAAAAGCATTCAGAACTGCCAGCTACAATCCAGTATGTGAGAATTCTTATTATTTTATAAACAAGAAATCAAACCTTCATGAGTAATGCCCTCTGATGGGTTGTTTCATTCACCTGTCCATCAGATTCAACCTTGGAGTTTGCATTCAGGGCAGCATATAATGCCTGCTGCTCATAAGTGAAGCCAGTTTGATAACAGCGAGTACCAGGCTTGACAGGCTTGATTGAGGTGCCATTAGCAAATTGTTCAAATGGTGTGCTGCTTGGCTGGCCTGTGTGTGATTCTGAAGGCCCTAGCATAAACCTGCACCACTCAGTAAAGGCTTGCTAGTCCTTTATATCAAGAAGGTCCCTGAAGTTAAATATATCACTTTATGATCTATAGGAAAGAAAAAATATATATTTACAATCCTAGTACAATCCCTTGCACAACATCCTTCATAGGATTTCCTTCTTCATTGAGTGGGCGAGCAAGAATCCAGTCACCTGGTTTTAATTGAATAAGTCCTAAACTTAGACTTCGTAAATATATATTACTCAAAGCAATAGTGACATTCATACTAAGCTTTTGTATTTCTGTTTCTGGCATATGGGGGACCTTGTCCACCTCACTGCATATTCAGGCATTCTTCAGGCTCCTTGGGCTAGTATCAATGACATAGATAAAAATCTGTCCTATATGACCATCAATTTGATGTTGTCGCAAAGGGTGAAGCTGCCCTATATATAAAAATACTGGAGGTAGATGCTTGGAAAGGCCAGGTAATTCAACTGGAGTCAGATGTTTGAAGACATTGCTGTATTTGTTATCTTCTATTGTTTGATCTGACAGAGATTCCAACTCAATTATATTGGGAATTCCAATGGACTTTTGATCTTCTATAGCAACTTGATTGAAGTCTGCTCCTGTTCAATTATTATGTTTATTATTAGTGCATGGTTCAGATTTAAAATGGCATACTCTCAGCTAAGATAGCATTTTAGCAATTACAGTAATATATCAATCAGCATGATACTCACATTGCTTTGTTGTGTGTGTTGTCTGCTTATCTATGTGTCTATTAGCTTACTAATGCATATTGTCATGTGTCTCATACTCACTTAATGTATACTCTGAGTCATTTGAGTTATCAAAACTATCATCCTCATCTGACATAAAGTGGTTGTTATTCAAGTCTATCAATGGTATTTCAGTATGCACCTTGAAATACATTGTCATATAAACATACCATCCAGTGCATGCATAGCTAAGAAGCAAAGGTTGCAGTTTATGACTATTGAGAAGTCCTATAGTCAGGGTGTGGTATGTAAATATATGATGTATACAGAAAGAGACTATTAAACTGACAATCCTAAGATTTGACATTAGTAGATTGACATAGACAAAGCAGAATACCTGTACTTACACAGATTGTGTTAACTGTGTGCAGCAAAGCAACTGACAGCGATGCCAGCAAAGCAAGGTGCTAAAATTGTGCTGATGATGTGGTCACATGACCAATGATGTAGGGTCTTGAATTCTGAAGTGACAATTGTCACAACAAAGGACAGAACCCTATGTCATTGATCACGTGATGTACTGTCACTCAGCCACCTCTTCAGCACTGTGGCTACCTGGCTTGCATCCTTCAATGCCAATGTGGGCTGCTGCTCCAAAGCAGCAGTGCTGCATGTCAACAGCAATCATGAGGTGAGTTGAATTGTCACACATGCTGCTTCATGCCCTGCTGACCAGGCTAGCACCAACACCAATGTGGGCCCAGCTGGCATCCTTTAACCCAGGCACATGCGACTGCTCAAAGGCAGTGGTGCCAAGTCCCTACAGCACAGTGGAGGCATGTTCTGTGCCTCATGGGATGTCTTGTACCCACGTTGTGCTGCCATGACCATTGCCAGGCCTGTCCTGCCTTTACCTTGTGTCCAATGATGACATGTGCTACTGCTTGAAAGTGGCAGTGCCACATGTCAATAGCAATCACAAGGTGAGTGCATCGCCACACGTACTGCTTCATGCCTCACTGACTAGGCTAGCACTGACACCAATGCGCATGGCCTGCCCCTCTGGCTCACATTCTCCAATGGGGGCACATGCAAGTGCTTGGGATGTCTCATACCTGGGCTGCGCCACCACGACCATTGCCAGGCCTGCCCCGCCTTTGCCTCATGTCCAATGATGATGAGCGCTGCTGCTTGAAAGCAGCAGCACCATGTGTCAATAGCAATAACGAGGTGAGTGCATTGCCATGCATGCTGCTTCATGCCCCACTGACCAGGCTAGCACTAACACCAATGCATGCGGGCCCAGCACAAGCACTAGGCCTGCTCAGCTCACGTTCTCCAATGGGGGCACATGCGAGTGCTCAAAGGCAGTGGCACCAGGTCCCTACAACACTACAGAGGCATGTTCCATGCCTCACAGGATGTCTCATACCTGGGTTGCACCACCACAACCATTGCCTGGCCTGGCCTGCCTTCACCTCGCATTCTCCAATGATGATGCATGCTGCTGCTTGAAAGGGGCAGCACTGCATGTTGACAGCAAGCAAGAAGCTAGTGAATCACCCCATATGTCACCTCATGTCCCGCTGACCCCACTAGCACTGACACTGATGCAGGCCCAGCACAAGTGCTGGGTTGGCCGTCGGGCATGCAAATTGATTTTCTAAGTTCCATGGGCTTTTGTATGTGTTTCAACTTATGTCTTGCATGCTGATATACTTTAAAAGAAGCTTTGTTATCATGGGGTTCTGGGGGCTTATACTGCTATGCAGTTTATTGAGATCTGGGGGCTTATACTGCATTTCAGTCAAGCATGTGCTATGTCCTTGGCAACATTCTTTCTTTGTCATAGGCACTTCGTCATCATGGCCATCTCATCCTATTCAAAGCTGCTGTTGATCCCCAGAATGAGCAGGTCTATATCAGTGTGCAGGAGTTTAGCTGGCAGCATGAGGACCTGGCTCCTGCCACTGTTGCCACCCCCTATCAGTGCCCTCAGTGTGGCCACTTGCGGTCTTTAAAGACCTTTGTGAACAGGCGAGGCAATTGTGCTGGGTTCTTTTGCAAAACTGGAGGTTGTCATTTCAAAAAGACTTGGGATTTGGCAGAGATAGGGTCTGAGATCAAGACAAAGCAGAGTGGAAGATGGTATTGTCAGGACACTGTAATTTGAATGTAGTATCATGGACTTGTGTTGTAGTGTGAATTCAACTTCACACCCTGGGTGAGTACTCACCTTACATGTGTTAGACACACAGTGTGCATCCTCCAACAAGGACAGCAAATACTAGGCCCCATGCAACTGCTATTAAGCTGTTCTGAGCATTCTTATTAAAGGAGAGCAAATAACTGCCCAGAGTGCCAGCTCAAGCAACTCAGGAGCTATAACTTATGCTGAGCATAGCTCAACTTATATGAGCTACAGCTTGCTTGTGCTTTGAGTTAAAGCACGAGCTGTTTAATCTCTACTATTTTGCTTTAATTGCAGCTGCAGTGTGAGTAAAAAAGGGGCATGATATCATGAGGTACAAATTTAAGATCAGTTGGACATTTCATGCTCATCAATATGCATGCACTTTAGATTCTTCTTAGTATCTTCAACATCCTCATCACTACTATATCCAACCACTCATTTGACCTTCTTTGTTGGGGATACAGCCCGAAATGCAGCTTGAATGTGCTCTTGATTCAATTTCTATACATTGGTAAGTTACAAGGACACATGTGTCATTAGCATATAACCCACAGTCTCAATACTCCTATTTAAAACACAGATAGAGTGCAGTTTATATATCATCTTGAATTTCTTGCCTCTAGGCATAGCAATAAATGAGGCCTGCACTTCAACAAGCTGACCAATAGATACAGCAGTTGGTGTGTTCCTTTGAAGTGCTGTTTGCTACAGCTATAGTAAGTAATACACATAATAGAACTGCAAAATGGAAGCTTACACTTGATCCCTAGTGATATTCACATTACGCTCATAGAAATGCACAGCATTATCTATGGTATGGACTTCATCTGTGATGTGGCATTGGAGATAACCAAATGGGTCTATATCTCCAGGAAAGGGAAGAATATTTGCAGATGCCACATTGCTGCAAGGTGACAGATACTGGTTATGAAAGTCTAGAACAATATGGTTCTGTTCACGCTTGATGCTCCATTCATCCAGAACTGTTTTGCCAATCTTAGATTGAAATTGCTGATGTATGTTCATCACAGCAACTGCAGCATCATCAAACAGAGAGCTGCTAAGTCCACCAATTTGAGCATACTGTTCAGTATGTATGACTTTTGTTTGTGCCACACTATATGTTATAGGCATCAAACATAATTTCATATTATTTTATATAGGTTTACTTACTCACTTTCTTGCATAATAGGTGGTAACTTTGCCTTCAGCAGATATCCTTGAAGACTAAGAACAACTTCCTCTGGAACATCACTATTTGGAGCTTGATATACAAGCACTTTTTCTTTTCTGGGACCATGATTCAGAATCCTTGTGTCTTGCTTTACAATCTGAAGCTACAGCATGTAAGTGTTTAAAGTGTATGTTAATACAGATGTCTGTTTTTGAATTTACATACATTACTCATATGCACTAGCTGCAATGCTGCCTTCTTTCCATGCTGTATTGCTGAAATCTCTTCTTTAAGCTTTTTCTCTGTTATTCTATAAGTCATGTTCAAGCTATAAGTTGTTAGACACTTACTGTATGTCTCTACTTCACTATATAGCCTATGCAAGGCCATGGCATGCATGATGAGAGTAAGGTGTGAACAATGCAGAATCTTTTTTTGCTGAAAGTTATTTAATATCATGCTGTGCAGATCAGTAAATCTGTATTTTATGATCATTACATTAGTCTGTGATGCATGTCTCACACTTCTTACTTCCATCATATGTTTTAAGGGGCATTGCAATGCATGGAAGCACATATCTATATATCAGCCATCATCTCATGTTGATGCCAAGAATGCATAGCTTTGAGTTCACATGATGCTGTCGGGCATTATAAAGCTATATAAGCTAGAGCAAGCACTCCTGTGTGTGCCTCACTCAGGGTGTCTACTCTGAGGTGTTGTAATAGCTGTGCATTTTGATCAATCTCTAACAATGACTGAGTGAGTTGACATTTTGATTTTATCTAGATTGGCATTAATAGACTGCAAATACAGCCATACTCACTCTCAAACAGCTAAAGGTGGTGCCCAAGCAGCTGCTAAGGTCACCAAGTCACCTGAGAAGCCCAGAGCTCATTTAGGCAAACAGTACTATATCAATAATCTAATGCATTTCTTGGCTTATGAGATTATAACAGTACTAAGGTAGCAGTGAAAGCTAATAAGCAAGCAGAGGCCATAGAAATTACATCTACAGATGAAGGCTCTGCAGGTTCTGATCAAAACTCTGACAAACATGTGTAAGCCACATAATTTACATGACACATTTATTTATATTGAACCTCTATTTTAGAACTTTATCATCTATGACTCATAGAGGCCTGTCCATTATGCACAGTGATACCCTGGAAAAGTTAATAGCATGCTTATTGCTTATTGAACTATAACTAATTTACCCCATAGACTCAAGGGCAAGCAAGTTACTTTGATAAACAGTGACTCTGAGCAGAGTGACCATGCATTAATCTATAGTATCGACAGTGACAAAAAAACTGAGAGATCTGTTGTCAATGATGACAGTGACAACTCTGATACATTTGAAGATCTGGCAAATAGGATGGATAAGGACAGTGATTCTTCAAAGGATTTTGAGGTTGTACAGTAAGTGGTAGTGTGTTGAGATATTGAAATAACACACTCTATTGACATGTTATCTTAGGGCAAAGACTATGACTAAGAAATCTGTAGCTATCAAAAGTGAGAAGCATATACTAAGCAGGTTTGTAGTCACCTTTCTGTGAATATGCCATACTGATTTACATTTGTAGCACTTCTTTGAAGAAGGACAGGTATGTATATGATGTCAAACAGATTAGCAAACTGTTGACTTAGATTATATAGTCCTGACTGGGACATGAGCAGACTGGGAAGCACATCAGACACTCCTATAAAAAGGTTGAAATTAGTCATGTATGCTATGTGTCTAGCTTACATGGCAATGCTAGGCACAACCTAGCTAGTCCTCTAGACTCTCCTATGACACCATCCCCAAAGTTATTTTTCAATCATTTTATAGTGACCCTGCTAATAAGTGTGTACTGTTAGCAAATCACAAGTCAAGACTAAGCGGTCTGTGATATTAGCTTATACATGTGCATGCTCTCATAGTTTGCTACAAACTGGACAGGCCAAGCCCTGGAGAAGACACAACTGAGTAAGTGCAATAATTTGTAGCTGCTTAACATGACATATTGATGTGTATAATTTATTAGCACATCTTTAACCAAGAAGTCACGCTTAGCAATGTAGGTTGTGTTGTTCCTTATGCATTTATACAACCACTCAATGTATACATACAATAGGTCCAAGTCATTGAAGAATAAAAAAACAGATGTTTCTACATCTGATTCTGATGAGAATCCCTTCATTGTTAAGGGCAACAAGAGCAAGTGTGTGATGATGGCTACTTTTTGCTACTGTTATTTATGGTTGATATCTAAGTAGCAGTTTCTATATTGGAAAGCAGAAGTGAGTATACACATGATCATTTTATCATTGATTTATACTATTGGTCAGACTGGAGCCTATTGTGAAAATCAAGACTCCTAAGAAAAAGTCTTCACTGAAAAAGAGCAGTAAGATTTCAGACAATGAAAAAATGTATGTCTGCTTATTGCACTATCAGTCACTGTATCTAATATACCTATTAGGAATTCTGCAGATGACTTAAGTGACAAGGCAGAGTGAGTGGTATATTACAATAATTAACAGTCTATACTAAAAACTATAGGTATGCATATCCAGAGCTTGAGCTTGAGCCTCCTTAAGAAAATAAGTATGTGTTATTCATGCATGTTCAGGCATTGTGTCTGACTAGTTATCAAAGCTTACAAGCCACTTGATAAGAGCATAATTGATCCTTGGCTTGCTGAGTCTTACAAGAATATGTGGCCTTTGAAGTGGGTTATATTGCACATTTGTGTATGTTTATGCTAACTGGGTATAAGAAAATATGAGGTCCCTCCACATGCAAGCATCAAGGCATCAAACATCATTCATGCTTTTAAGGAGGACAAAGATAAGGAGATTCAACTTGTGTATGATTATTATATTTTGATTTCAATAGTTATAAACAAATTATAACTTTTATCCAATAGCACTCTCAAGAATACCATTCTTTTTTCCTTTAAAGGCTCATGGATTGTCAATTCTGCTCGTTCATCTCCATCAAACTTTGCAAACACCTATCCTGGATATGGGTGTCCTGTGATTTGTTTCAAAGACTGCCCTATTGTTAATATCACCTTTGGTGTTGTTGTCTGGAGCCACCTCACTCAGCCTTCTACATACATCACAGTCAATGGCCCATGCACCTCTAAGTCTATCACTATCACTCCTCTGTCCACAGACTTTAACCTTGCCTGGTCCTTCTGGTGTGAAGTTTTGGGTGAGAAAGAACTTACTCTATCTTTCCTTAGAAATTCTAGTGCAAATGTGTCATTTGGAACAATGCCTGAGAAGATATCTGGTATGGTGCATTAGCTTGTTTATAGTATATATACTTATTGAGTTTGCAGGAGGAAAGGCACAGCAAGGCTCCTCAACTCTTAGCAAGTATACCTACAAAGCCTACACCTGCTTCCTCCTCATCTTAAACATTTGCTGTGCCATCTTCTCCATCTAAGTAAGCCCCCAAAGGCTTCTGTCTTTATAGTATTGCCAAAATACTTAATCACTGTGTTGCAGCTAACACAATCAATGATAGTAAGTGAATAGATTATTTTATAAAATCTATTTCTTATCAGATAACAGTATCAGTGTGGGATGCTACAGTATTCTTTGATGGTGGTGCCTTGAATGGTGCTTTTCAGCTTGAATATATTGATCAGCTCTGCCCACTAATGAATGAGGAGCCCACCAGAGATTCCATTATGGCAGTACTTCACACTGTATCTTCATATGGTGCCAATCCTGTATATGCCTATGATTCATGCATGACTGGTCCAAAAACATAATAAGGTGCACATAATTATTGAATTATGGCAAAGACATTGTCAGACTGCAGATACGTACATCACATGCACACTAGCATGTCACATGGGTAAATTCAATCATGTTTGGGCGCTACATTGTGTTTGCTATTGACTATCATCACTATGCTTGTTTATTGGTCTGTATTCCTCATTCTTTGTGCACATGTCTATGCACAAATTCATACCAATGCTATCTATAACACAAAGCCATCTGTGTTAGTCACAAAAGACTCAACACAGATAACAGTGACATCACATGTGCTAGCAGACACATTTACACAATATTCTGCACCTCAAGCAGGCATGGCACTGGGAAGCACCATGTTACAAACACTCCACTTATCTGAATTAGTCCTTGAGACACATCAGCCTAAAGATCATTCCTTTCAGATGTTGCCACCCTTGCTTCAATTAAATAAAAATGCACTTGCATACATGCTACTCTCAGTAAAGTCTGTGTTAATCAACACCAGGCTTCTTAAATTATGTCTCTTTCAAAACCAAAGGCTTTGTCATGACTATTTGGCCTGCCTACAGAAACTGCAAATATGCACTCATTTGACACCTTGGCATGTACTATGCACTGTGTTATCTATGCTGATGCACATAAGGGTGTCTTTAAAACAACACATAATAACACAGCCTAATAAGGCTATTTGTCAGTATGGTGGTGGTATTAAATGACACCATGCAGCAGAACAGTGGTCATGGTCTCAACTGGCATCTTATTTAGATCACAATGTTCTTTCCTTATTCACAAGTTATATGCCAAATGATTTGTTTATTTTTGCATACTGTTGTGCACCTGGAGATGTTGCTGCCTTTGCTGAACAAACTGTTAATATTATTGCTGCAAATATACCCATGTCAGAACTAGCCTGCCTACTAAAGAAGCATTTGCTTGTGATTGTTAAGTTTCATGGTATGCATTACAATAATAAATCAGTAGTGGCAGACATTCATGCTGGAATGATCTCACACACTTGCTCTAATAAATGCTTGCCAATGATATGTCTTTTACAGTACTGGAAGGGACACATAAAATCCACACATTGAGTTTAGAAGTTCAGAAATATGACAGGATCAGCTCAGATGGCAGCAGCTCATGTAAACTATCCACTAAATCCACCATCTAAAAAATTGCAACATAAAATTATCTCAGACTTTTATAAGAGAGATAACTCCTTGCATTTCATGAAGAAAGAGGTTGTGCTATGTGGAATGTTAACTTCACTCTCTAAGTTACTGCCACTTACTTTGATCTCACACAAGTTACATTTGCTAGACTGTCAAGGAACTGGAGTAACTAGGCAGGAACAATATAAAGAATCTGATCCAATCTGTGATATTTTTGGTCCAGTATTGCTATCCAATAGCCAATTTGTGTGTTTGTCATGCAAATCTGCCCTTAATGAAAATCAAGTGCCTGAACAAGCTCTTTGTAATGGATTATGGATTGAAGATGTTCCACAGGAGTTACAAGATCTTACATGGGCAGAATGTCTCATGATTGCATGTATTAATCATAATCAATGTGTAGTGCATGTGAAAGGTTCCTGGCAGTCATGCATGATAGCTAATGCTATATGTCATACTGTTCCAGTACCCAAAGTATATGATGTTCTGCCACCTAGTCCTGCTGAGCTTAATGAAGTGTTGGCATACATATATATGGGACCCACTAAGCCTGTCAAAAAAGATCATGTGCACACTCCACTCCTTACACAGAAAAATAAAGTTGCTGTCACATTAGAATGGCTAAAATTAAATCATATTAATTATGCAGATCTTGACATATCATATTGCAATTTGGACATGTATTCAGATAACAGCCCTCCAGTTGTGGTTGATTATCATGCTGGATTAGGCAACAAGGATTTAGAGGCACAGGCAGCAAATGAGACAGAGGAAAATGAAGGCACAACAGAAGGTCCCTGTTCATTTGTAGTGCATGGCCTTACTGGAGAACAATTAAGTGAAATGAGCACTGATGCTCTTCGAGCACATGCACTACAGTGGTTCAAGGACACAAAAAATTTAAGCATTGGGAATAGGGCAGTCTGAACAGCCAGAATCACTATTTTTAAACCCTCAGCTACATCCTCCGATGTTTCCCTGGCTTTTTCCTTATGGTTTGGGTAGCCCAGGAAATGATCGTGAATTCAAACACATATTTGAGCCTGAGAGAAAGCACCAATTACTGATGTATCATGACAAACACTTTCAAATGAAACAATACTTTTCATTAGCTGCATTCAACCATGAGCAAATCAAAAATTGTGCAACAGGTGGATTTCTACTAGCTGAACAGCAAAAGTTTCCTGACATTCCTAATCACATTCTATCTATAAATGAGAATGTGCTATCAGAGCTTGCAAAAAAACCAGAGCAAGGTGGCCACTATCAACCAGAGACACAGGCTGAAAAAGACTGTTATCAGCTCATTCAAGATGTAGATCATGTTGCACATAAAGTGCAAGAATCTCACTAATCAAAAGTACATGTGTAATGAAATATGGGCATTGACAGCCTATTTAGGTGCACCATCATGATTTATTACCTTTGCTTCATGTGATGTTTCACATTCTCTATGTCTTTACTTTGCTGATATAGAAGAAAGCTACAGTCCATCTATACTTCAGGGTCTGAGCAAAGATAAATGTATCAATCTTATAGCCAATAATCCTGTTGCTGGGGCACATTTCTTTCATATAATAGTGGACCTATTTATTAAGCATGTGGTAGGAGTAGGACAGGATCATCCTGGACTCTATAGAGAAACTACAGGATATTATGGGACTGTTGAACAGCAGGGCCAACTAACTCTTCATCTTCACATGATGTTGTAGATTAGAAACTTCTTAACACCACAAGAAATACATAACCACATTATGAATCTCACATCAGAGTTTCAACAATAAATGGTTCAGTATCTAGAGGGTGTACATCAGGCAGAGTTTATTAATTCAAAGATGACAGATGTTGAGGCACAAATACAACAAGCTCAAAAAGAGAATTCAAAGTATAAAGATCCAACACTTACATTGCCAGATGGACCTCCACCACTGTGTGATCATGAGAACAATAATGGATGTAGTTTCTATGCAACAGAGCAGTCTTGGTGGTCAAGGTTTAATGCTATAGTAAATGACATTGTATATCGATCTAATCAGCATAATTGCTTTATAGCAGGTGGTGCCTGTTGACGTGATAAATCAGGGAAACCTAGCAAAATATGTAAGAGACATTTTCCAAGACCAACCCACCCTTGCACAGTAGTAGATCCCAACACTGAAGCACTATTAATGAAGCAAGGGGAGGCACAATTAAATAGCTGGACTCCAGCTTTAACATACTTGCTTCATTGCAATACTGATGTAACCAGTCTGTTGTCTGGTACAGCCATCAAGGCAATAACAGCACATGTTACAGACTACATCACAAAGACATCATTAAAAACTCATGCCATGTTTTCTGCAGTGAGAACTGTATTTACACAAAACTCAGATCTATGTAATGACAGTAATATAGATAACAAAGTGCATGCACAAAAGCTAATCACAAAGATAGTCAATGCATTAACAGCAAGTGCTGAAACTGGGGCACCCATGGCATGCATGTACTTATTAAATCATCTAGACCACTATATTAGCCACAGATTTAAAGCAGTCTATTGGCGAAGCTACTTGATAGGCATCCTGAAAGCATGACCTAATGAGAACACATTTTTTCAATAACAGAAAAAGCCTGCAAAGGTAGTCATAGATAAGAGCAAAAGTAAATTTATAGGCATCGCACCACAAATGGACTATGTGCATTGGCCTGAAAAATATAAAAATATAGCACTGTATGATTGGCTTAGGCTAGCTGAAAAACAGACTATGGGAAGAAGTATACAATAGGAAACCCAGAAAATGATAAAGATTAAAAAAAGAATAGCCAAAATAGAGGCAATGCTCAACTCCAGTCCCAGTCCTAAATTAGTAGATCACATATGTAGTATTGAAAACCAAACTAAGAAAGAGGTAGACAATGACATAAAACTCATTCAGCAGATGAAAGGAGAAGAAATTAGTAAAAGTGACTGCAAAGGTGATGATAATCCTTCTCTGCTTGATACAGAATTTATGAAATAAGCACCTCACACTAATGCTAGAAATGTAACTGTAAGTCAATTAGAGCCAGGGAGATTCCTCCCTACTAATCCCCAATATGAAACCCATGTGGCTACAATGTTGCCTAAACACTGTGCTCATGTGCCTAACTTTGTGGGGGGCAGTTTACCTTGCAGAGATAAAGGAAACCGAGAAAAGTACTATATGACTATGCTTATGCTATTTAAGCCATGGTGTTCTGGAACTGACTTAAAGATGCAGACCCAGACTTGGGATGAAACATTCATGGAACATAAATTCACAGATCATCAGACTGAGCTTATGAGGTTCTTTCACATACATTATGAATGCAATGACACATGTGATGACTTTTCTAAGCAGCAAAAAGACAATAATGGTCATATAGATATTGAAGATGATGATGGAGAACCAGACATAGACATTGATGAGTACACTGATATTGTGCAGTCTAGTCTATCTGAAGATAGGGGTGCAATAGACTATGATCCAGAGTGGGACATCTTGGAGACAAAAACACTTAATAGAATTGCACAGATGCAACAAGCAGAGCATATAGCATATACAACCACTAGAATCAAAATCTGGATCTGACTAGAAGGCTGTATTAAATAAAAAAACAAGATCAGATTCTGAGAAAAAGAGAAGAACAAGCAGCACAGAAAAAACCCACTAATAGTAAGAGATCAGCAGAAAACCAAAGATCACATATTCATGTAGACAGTGTCATGCCTATAAGCTATGAGTATATATTGGCCTTATTTAAGGCAACAGATAAAAAAGACCAAGATATAATTAATAGAATAGTAATATAGTTCACACTAAATGAGGAACAGAATAGAGCATTTCACATTATTACCAACCATGCAACAGAAAGCTCTGGAGACCAGCTGAAGATGTATCTGGGTGGTATGGCTAGAACAGGAAAGTCTCAGGTCATCAAAGCTTAGTACAGTTTTTCAAAGAAAGAAATGAGTTATAGATTTCTTTGCATGGCTCCCACTGGCTCTGCACCATCCTTGAAATCAAGATCCACTTATCACTCCATGCTTGGCTTCTCAAAATATGGAGAAGCCAGTGATGGAACACTACAAAATGTTCATAAACATCTAAAAGACATTGATTATATCTTTTTGGATGAAGTGTCTATGATTGATTGTTCCTACTTTTATGACATATCTGCTAGGCTATGTTGTATTTTTTAAAACACAGGACAGCCCTTTGGTGGCAAAAATATGATATTTGCAGGAGATTTTGCTCAGCTTGAACCTCCTAGAAGTGGATATTCCTTGTTCTCTGCCAAAGTGGCAAGTACATTACATACAAGCTCTGGCTGGAGGCAACAACAGTGCTCCATGGGAAAGGCTCTATGGCACCAAGTGACCACTGTTGTTATACTGTGTCAGAACATGCGTCAAAAGTCACAAACATCTGAAGATAAAAGATTCAGAAGGCTACTAGAAAATCTCCACTATAAGGCCTGTACTATGGCAGACCTTACCTTTTTACGTGGGTGCATTGCAAGAAGAACCAAAGGAAAACCCAAGCTTAGTGATCTCAACTTTCGGAATGTATCTATGATACGCACATCGAGATAAAATCAATGAGCTTGGTGTTTTGCACTGATACAAATCAGCAACTTCAAACATTCTATTCACAAGATCACTATGGTAATTCAGATGATACAGGCAGGAAAGGAAAATTTGCCAAACATGCTAATGTTAAGCATCACATGGATAAAATACATTCACACCTTCAGGAACAGCTGTGGAATTTGCCACACAAAGATTCTAATAATCACCCTGGAAAGTTGTCTCTGTGCATTGGTCTACCTGTTATGATCAAGGCTAATGAGGCCACAGAATGCAATGTGACTAATGGTACTGAAGGTATAATTGTTGGCTGGCAATCAAAGCCACTATCTGGGGAAAAAAACATGTTAGAAGTTATATTTATTCAATTAACAGCCTCACCTACACTAGTAAAGATAGATGGCCTGCCAGAGAATGTGGTTCTAATAGCTGCACAGACCATGAAGATTCAGTGCTTGATGCCTAATGATAAACAATTGACTATATAATGTAGTAGATCTACAAAATTGCAAAAATCACTAATCTATATATACATGCTTGTCTCGCGGCTCATCTTATAAGGGGACTATTCTTGTGCAAGGGTTTGATAAAGCCAAGTTCACTGGTTGTGTGACAGGATGGTTGAGGCAGGAGTTTCATGAGCTGGAGATACTAGATGAGATAACAAAACTTTGATATCATGGGAAACTCCATTCAAGTGTGCAGGGGGCCTTATGTATTGCTTTGGTTCATGCATATTGTGCACATATGGGTAGAAAGTATATGCTAAAAGGAATGCACACAGCATTGAAATGGAGCAAATATCAGCCATTTGACATAGAGACCCCATACAAAGAAGCAGAGTGGGCAATTATTCAGAAGCCAGAAAAGAAGAAAAAAGCACTAGCTAATTTAGAAGAAGAGGCTGAAAAAGATGCAAATGTCAATGTAAGACAACTGTCTCAGCATACTGCATATACTATGAAATATGTTCCAGCAAAAGGATCTCTAATGTTAGCCACTGTCAGCACAGATACAGGGACTGCTCACATTAATAAAAGAAAAAAAAAAGGCATCTGAGGAAATTAATAATGACAAGGCTATAAAAAAGCCATGTCTGGTCACACATCATTGTGCTATCAGTTTCACACACACACCACAGTGTTTTAAATGGAATAGTGATACATATAGCTGTGCATTTGACAGTCTGTTCAGTATTTTACATCACATATACCAAGAACAGAATGCTATGTGGCACACACAGATTGCAAACCAGAATGTTTACTTGTAGTATTTTACAGATTTACTTTAAAAAGTAGTAACTCGAGAGCATACACTTGAAGATGTACATGACAAGATATATACCAGACTACACAATGATGATCCTGATGCATATCCAATGGAAGCCCCTATTGGAGCAGACCTCTATGTACTCTGTACTACTGTACTAGCCCAGAATAATAGTTTTTACACAGAGATAGTGATATGCTCATCATGCCATACATGCCAACATAAACAGCTGCTTAACACCAAACTATGGACTCTTGATATGACACTGTGGAACTCTCGAATAGGTCAAACTCAATCAAATGAGATCAAGACAATGGCACAATGGATAAAAGTGTGCACAAAACATAAGCTTAGTAAAAGATGTACTATCTGTCATGGCCTTATGATTCACCAGGAGTCATTGAGCTCTCCACCAAACTTTTTAACACATAATGTATACAAAGCAGATGGTACCAAGCTAAGTAAAAAAGTGTCCATCCTTACTGAAAATGGTACCTTTGACTATCATATTTGTGGGGTCATATATTTTGGGGGATATCACTTCACATGCAAGATTATATCTATCAATGACATTGTCTGGTATAATGATGGGATTGAACTGGGTACAGATTGCAGATATGAGGGAACCTTAAAGGCAACAGATACTTCTATGTATAAATGATACCTAGTGCAAACTGCATGTGCCCCACAGGCACTAGCTAAGTAATATGAGTGCTATGAGTGGCCCAGTAAGTGCCTATTCCATTCAACACTCCCCTCCTTAATTGTGCTATAGGCTGCATGTAAGTGATATAGCAGTCTAGGCACATATCACTGCCAAAGTTGCTACTAGGATTTGGTGTAAACCTGGAGTCTGAGCATTCCACAGAATGTTTCAAATTTGATGTGGCCCAGGTTTTTGGTGAACATGTCAGCCAGATTATTATCACTACTAATGAAGAAGATTTCAACTTCTTTGTTCTCGACAAGCTCCCAGATGTAATGATAGTGAATGTCAATGTGTTTAGACCTTCACTCAGTTATGGGGTTGGAGGCAATGAAGATGCAGCCTTGGTTATTGGTGCAAATCAGCAGGGTTCCAAGGTCATAGGAGAGCTCCCCCAGGAGCATCTTAATCCATTTGACTTGACAACTAGTGTTGCTGAGACTCATGTACTCAGCCTTGGTGCTAGACAATGCAACAGTCTTTTGTCTACATGACAGCCAGCTGAAGATCCCACCTGCCAGCTCAATCATGTAGCCAGTGATGTGACCAAATGAGCCTCGAAGCACAGGGAAAGGAAACCCCAACACACACACTACTAGGTGGAATATCAGTATGTAAAGCCTGGGCAAAAGTGTGCTAGGAAGATCAGGATACTCAAGTACCCTACAGCAGTCTAGTGCAAGGTGCAAGGGTGCCCAATGATACACCTGGTGTTTGGCCAAGCTCTAAGAACCCTTGAGGCCCTCAAACACTCTGCCATTTTCGACTTTTTGCTTGAGCAGTCAGCCCTCCTTTGAGCACTGGCCCTACCCCCTGTCACCATGAGTTAGCCTTTGCAAGCTCACCACAACTTTGAACACCCTCAAGCATTGCTCAAACATACCCAGCCTTTGAACATCCTCAAGCACATTGGGGATGAATCAACTCTTGAGCAATGGCATTGGTGTCTGAACTCTCAGGGGAGCTAGTCCACCCTAGGAGGCCACCACAGATAGAAGAAGCACAGTAGCTAGGTGTACCATCCTCTGGTGACAATGACAGAAGAAGTGACACCTGTCCTGTGGTATTCTTCCTGACATGGTAAAACACATTGCAGACCTCCTGACCCTCTCGCTCCATTCCCACACCTCTCAATCTGCTCAATTCACTTGAGAGAATCTTTCTGCTAACCTTATTCTTGGGCATGTTTGTAGACATGCCCACCCTCTAGAGTAGAGTAGGTGTACTTACACTTATGTATATATACAGTACCTACTCTCCCTAATAATCAGAGAAGTCTACCCCCCAGAGTCAGTCTCTCAGCTCCACCCATCATTTGCAAAGTTTAGTTGAAGTTCACTTAGAACTTCCCTCATTATCTCATTCTCCTTCGCAGTGTCCCTCTTGTTTTTGAGCCCTCAACACTCAGACCCCTCATTTCACCTTTGCCAAGTCTACCACCTCCTCGGGCCCTTGATGCTACTCTACAGCCCTTTGAATGTACGCCACAACCATCTGAGCATCCCAAAACCAGAACACCCTACCCCAAACACTCTCAAGTGGCCTCAAACAATCTGGCACACTTTGAGTGCACCCCCACTAAGTTTTATGCTCTCTCAAATGTTTCTTTATATCTTAAAACATTCCTTCATATCTTTGAGTGACTCTATGCACTTTCAGACACTCCATACTCCTTTGAACATTTAGCACATTCCTTCAACCATCTTCCCTCTTCCTTGAGCATTTGTGCACCTCAGTCTGGCCTTTTGGGCCCATTCATTTGTCTTCAAGGCTTCCCATGTGGACCAAGAGTCCCATCCTTACTCAGGGCACCCTTGCACTAGACTGCAGTTGGGTACTCAAGTACTCTGACTCTCTTAGTGTGCTTTTGCCCAGGCTTCACATGCTGGTGTTTCACCTGGTATTGTGTGTGTTAGGGTTTCTTTTCCTGTGCTTTAAGGCTTGTCTGGTCAAATTACTAAGTAAGAACAAGAATCATGATGTATGCAGAAAGCCGTCAGGACTATAAAGTGGGCCTGAAAGGCCAGACAAAGGAGTGTGAATGCTTGAGGATGGAGGAAAATGTTCAAAGGGTGAGCCAAATGCTTGAGAGAGAAAGGAACCATTTATAGGTGCAAAGGAACTATTTGAAGGTGTGAAGGAACCATCAGAAGGTGTGCAGGGACATTTGAAGATGTGAAGTGCTTATTGGGGGTGCACTTGAAGGGTACCTGCTTGCTCAAGGTTGCTTGAGTGAGCTTGAGATGGGGTGGTATATCAGGAGATGCTCAAAGGGTCATGGTGTGCATTCAAAGGGCTATAGTTGAGCATTGAGGGCTCAAGAAAGTGATAGACTTTGCAAAGGATGAATGAGGGGGTCGAGCTTTGAAGGCTAGAGAATGAGGGGGACACAGTAAAGGAGAACATAATGATGATGGGAGTTCTGAGTGAACTTAACTAAGCTATACAAATGATGGGTGGAGTTGAGAGGCTGACTCTGAGGGGTAGACTTCTCTAATCATTTGGGAAAGGCCTGTACAGTACATATACATAAGTGTAAGTATGCCTACTGTACCCTAGAGGGTGAGTGTGTCTACAAATGCACTCAAGAATGAGGTCAGCAAGAAGATTCCCTTGAGCAAATTGAGGGAATTGTGAGGTGCAGGAGCAGGATGAGAGGACCAGGAGGTCTGAGACATGTTTTATCATGTCAGGGAGTACTTGCTGGGGAGAGGGCCAATTCTGGCAGTACGATCCCTTCAGAATGACATATTGGCTTTTTGTTACTTACTTAATGTCATTAAGTCAGTGTATTATAATATTCAGAGCTGTTGTCACAACCCTTAATTACAGCCATTAGATACAGATGTGAGGCAGAAGATTATTCTCATTGATCACATGATGGTTCAAATAAATAAAACCAAATACAAATAAACATCTTTAACACATATATATAGCAGATATAGTCATCATCAATCTTGATCATCAACCACTACCTTGCTATCAGTATCAAGGTATCACCATGAGTTTAAGTCACATGATATGCTAATCTGAAACAGTTACAACAGTGACACAAGCAAACAAGCAATACATGCAAAAGGGCAAGAAAACATCTAAGGTATGTATATAATACAACACTGAGTAAGCAAATTTGATCAATTGGAAAACAGAATCACTCAAAAGTCAAAGGCAATGTGATGATAAGTGAGTCATCAGAGACTGAGGTGCACATTGTGCAAACAGCATGGACATGTCTTCAAGAAGTGTGCACAGTTCAAGTGTTATAACTGTGAAAAAACAGCTGCTGGACATTTGGCCCAGGACTGTCCACAAGATGCAACAGTCCAAAAAACATGGATAGCAATGAAACATAATGAGTATGATGTGGGATATGATGACTAAAGTTCTATCTTTTCAATTTCAACAAAAACATAATGTCTGTGAGATATAAAATAATATAGTACAGGACACAGCTAGCTGCACCTTAAGTGATGAAAATATGGTGAAGGCAATGTACAGATAATAGGACCACATATTATCTCTAGTCATTGCTTTATAGTAAGATTCAATAATTTACAGGAAAGCTCTTCTTCATCTCTGAAAATTGAAACCTCACTGTCAAGTTTATTATAAATAGAGTGGTGAACTTGTAGTTGAGCATGATAACTATATGCAAGGTGTAACTCTTAAAGACATGAGAGATTTCTCAATAACTGAGAGAATACTTATTCTTTAAGCTTTCTATATCTATAATCCTGCTATTGGTATATATAAAAAGACCATATGCCTTCACTAAGTGTGGCTTCTTTGGGGACTGGCATATACAGAGTCAAAATGACTAGCACCTTAACTGCACTGAATGGCACTAAATCTGCAAGCCACTGATAGTTGGTGGATCAGAGTTTGTGCCCAGACCAGTTGTATGTTGCCTATAACACATGTTGTCAAGTCTACTAGGTCATACAAATAACAACTGATTACTATATTCACACCAGTCCCTATGCAGTTGAGATGCAAGACACAAATGTTTGAGTTGCGTTCACTCTACCAAACTTTTGACCTCTGGCAATGGGAAAGTCCTTACAGCATAAATCTGAGGTTATATGTGGGTTTGTTAGCTAAATGAGTCATTGTCACACTTAGCAATACTCACTGCATTAACTACATTAACAATACTCAAAGACTGATGCACATTAAGCCTTGAATCAAAATTTGATTGAGCTCAGTGAGGTTGGTCACAAGGGAGATAGCCACATGAGCTGTTTCAGTGAGAGAATCATTTGTGTGAAAGATGTTCAGTTGAAGATCTAAAAGATAAAGGTTAAGAAATGCTCAGGCACAAATTCACAAAGTTATTTGATATTGCACACATTTAGTAATATACCACTTCTATATCTAGATGCAAGTGTCACAGTAATGAAGATGTTCATATAAATGAAGTCACTCCCTGTTGAGCAGTATGATTTATGTGTACATTTTAATGTATAAAGCTATTGACATTTTTCTATTTTTAGCAGCTTGTAATGTAGAAGTATCTGTTGCCTTTAAGGTTCCCTCATATCTGCAATCTGTACCCAGTTCAATCCCATCATTATACCAGACAATGTCATTGATAGATATAATCTTGCATGTGAAGTGATATCCCCCAAAATATATGACCCCACAAATATGATAGTCAAAGGTACCATTTTCAGTAAGGATGGACACTTTTTTACTTAGCTTGGTACCATCTGCTTTGTATACATTATGTGTTAAAAAGTTTGGTGGAGAGCTCAATGACTCCTGGTGAATCATAAGGCCATGACAGATAGTACATCTTTTACTAAGCTTATGTTTTGTGCACACTTTTATCCATTGTGCCATTGTCTTGATCTCATTTGATTGAGTTTGACCTATTCGAGAGTTCCACAGTGTCATATCAAGAGTCCATAGTTTGGTGTTAAGCAGCTGTTTATGTTGGCATGTATGGCATGATGAGCATATCACTATCTCTGTGTAAAAACTATTATTCTGGGCTAGTACAGTAGTACAGAGTACATAGAGGTCTGCTCCAATAGGGGCTTCCATTGGATATGCATCAGGATCATCATTGTGTAGTCTGGTATATATCTTGTCATGTACATCTTCAAGTGTATGCTCTCGAGTTACTACTTTTTAAAGTAAATCTGTAAAATACTACAAGTAAACATTCTGGTTTGCAATCTGTGTGTGCCACATAGCATTCTGTTCTTGGTATATGTGATGTAAAATACTGAACAGACTGTCAAATGCACAGCTATATGTATCACTATTCCATTTAAAACACTGTGGTGTGTGTGTGAAACTGATAGCACAATGTGTGACCAGACATGGCTTTTTTATAGCCTTGTCATTATTAATTTCCTCAGATGCCTTTTTTTTTTCTTTTATTAATGTGAGCAGTCCCTGTATCTGTGCTGACAGTGGCTAACATTAGAGATCCTTTTGCTGGAACATATTTCATAGTATATGCAGTATGCTGAGACAGTTGTCTTACATTGACATTTGCATCTTTTTCAGCCTCTTCTTCTAAATTAGCTAGTGCTTTTTTCTTCTTTTCTGGCTTCTGAATAATTGCCCACTCTGCTTCTTTGTATGGGGTCTCTATGTCAAATGGCTGATATTTGCTCCATTTCAATGCTGTGTGCATTCCTTTTAGCATATACTTTCTACCCATATGTGCACAATATGCATGAACCAAAGCAATACATAAGGCCCCCTGCACACTTGAATGGAGTTTCCCATGATATCAAAGTTTTGTTATCTCATCTAGTATCTCCAGCTCATGAAACTCCTGCCTCAACCATCCTGTCACACAACCAGTGAACTTGGCTTTATCAAACCCTTGCACAAGAATAGTCCCCTTATAAGATGAGCCGCGAGACAAGCATGTATATATAGATTAGTGATTTTTGCAATTTTGTAGATCTACTACATTATATAGTCAATTGTTTATCATTAGGCATCAAGCACTGAATCTTCATGGTCTGTGCAGCTATTAGAACCACATTCTCTGGCAGGCCATCTATCTTTACTAGTGTAGGTGAGGCTGTTAATTGAATAAATATAACTTCTAACATGTTTTTTTCCCCAGATAGTGGCTTTGATTGCCAGCCAACAATTATACCTTCAGTACCATTAGTCACATTGCATTCTGTGGCCTCATTAGCCTTGATCATAACAGGTAGACCAATGCACAGAGACAACTTTCCAGGGTGATTATTAGAATCTTTGTGTGGCAAATTCCACAGCTGTTCCTGAAGGTGTGAATGTATTTTATCCATGTGATGCTTAACATTAGCATGTTTGGCAAATTTTCCTTTCCTGCCTGTATCATCTGAATTACCATAGTGATCTTGTGAATAGAATGTTTGAAGTTGCTGATTTGTATCAGTGCAAAACACCAAGCTCATTGATTTTATCTCGATGTGCGTATCATAGATACATTCCGAAAGTTGAGATCACTAAGCTTGGGTTTTCCTTTGGTTCTTCTTGCAATGCACCCACGTAAAAAGGTAAGGTCTGCCATAGTACAGGCCTTATAGTGGAGATTTTCTAGTAGCCTTCTGAATCTTTTATCTTCAGATGTTTGTGACTTTTGACGCATGTTCTGACACAGTATAACAACAGTGGTCACTTGGTGCCATAGAGCCTTTCCCATGGAGCACTGTTGTTGCCTCCAGCCAGAGCTTGTATGTAATGTACTTGCCACTTTGGCAGAGAACAAGGAATATCCACTTCTAGGAGGTTCAAGCTGAGCAAAATCTCCTGCAAATATCATATTTTTGCCACCAAAGGGCTGTCCTGTGTTTTAAAAAATACAACATAGCCTAGCAGATATGTCATAAAAGTAGGAACAATCAATCATAGACACTTCATCCAAAAAGATATAATCAATGTCTTTTAGATGTTTATGAACATTTTGTAGTGTTCCATCACTGGCTTCTCCATATTTTGAGAAGCCAAGCATGGAGTGATAAGTGGATCTTGATTTCAAGGATGGTGCAGAGCCAGTGGGAGCCATGCAAAGAAATCTATAACTCATTTCTTTCTTTGAAAAACTGTACTAAGCTTTGATGACCTGAGACTTTCCTGTTCTAGCCATACCACCCAGATACATCTTCAGCTGGTCTCCAGAGCTTTCTGTTGCATGGTTGGTAATAATGTGAAATGCTCTATTCTGTTCCTCATTTAGTGTGAACTATATTACTATTCTATTAATTATATCTTGGTCTTTTTTATCTGTTGCCTTAAATAAGGCCAATATATACTCATAGCTTATAGGCATGACACTGTCTACATGAATATGTGATCTTTGGTTTTCTGCTGATCTCTTACTATTAGTGGGTTTTTTCTGTGCTGCTTGTTCTTCTCTTTTTCTCAGAATCTGATCTTGTTTTTTTATTTAATACAGCCTTCTAGTCAGATCCAGATTTTGATTCTAGTGGTTGTATATGCTATATGCTCTGCTTGTTGCATCTGTGCAATTCTATTAAGTGTTTTTGTCTCCAAGATGTCCCACTCTGGATCATAGTCTATTGCACCCCTATCTTCAGATAGACTAGACTGCACAATATCAGTGTACTCATCAATGTCTATGTCTGGTTCTCCATCATCATCTTCAATATCTATATGACCATTATTGTCTTTTTGCTGCTTAGAAAAGTCATCACATGTGTCATTGCATTCATAATGTATGTGAAAGAACCTCATAAGCTCAGTCTGATGATCTGTGAATTTATGTTCCATGAATGTTTCATCCCAAGTCTGGGTCTGCATCTTTAAGTCAGTTCCAGAACACCATGGCTTAAATAGCATAAGCATAGTCATATAGTACTTTTCTCGGTTTCCTTTATCTCTGCAAGGTAAACTGCCCCCCACAAAGTTAGGCACATGAGCACAGTGTTTAGGCAACATTGTAGCCACATGGGTTTCATATTGGGGATTAGTAGGGAGGAATCTCCCTGGCTCTAATTGACTTACAGTTACATTTCTAGCATTAGTGTGAGGTGCTTATTTCATAAATTCTGTATCAAGCAGAGAAGGATTATCATCACCTTTGCAGTCACTTTTACTAATTTCTTCTCCTTTCATCTGCTGAATGAGTTTTATGTCATTGTCTACCTCTTTCTTAGTTTGGTTTTCAATACTACATATGTGATCTACTAATTTAGGACTGGGACTGGAGTTGAGCATTGCCTCTATTTTGGCTATTCTTTTTTTAATCTTTATCATTTTCTGGGTTTCCTATTGTATACTTCTTCCCATAGTCTGTTTTTCAGCTAGCCTAAGCCAATCATACAGTGCTATATTTTTATATTTTTCAGGCCAATGCACATAGTCCATTTGTGGTGCGATGCCTATAAATTTACTTTTGCTCTTATCTATGACTACCTTTGCAGGCTTTTTCTGTTATTGAAAAAATGTGTTCTCATTAGGTCATGCTTTCAGGATGCCTATCAAGTAGCTTCGCCAATAGACTGCTTTAAATCTGTGGCTAATATAGTGGTCTAGATGATTTAATAAGTACATGCATGCCATGGGTGCCCCAGTTTCAGCACTTGCTGTTAATGCATTGACTATCTTTGTGATTAGCTTTTGTGCATGCACTTTGTTATCTATATTACTGTCATTACATAGATCTGAGTTTTGTGTAAATACAGTTCTCACTGCAGAAAACATGGCATGAGTTTTTAATGATGTCTTTGTGATGTAGTCTGTAACATGTGCTGTTATTGCCTTGATGGCTGTACCAGACAACAGACTGGTTACATCAGTATTGCAATGAAGCAAGTATGTTAAAGCTGGAGTCCAGCTATTTAATTGTGCCTCCCCTTGCTTCATTAATAGTGCTTCAGTGTTGGGATCTACTACTGTGCAAGGGTGGGTTGGTCTTGGAAAATGTCTCTTACATATTTTGCTAGGTTTCCCTGATTTATCACGTCAACAGGCACCACCTGCTATAAAGCAATTATGCTGATTAGATCGATATACAATGTCATTTACTATAGCATTAAACCTTGACCACCAAGACTGCTCTGTTGCATAGAAACTACATCCATTATTGTTCTCATGATCACACAGTGGTGGAGGTCCATCTGGCAATGTAAGTGTTGGATCTTTATACTTTGAATTCTCTTTTTGAGCTTGTTGTATTTGTGCCTCAACATCTGTCATCTTTGAATTAATAAACTCTGCCTGATGTACACCCTCTAGATACTGAACCATTTATTGTTGAAACTCTGATGTGAGATTCATAATGTGGTTATGTATTTCTTGTGGTGTTAAGAAGTTTCTAATCTACAACATCATGTGAAGATAAAGAGTTAGTTGGCCCTGCTGTTCAACAGTCCCATAATATCCTGTAGTTTCTCTATAGAGTCCAGGATGATCCTGTCCTACTCCTACCACATGCTTAATAAATAGGTCCACTATTATATGAAAGAAATGTGCCCCAGCAACAGGATTATTGGCTATAAGATTGATACATTTATCTTTGCTCAGACCCTGAAGTATAGATGGACTGTAGCTTTCTTCTATATCAGCAAAGTAAAGACATAGAGAATGTGAAACATCACATGAAGCAAAGGTAATAAATCATGATGGTGCACCTAAATAGGCTGTCAATGCCCATATTTCATTACACATGTACTTTTGATTAGTGAGATTCTTGCACTTTATGTGCAACATGATCTACATCTTGAATGAGCTGATAACAGTCTTTTTCAGCCTGTGTCTCTGGTTGATAGTGGCCACCTTGCTCTGGTTTTTTTGCAAGCTCTGATAGCACATTCTCATTTATAGATAGAATGTGATTAGGAATGTCAGGAAACTTTTGCTGTTCAGCTAGTAGAAATCCACCTGTTGCACAATTTTTGATTTGCTCATGGTTGAATGCAGCTAATGAAAAGTATTGTTTCATTTGAAAGTGTTTGTCATGATACATCAGTAATTGGTGCTTTCTCTCAGGCTCAAATATGTGTTTGAATTCACGATCATTTCCTGGGCTACCCAAACCATAAGGAAAAAGCCAGGGAAACATCGGAGGATGTAGCTGAGGGTTTAAAAATAGTGATTCTGGCTGTTCAGACTGCCCTATTCCCAATGCTTAAATTTTTTGTGTCCTTGAACCACTGTAGTGCATGTGCTCGAAGAGCATCAGTGCTCATTTCACTTAATTGTTCTCCAGTAAGGCCATGCACTACAAATGAACAGGGACCTTCTGTTGTGCCTTCATTTTCCTCTGTCTCATTTGCTGCCTGTGCCTCTAAATCCTTGTTGCCTAATCCAGCATGATAATCAACCACAACTGGAGGGCTGTTATCTGAATACATGTCCAAATTGCAATATGATATGTCAAGATCTGCATAATTAATATGATTTAATTTTAGCCATTCTAATGTGACAGCAACTTTATTTTTCTGTGTAAGGAGTGGAGTGTGCACATGATCTTTTTTGACAGGCTTAGTGGGTCCCATATATATGTATGCCAACACTTCATTAAGCTCAGCAGGACTAGGTGGCAGAACATCATATACTTTGGGTACTGGAACAGTATGACATATAGCATTAGCTATCATGCATGACTGCCAGGAACCTTTCACATGCACTACACATTGATTATGATTAATACATGCAATCATGAGACATTCTGCCCATGTAAGATCTTGTAACTCCTGTGGAACATCTTCAATCCATAATCCATTACAAAGAGCTTGTTCAGGCACTTGATTTTCATTAAGGGCAGATTTGCATGACAAACACACAAATTGGCTATTGGATAGCAATACTGGACCAAAAATATCACAGATTGGATCAGATTCTTTATATTGTTCCTGCCTAGTTACTCCAGTTCCTTGACAGTCTAGCAAATGTAACTTGTGTGAGATCAAAGTAAGTGGCAGTAACTTAGAGAGTGAAGTTAACATTCCACATAGCACAACCTCTTTCTTCATGAAATGCAAGGAGTTATCTCTCTTATAAAAGTCTGAGATAATTTTATGTTGCAATTTTTTAGATGGTGGATTTAGTGGATAGTTTACATGAGCTGCTGCCATCTGAGCTGATCCTGTCATATTTCTGAACTTCTAAACTCAATGTGTGGATTTTATGTGTCCCTTCCAGTACTGTAAAAGACATATCATTGGCAAGCATTTATTAGAGCAAGTGTGTGAGATCATTCCAGCATGAATGTCTGCCACTACTGATTTATTATTGTAATGCATACCATGAAACTTAACAATCACAAGCAAATGCTTCTTTAGTAGGCAGGCTAGTTCTGACATGGGTATATTTGCAGCAATAATATTAACAGTTTGTTCAGCAAAGGCAGCAACATCTCCAGGTGCACAACAGTATGCAAAAATAAACAAATCATTTGGCATATAACTTGTGAATAAGGAAAGAACATTGTGATCTAAATAAGATGCCAGTTGAGACCATGACCACTGTTCTGCTGCATGGTGTCATTTAATACCACCACCATACTGACAAATAGCCTTATTAGGCTGTGTTATTATGTGTTGTTTTAAAGACACCCTTATGTGCATCAGCATAGATAACACAGTGCATAGTACATGCCAAGGTGTCAAATGAGTGCATATTTGCAGTTTCTGTAGGCAGGCCAAATAGTCATGACAAAGCCTTTGGTTTTGAAAGAGACATAATTTAAGAAGCCTGGTGTTGATTAACACAGACTTTACTGAGAGTAGCATGTATGCAAGTGCATTTTTATTTAATTGAAGCAAGGGTGGCAACATCTGAAAGGAATGATCTTTAGGCTGATGTGTCTCAAGGACTAATTCAGATAAGTGGAGTGTTTGTAACATGGTGCTTCCCAGTGCCATGCCTGCTTGAGGTGCAGAATATTGTGTAAATGTGTCTGCTAGCACATGTGATGTCACTGTTATCTGTGTTGAGTCTTTTGTGACTAACACAGATGGCTTTGTGTTATAGATAGCATTGGTATGAATTTGTGCATAGACATGTGCACAAAGAATGAGGAATACAGACCAATAAACAAGCATAGTGATGATAGTCAATAGCAAACACAATGTAGCGCCCAAACATGATTGAATTTACCCATGTGACATGCTAGTGTGCATGTGATGTACGTATCTGCAGTCTGACAATGTCTTTGCCATAATTCAATAATTATGTGCACCTTATTATGTTTTTGGACCAGTCATGCATGAATCATAGGCATATACAGGATTGGCACCATATGAAGATACAGTGTGAAGTACTGCCATAATGGAATCTCTGGTGGGCTCCTCATTCATTAGTGGGCAGAGCTGATCAATATATTCAAGCTGAAAAGCACCATTCAAGGCACCACCATCAAAGAATACTGTAGCATCCCACACTGATACTGTTATCTGATAAGAAATAGATTTTATAAAATAATCTATTCACTTACTATCATTGATTGTGTTAGCTGCAACACAGTGATTAAGTATTTTGGCAATACTATAAAGACAGAAGCCTTTGGGGGCTTACTTAGATGGAGAAGATGGCACAGCAAATGTTTAAGATGAGGAGGAAGCAGGTGTAGGCTTTGTAGGTATACTTGCTAAGAGTTGAGGAGCCTTGCTGTGCCTTTCCTCCTGCAAACTCAATAAGTATATATACTATAAACAAGCTAATGCACCATACCAGATATCTTCTCAGGCATTGTTCCAAATGACACATTTGCACTAGAATTTCTAAGGAAAGATAGAGTAAGTTCTTTCTCACCCAAAACTTCACACCAGAAGGACCAGGCAAGGTTAAAGTCTGTGGACAGAGGAGTGATAGTGATAGACTTAGAGGTGCATGGGCCATTGACTGTGATGTATGTAGAAGGCTGAGTGAGGTGGCTCCAGACAACAACACCAAAGGTGATATTAACAATAGGGCAGTCTTTGAAACAAATCACAGGACACCCATATCCAGGATAGGTGTTTGCAAAGTTTGATGGAGATGAACGAGCAGAATTGACAATCCATGAGCCTTTAAAGGAAAAAAGAATGGTATTCTTGAGAGTGCTATTGGATAAAAGTTATAATTTGTTTATAACTATTGAAATCAAAATATAATAATCATACACAAGTTGAATCTCCTTATCTTTGTCCTCCTTAAAAGCATGAATGATGTTTGATGCCTTGATGCTTGCATGTGGAGGGACCTCATATTTTCTTATACCCAGTTAGCATAAACATACACAAATGTGCAATATAACCCACTTCAAAGGCCACATATTCTTGTAAGACTCAGCAAGCCAAGGATCAATTATGCTCTTATCAAGTTGCTTGTAAGCTTTGATAACTAGTCAGACACAATGCCTGAACATGCATGAATAACACATACTTATTTTCTTAAGGAGGCTCAAGCTCAAGCTCTGGATATGCATACCTATAGTTTTTAGTATAGACTGTTAATTATTGTAATATACCACTCACTCTGCCTTGTCACTTAAGTCATCTGCAGAATTCCTAATAGGTATATTAGATACAGTGACTGATAGTGCAATAAGCAGACATACATTTTTTCATTGTCTGAAATCTTACTGCTCTTTTTCAGTGAAGACTTTTTCTTAGGAGTCTTGATTTTCACAATAGGCTCCAGTCTGACCAATAGTATAAATCAATGATAAAATGATCATGTGTATACTCACTTCTGCTTTCCAATATAGAAACTGCTACTTAGATATCAACCATAAATAACAGTAGCAAAAAGTAGCCATCATCACACACTTGCTCTTGTTGCCCTTAACAATGAAGGGATTCTCATCAGAATCAGATGTAGAAACATCTGTTTTTTTATTCTTCAATGACTTGGACCTATTGTATGTATACATTGAGTGGTTGTATAAATGCATAAGGAACAACACAACCTACATTGCTAAGCGTGACTTCTTGGTTAAAGATGTGCTAATAAATTATACACATCAATATGTCATGTTAAGCAGCTACAAATTATTGCACTTACTCAGTTGTGTCTTCTCCAGGGCTTGGCCTGTCCAGTTTGTAGCAAACTATGAGAGCATGCACATGTATAAGCTAATATCACAGACCGCTTAGTCTTGACTTGTGATTTGCTAACAGTACACACTTATTAGCAGGGTCACTATAAAATGATTGAAAAATAACTTTGGGGATGGTGTCATAGGAGAGTCTAGAGGACTAGCTAGGTTGTGCCTAGCATTGCCATGTAAGCTAGACACATAGCATACATGACTAATTTCAACCTTTTTATAGGAGTGTCTGATGTGCTTCCCAGTCTGCTCATGTCCCAGTCAGGACTATATAATCTAAGTCAACAGTTTGCTAATCTGTTTGACATCATATACATACCTGTCCTTCTTCAAAGAAGTGCTACAAATGTAAATCAGTATGGCATATTCACAGAAAGGTGACTACAAACCTGCTTAGTATATGCTTCTCACTTTTGATAGCTACAGATTTCTTAGTCATAGTCTTTGCCCTAAGATAACATGTCAATAGAGTGTGTTATTTCAATATCTCAACACACTACCACTTACTGTACAACCTCAAAATCCTTTGAAGAATCACTGTCCTTATCCATCCTATTTGCCAGATCTTCAAATGTATCAGAGTTGTCACTGTCATCATTGACAACAGATCTCTCAGTTTTTTTGTCACTGTCGATACTATAGATTAATGCATGGTCACTCTGCTCAGAGTCACTGTTTATCAAAGTAACTTGCTTGCCCTTGAGTCTATGGGGTAAATTAGTTATAGTTCAATAAGCAATAAGCATGCTATTAACTTTTCCAGGGTATCACTGTGCATAATGGACAGGCCTCTATGAGTCATAGATGATAAAGTTCTAAAATAGAGGTTCAATATAAATAAATGTGTCATGTAAATTATGTGGCTTACACATGTTTGTCAGAGTTTTGATCAGAACCTGCAGAGCCTTCATCTGTAGATGTAATTTCTATGGCCTCTGCTTGCTTATTAGCTTTCACTGCTACCTTAGTACTGTTATAATCTCATAAGCCAAGAAATGCATTAGATTATTGATATAGTACTGTTTGCCTAAATGAGCTCTGGGCTTCTCAGGTGACTTGGTGACCTTAGCAGCTGCTTGGGCACCACCTTTAGCTGTTTGAGAGTGAGTATGGCTGTATTTGCAGTCTATTAATGCCAATCTAGATAAAATCAAAATGTCAACTCACTCAGTCATTGTTAGAGATTGATCAAAATGCACAGCTATTACAACACCTCAGAGTAGACACCCTGAGTGAGGCACACACAGGAGTGCTTGCTCTAGCTTATATAGCTTTATAATGCCCGACAGCATCATGTGAACTCAAAGCTATGCATTCTTGGCATCAACATGAGATGATGGCTGATATATAGATATGTGCTTCCATGCATTGCAATGCCCCTTAAAACATATGATGGAAGTAAGAAGTGTGAGACATGCATCACAGACTAATGTAATGATCATAAAATACAGATTTACTGATCTGCACAGCATGATATTAAATAACTTTCAGCAAAAAAAGATTCTGCATTGTTCACACCTTACTCTCATCATGCATGCCATGGCCTTGCATAGGCTATATAGTGAAGTAGAGACATACAGTAAGTGTCTAACAACTTATAGCTTGAACATGACTTATAGAATAACAGAGAAAAAGCTTAAAGAAGAGATTTCAGCAATACAGCATGGAAAGAAGGCAGCATTGCAGCTAGTGCATATGAGTAATGTATGTAAATTCAAAAACAGACATCTGTATTAACATACACTTTAAACACTTACATGCTGTAGCTTCAGATTGTAAAGCAAGACACAAGGATTCTGAATCATGGTCCCAGAAAAGAAAAAGTGCTTGTATATCAAGCTCCAAATAGTGATGTTCCAGAGGAAGTTGTTCTTAGTCTTCAAGGATATCTGCTGAAGGCAAAGTTACCACCTATTATGCAAGAAAGTGAGTAAGTAAACCTATATAAAATAATATGAAATTATGTTTGATGCCTATAACATATAGTGTGGCACAAACAAAAGTCATACATACTGAACAGTATGCTCAAATTGGTGGACTTAGCAGCTCTCTGTTTGATGATGCTGCAGTTGCTGTGATGAACATACATCAGCAATTTCAATCTAAGATTGGCAAAACAGTTCTGGATGAATGGAGCATCAAGCGTGAACAGAACCATATTGTTCTAGACTTTCATAACCAGTATCTGTCACCTTGCAGCAATGTGGCATCTGCAAATATTCTTCCCTTTCCTGGAGATATAGACCCATTTGGTTATCTCCAATGCCACATCACAGATGAAGTCCATACCATAGATAATGCTGTGCATTTCTATGAGCGTAATGTGAATATCACTAGGGATCAAGTGTAAGCTTCCATTTTGCAGTTCTATTATGTGTATTACTTACTATAGCTGTAGCAAACAGCACTTCAAAGGAACACACCAACTGCTGTATCTATTGGTCAGCTTGTTGAAGTGCAGGCCTCATTTATTGCTATGCCTAGAGGCAAGAAATTCAAGATGATATATAAACTGCACTCTATCTGTGTTTTAAATAGGAGTATTGAGACTGTGGGTTATATGCTAATGACACATGTGTCCTTGTAACTTACCAATGTATAGAAATTGAATCAAGAGCACATTCAAGCTGCATTTCGGGCTGTATCCCCAACAAAGAAGGTCAAATGAGTGGTTGGATATAGTAGTGATGAGGATGTTGAAGATACTAAGAAGAATCTAAAGTGCATGCATATTGATGAGCATGAAATGTCCAACTGATCTTAAATTTGTACCTCATGATATCATGCCCCTTTTTTACTCACACTGCAGCTGCAATTAAAGCAAAATAGTAGAGATTAAACAGCTCGTGCTTTAACTCAAAGCACAAGCAAGCTGTAGCTCATATAAGTTGAGCTATGCTCAGCATAAGTTATAGCTCCTGAGTTGCTTGAGCTGGCACTCTGGGCAGTTATTTGCTCTCCTTTAATAAGAATGCTCAGAACAGCTTAATAGCAGTTGCATGGGGCCTAGTATTTGCTGTCCTTGTTGGAGGATGCACACTGTGTGTCTAACACATGTAAGGTGAGTACTCACCCAGGGTGTGAAGTTGAATTCACACTACAACACAAGTCCATGATACTACATTCAAATTACAGTGTCCTGACAATACCATCTTCCACTCTGCTTTGTCTTGATCTCAGACCCTATCTCTGCCAAATCCCAAGTCTTTTTGAAATGACAACCTCCAGTTTTGCAAAAGAACCCAGCACAATTGCCTCGCCTGTTCACAAAGGTCTTTAAAGACCGCAAGTGGCCACACTGAGGGCACTGATAGGGGGTGGCAACAGTGGCAGGAGCCAGGTCCTCATGCTGCCAGCTAAACTCCTGCACACTGATATAGACCTGCTCATTCTGGGGATCAACAGCAGCTTTGAATAGGATGAGATGGCCATGATGACGAAGTGCCTATGACAAAGAAAGAATGTTGCCAAGGACATAGCACATGCTTGACTGAAATGCAGTATAAGCCCCCAGATCTCAATAAACTGCATAGCAGTATAAGCCCCCAGAACCCCATGATAACAAAGCTTCTTTTAAAGTATATCAGCATGCAAGACATAAGTTGAAACACATACAAAAGCCCATGGAACTTAGAAAATCAATTTGCATGCCCGACGGCCAACCCAGCACTTGTGCTGGGCCTGCATCAGTGTCAGTGCTAGTGGGGTCAGCGGGACATGAGGTGACATATGGGGTGATTCACTAGCTTCTTGCTTGCTGTCAACATGCAGTGCTGCCCCTTTCAAGCAGCAGCATGCATCATCATTGGAGAATGCGAGGTGAAGGCAGGCCAGGCCAGGCAATGGTTGTGGTGGTGCAACCCAGGTATGAGACATCCTGTGAGGCATGGAACATGCCTCTGTAGTGTTGTAGGGACCTGGTGCCACTGCCTTTGAGCACTCGCATGTGCCCCCATTGGAGAACGTGAGCTGAGCAGGCCTAGTGCTTGTGCTGGGCCCGCATGCATTGGTGTTAGTGCTAGCCTGGTCAGTGGGGCATGAAGCAGCATGCATGGCAATGCACTCACCTCGTTATTGCTATTGACACATGGTGCTGCTGCTTTCAAGCAGCAGCGCTCATCATCATTGGACATGAGGCAAAGGCGGGGCAGGCCTGGCAATGGTCGTGGTGGCGCAGCCCAGGTATGAGACATCCCAAGCACTTGCATGTGCCCCCATTGGAGAATGTGAGCCAGAGGGGCAGGCCATGCGCATTGGTGTCAGTGCTAGCCTAGTCAGTGAGGCATGAAGCAGTACGTGTGGCGATGCACTCACCTTGTGATTGCTATTGACATGTGGCACTGCCACTTTCAAGCAGTAGCACATGTCATCATTGGACACAAGGTAAAGGCAGGACAGGCCTGGCAATGGTCATGGCAGCACAACGTGGGTACAAGACATCCCATGAGGCACAGAACATGCCTCCACTGTGCTGTAGGGACTTGGCACCACTGCCTTTGAGCAGTCGCATGTGCCTGGGTTAAAGGATGCCAGCTGGGCCCACATTGGTGTTGGTGCTAGCCTGGTCAGCAGGGCATGAAGCAGCATGTGTGACAATTCAACTCACCTCATGATTGCTGTTGACATGCAGCACTGCTGCTTTGGAGCAGCAGCCCACATTGGCATTGAAGGATGCAAGCCAGGTAGCCACAGTGCTGAAGAGGTGGCTGAGTGACAGTACATCACGTGATCAATGACATAGGGTTCTGTCCTTTGTTGTGACAATTGTCACTTCAGAATTCAAGACCCTACATCATTGGTCATGTGACCACATCATCAGCACAATTTTAGCACCTTGCTTTGCTGGCATCGCTGTCAGTTGCTTTGCTGCACACAGTTAACACAATCTGTGTAAGTACAGGTATTCTGCTTTGTCTATGTCAATCTACTAATGTCAAATCTTAGGATTGTCAGTTTAATAGTCTCTTTCTGTATACATCATATATTTACATACCACACCCTGACTATAGGACTTCTCAATAGTCATAAACTGCAACCTTTGCTTCTTAGCTATGCATGCACTGGATGGTATGTTTATATGACAATGTATTTCAAGGTGCATACTGAAATACCATTGATAGACTTGAATAACAACCACTTTATGTCAGATGAGGATGATAGTTTTGATAACTCAAATGACTCAGAGTATACATTAAGTGAGTATGAGACACATGACAATATGCATTAGTAAGCTAATAGACACATAGATAAGCAGACAACACACACAACAAAGCAATGTGAGTATCATGCTGATTGATATATTACTGTAATTGCTAAAATGCTATCTTAGCTGAGAGTATGCCATTTTAAATCTGAACCATGCACTAATAATAAACATAATAATTGAACAGGAGCAGACTTCAATCAAGTTGCTATAGAAGATCAAAAGTCCATTGGAATTCCCAATATAATTGAGTTGGAATCTCTGTCAGATCAAACAATAGAAGATAACAAATACAGCAATGTCTTCAAACATCTGACTCCAGTTGAATTACCTGGCCTTTCCAAGCATCTACCTCCAGTATTTTTATATATAGGGCAGCTTCACCCTTTGCGACAACATCAAATTGATGGTCATATAGGACAGATTTTTATCTATGTCATTGATACTAGCCCAAGGAGCCTGAAGAATGCCTGAATATGCAGTGAGGTGGACAAGGTCCCCCATATGCCAGAAACAGAAATACAAAAGCTTAGTATGAATGTCACTATTGCTTTGAGTAATATATATTTACGAAGTCTAAGTTTAGGACTTATTCAATTAAAACCAGGTGACTGGATTCTTGCTCGCCCACTCAATGAAGAAGGAAATCCTATGAAGGATGTTGTGCAAGGGATTGTACTAGGATTGTAAATATATATTTTTTCTTTCCTATAGATCATAAAGTGATATATTTAACTTCAGGGACCTTCTTGATATAAAGGACTAGCAAGCCTTTACTGAGTGGTGCAGGTTTATGCTAGGGCCTTCAGAATCACACACAGGCCAGCCAAGCAGCACACCATTTGAACAATTTGCTAATGGCACCTCAATCAAGCCTGTCAAGCCTGGTACTCGCTGTTATCAAACTGGCTTCACTTATGAGCAGCAGGCATTATATGCTGCCCTGAATGCAAACTCCAAGGTTGAATCTGATGGACAGGTGAATGAAACAACCCATCAGAGGGCATTACTCATGAAGGTTTGATTTCTTGTTTATAAAATAATAAGAATTCTCACATACTGGATTGTAGCTGGCAGTTCTGAATGCTTTTAAGAATATGGTGTAGAATTCTCCAAGATCTGGCAGAAACTGTTAATATGCCTCGCTTTGCACACAAAGACAACTATGCATGGCCAAGTGAACAGGTTAATATAGCTGTACCTCAATGTTATGAGTCTTTTAAACCCATACACTCATTGAATAATTAGTGATACAAGCTTAATTCTGCTTATTAGGCAATGGCATAACAGAAATGGGCTTCTTTTGTGGGGATCATGAAGACAAGTTTGATCTTGCTGGAGGACTATCAGCTATGATAGTGGGCAGTCACCTTCCTGAAGATTATGAAGCTGGACGATTTCATCTCCTCTCACTTGGTGTCTATGTCAATCTTGCAGTCTGTCACATTGTCTTTTTTACTGGTCGCCTTCAACATCCTGGCACCCCATCATTGGCCCCACCTGGTGCTGTTGATATTACACCCTGGGCATATCGCTTTATGGTCATATTATATCCAGCCTCTCGCATTATGCTTGGAACCAGTAAAACAGTTCTAGCAGCAGCTAGTGTACGAGGCAATGTCATTACTGTGGCACCAGAGATATATCTACCAGAGTAAGCTCTTTGATTGTATATGTTTTATATCTTATTAATGCTCATAACTCATAGACCCCCAATGCCTGACTATACCCATGCAACCTTAGTCAAGGATAGTGGAATTATCATGGATCCTGAAGAGCATGTCACCTGCTCTAAGTGCATCGCAGTCACATCTCTAGTGCACACACTTCGACAGCTACCATATCCTGTTCACATTGACATGGATAAGCTCATGGACTCAATTATAACCACTATTCCTGAAGTTGGCCACAATATCAAGGGCAGAAGGTGGAAATTTCCTCCTGGAAACAATATTTCTCAATCCCAACCCACTTCACACATCTCTCATTCACAATCCACTTCAAAAACCTTGGACACTATCCTATCTGAACTATTTTCTGGTTGCACACAAGTATTTGATCAATTTTATCATGATCTCCATGTTCCTCATGCTACAGTAATTCCAAGACTGGGATATCAGGGTGTGGATTTAGGATTTGAGGCCAATGAGGAATAATCAACCTAAAAAATGGTGTGAGTGGCAACTGACATATATCAAATATAAATATTAACTGTGTTTTTAGCAAGATTTTATAAGCAACAGAGCATCACATCAAAGGGTAAGAAGTTATTAATCACTGTATACAACTTTTCTCAATTATAGTAGCATCGAAGGCAAAGAAGCCAAAGGTTGTTTATCAACCACTTGCATTACCTATGCACAAGACAGGCTATGTAGATGTTGCACTGGCAGCCAGATCCCAGATTGACTGGGCAGTCAGCAATGATATAGTGGCAGATGAAGCAGAGGACAACTATCAACATCTTCATATGCTTAGTAACTCTTCTGAGATAGCTGAAGAAGTAGAAGCTGAAGTAAATGAAGTGCAGCTAAGAGGTCAGTTCTTATATTACAGTAAATGCACACATTCAGCTAATGTAATAACAGTTGATGAGACTACACCTGAGGAGGGCATGTGGGATTGGAAAGACACTGAAAGGCAGTCACAAAAAACTAATGGTATATTTTATAGAAATTGTTACATTTTTATTAGCTAAATAACTGGTGTTCAAAGATATGCAAGACTTTGAATTAATGCAAGTCTGCACAAGGAATGAAGATGACAGTGGTAGGAAAACTATATTAAACATTACAAACTGGCTAATGCTTTGATTTAGATAAGAGTGCAGAGTCACAGTTATCACTGGTACCTGTAGAAAATGAGATTGATGATGGTAAGAAAAGTTAAATTTACCTTTACACATAAGAATGTATGACTGAAAGTATACATGCAGTGGATCAAGCCATTATGGACTGTTTAGAAGAGGATATTATAGAGCCTGTGCCCAAACGAGCATGACAATGTGAGTTGGTGTTTGTGGTCTAAGTACTAAACACTAAAGATAGAATAGGGGAACAGCTCCTTGATAGCTTCAGCCATATAGAGCTTGAGCATGCTCTCAGCAACATCAGATCTTCATTGTCAACTGCAAAACAGAACCTATCCAGTTATATAAAGCTATTCAGTCTTTAGATTCCTTTGATAATATGGTGAACACTCTGCCCAAGTTTTCACCCAACCTTATCAAAGATATTGGCAACTTCTGGAGGGCTCTCTCTACTCTGACAACCTCATCTCAGCTTCAATCCACCTGGTTAAACATTGGTCATCAGTGCACTATGTTATTAAAAATCTGGATTATTTGCTTTCTTTATCAAGACTGTTGTAATCTTGCCATTGCTATTTCACACAAGCATCGCTCATACATATTTCATAACCCACTGGACCATCATATCAAATCTGATCCACAGTCTCTATCATGCAACTGTGTTGATCATTGGGCAGCACAAAACCAAGAGGCAACATGGCTAGTCAAGCTAACTCTTGCCTTCATCAATAACTCCCCCTTCATAATATACTGACCTCATATGATTTGAGACATTACCTCAGCCACCTTCCTTTCTGTTTTTAATCCTCCTATCACAATTGCCCATCCTATTCAATATCACAAAAACTGGTGACCTGTCAACAATGACACCATTGACATGGATGTTGCACAAAACATTCTGCATATCCTCTATGCCTGGTTTGGGATCATAGATCAGGATTTCAAAATGTTGATTTGTCAAGCAGCTCTGGTGCATAGTATTCACACTGAGCTTGATGTTGCGGTACTATTGTTGCCTCAAGTCTGGGACTTATATATAAGGCCTCCACAGTGGCTGGTTGGTTCATATAAGGCAAAACAACACCTCTCATATCAGGATGATGTGTTTGAAGACTTTAAAGTGTCACTCCGCACACTCCAAGCCTCCCAACCTCATTCCTCAGAACATCAGCTGCTAAAGGAAATCCAAACACTCTATACTAAATTCATTCAACTCTCCTCTTCCACTCAGAAACAGCATCCTAGCAGTGCTCCATTTTGGCATATGTAAAGACTAGCAAAGTAGTCAATGTGGCCACACAGCACATTCAGTAAGACTCAGACCACTTTCTTGCTCTGTGAGAAATGGCAGCATCACATCATTGTGTTCAATATTCCTCTGGACCATTCTCAGACTTCACCATTGTCACCAACAAAGGTCTGCTCAGTGCCATCTACTTCCGTGTTCACACTTTTAGAAGTCCAGCTCTTCTTAAAACACCACAGCAGCATTTGCAAACAGTCTTTGAGAATGCAGATGCCATTCTGGAGTATGAGGTGAGCTTGGAAAGTCTGCTCCACAGATCACCAGACATTTTTGGACATCTATCCCAGCAAGAGAAAACCCACTTCCTGATGCATAACTGCATTTATGGCCAAGTCAATCCTCTTCCTCCCAACTGGGCCCAATCTTTGTCAACAGCTGTCAATCTCACAAATTGGGAAGTCATGATGAAGCAGCAGCCTGTTGGATTTGTGGAGCTATACAAGATGTGGATCAAAAGGTCCCATAACAAGACCTTACCTGGTGATTATATGGTAAAAATGGGATCACTCACTGTTTATCTTCTTTGTGCAGATCTTTCATATAGTTGTGCTGTCAAAACACCAACTATTGAAGAACTTGCCACTCTGGTGTCAGATATAAACAAGGGAGCAGTTGAAGGGCTACAGACACTGGGTCTTGTACCAGCAGGGCTCAATAAGGCAAACTGGACATCTATTATTCAAAAGCAGTTCATTTGGCTATATGATGAAGTATACAGGAGGCTATCAGCAGAGGAGATGAAGGAGATGAGATTTGATGAGATTGTGCTGGAGCATGCATTGTGCAAGATTGGGCAATTCTTAAAGGCAGGAGCATACAAGGAATGAAAAATATTAAAGCCAGCATCTAAGTGTAAGCGCTCTAAAAGTCAAAAGGTGGCAATTGTGACAAATGAAGAAGAAGATAATGAAGAGGAGCAACTTCAAGCTAAGCACCAAAAAGGATTAGTAGGGGAAAAAATAAGGAATGGAAAGCAAATGGCTATAATGGATTAGGTTATAATAAATTAAAGTATATCAGATCAGATCAATCAGACTAAGGTTATTGTTCAGATGTGGCAATTGTAGATGTTTCACAGAACAGATAGAGATCAAGCTGATAAGATAAGCCAAGATATATAAAGTAGCAAAATTTTCATGCATTGGCTTTTCATCAGTCTTCTTCCACCATGAACAACACCAATGACTATCAGTCCTCACTAAGGGTGAACAAGGCAATCATAGCTACTCACAACTACATTGGAAGAAATGTCAGCTTGACTTGCAAAGTTATGGCAGTAAGTCAAATGTGCAATGCAAATATAAAATGCTTATACTTTATGTGCAAGCTTTACAATAATGACTTTGTGGTTCGCACATCTGATAAGAAAATCATGCGCATTGAGTATCCTTCTAGCTATGATAGATCTGTATAAAATGTGCCACAGTCTGTTACTATGGCTAACTATACATCCTAGGAACTTGTCAGCAATAACTTCATTGAAGTAATTGGCATTGTGAAGACTTTAGGAAAGATTGAAGCTAATACTATCATTTCACTGGGCCCATATCTTGGTATGTTTGCATCTATATATATGAATATAGATGCTTACACTTACTTTAATGTAGACTTAGATATTGCAAACAGTGATGCTATTCTATGGCATGATTTTAGATTTAAACATATAGTTTAGCACTATGAATCTCACATGCATGGGCTATAGCAATAAGGCCAACTGTATAAGTCATGCTTTGTCAAATGGTCAACAAAGTAATACACTTGGTGCTTAACTATAGTCACATGCTTAAATCAGTACTTGCCATATTAGAGGAGCTTGGAAGGCATTTTACACTCACTTGGGCCACTTAATGCCTTGAGTTTGCTCAGCTGCCTAGATAGCCACCATATCCTATATGCCTGAGTTTGCCACCATGTTGATGCCCCCAAGAAAGTGCTGGGTAAACTAACAGAGCACACAGCCATTGTACTCATAGGCAAGCACAAGCCTATGGTGATTGGCACTGTATAGATGACATGCATGTTACAGTTCATGCTTGTTGTCCCTTTCTGATATGGGTGAATTTGTACACTATAAATAAAACAATTTACAGAACAACTGTCAAATCAATATGAAAGACTCTATAAGAGGCTGACTATGCCTTAAGCACTAAATAGTGATCACATGCTTAAGTTTATACTTACTATGTTGGGGGAGCCTAAAAGGTGTTTCAAGAGGGCTCACCTATGTATGCCTTGAGCACTTGACCACAGCATTTGTTTATGCATGTTGATACAAGTCGTGTTGTCTGGGAGTTTGAAATTTGACACTCCACTGAAGTTAGTTAATATATTAATAATACAAGTTACTTACTCTGCATAGCTGGCCTTAAATTGAGTCATGTGACCACCTTCCTAATTGGAGGAACCTGTAAGGCATTTCATTCTTGCCAATCATAGGAACAATCCTTCATACCTCAGGGATCGTAATGAAAATCATGTAGGTGTGAAAGCAGCCTTTAAAGACTTGAAAAAATAGTCAGGATAATAAGGTCCTTGTTGGGCTCCTTTGAAGATCTGATGCTACTCATGAAGAGCACTAAAGCCTCAAAAAGTAATAAAGCAACTTGTCAAGATTGATAAAGATGGCAAAAGCTCTCTTTAAGGTCTTAGCCTTGGCACTTAAGAAGGCCCAAGCAAAATATAGTTTTCATGATGTGGCCTGATCAAAACCACTCTCTGCCTGTTGCAGCCACTTATGCTTAAGTAAAATGTTATTGTAAGGATGCTAGATGGTCTCAGACACCACAACAAATCTTGCACTTGGGCTTCAGCAGTTAATGGTGTAGATTGATTGTCTCTGGCTTCAAGCTTGTGTGACTGTTACAAGACGCTCAGTCTGTTTGGCACAGAACATTTACGATACCGCACCAAGCGCACTGACATTTTCCTTTTCTCTCTTAGTCATACCTGAGATGTCCGCCTACGTCATTGGTTGTACTTTCTATGGAGGTGGCCACCCCAAGGACATCTGCAAGCAGCATGGAGACAATCCATGACCTGTCATGTACAGTATGCCTCCCTCTTCTCTTCTATTTGACTATCTTCTTCTTCACTTCGCTACTTCTACTTTACATCTCTCCATTCCATTCCATCTTTAATGTACCTTTATTTATCATTCTTCTGTTCTTCTATCTTTCTATTTAACCTTACTATACACTGAACCCTTCACATGATGGTGAAGGTAGGCTGATTACAGAATAACATCAAACCTTGGAGGAGGTCAGCTGGTCACTGATGGCTGAAGACAGGAAACCCCCAGGTTTGCAAAACACAGGAATGATAGACAATAACTAGTAACAGTATGCTACCTCTGTGGTGCTTGTAGCTGGGGCTAGGGATGCCTGCAACGTCTTCAGAGGTTGACTAGTAGGGTACTAGAATGGCCAGTGCATGTATATAAGCGGTAGTGGACTAGGTCGAGCCCTAAGCTTGATCTGACTATCATTTGGCTCGATAGGTCAGCAGTGCGAGAACTCAACAGGGACCCAGCCCTCATCATCAGACCATAACTCTTGATCAGCATCTGGACTCTGTCTCTTGCCGCTCCCAGACATCTCTATGCTATGTATTAGTGCCTCATTACTAGCACTAACATCAAGTGTTGTAGCAGTGACAGGAAGAGACAGTGGCAACCCAAGACAACACTTATTGTCTAAATTGAAAACCCTTACTCTACCATGCCACTCACTCAAACATGGCATGTGTGCCAACTCTTGAGTACTGTACTGAGTGATCAGATCCTATGTCCATTTTATGCTTCAATTCACATGTGGTCCTGTTGTAAGTGTAACAAGATGGCAGTTGGTCTTGTATTGGGTTCAATCCTTGTGCTTACCTAATGCAGCTGGTTAGTTGTATTGAGCTGAGGGTGATCAAGCTGACAATGTTCAGAGAAAAAGGAAACATATTTCTTAGTAAAGGAGTGAAAGCAGTTTGTACTTAAGTACAACACATTGTGATCTACAAGGTCTCAACATAGATGCTGGCCAGGTGATGTTAGTAAGAACCATCAACACATCTCATGCACTGACACCATGATTCTACTATAACCTATAGTAGACATACAGAATAGGCAAGTCAGATGTGGGCCAGAAAATAAAAATAACAACAATCATAGCAGTAAGCACATTGATAAAGTAGTTGACCCCTATGAGGAAACAAAAACAAATATATACACACAAATATGGTCATTGGCGACAGTTGCTAAATGAACTATGCATATTCTGAATAGGCCCTAAATGAGGCATCTAAACCAAATATAGGGACAGCAGTCTTAGCTTGTTTTGCATTTAGACACCATTTATGCAAAAACAATGCCAAGCCCTAGAACTTCACTTCCTCCTGTTCACTGTTCCAATATAGATAAAATCAACTAATTAGAAAATTGTCTGTAGTTTGTATTGTAGGATGTAGCACGTGATCTATTTTGGGACATATCACAGAACTTATTTATTGTATGTAGGAGCTTGAACACTGTAGCAACAGACAGTTCTAGGAGCCTGGGTGAGGAAATGTTTCCACATCACCAAACAGGCTCTAAAAGTGCCTAATGGTTTACTGCAGCCCAACTGGGCTAAATTGCATGCTCAAGTGCAAGTGGTTCTGTACACTCAGGCTCACAGACTTCATGACATAAGCAGGGGATGTCATTCTCTCTGGCATTTGTGTCTATTCCATTCTGGTATGCACTGCTGTTAACCTCTCGAGTCTTCGAATTCAGGATGTTTGTGCTACAATCCTTTGTTGTTGGAAGGCTGCTTCATGGTAACCTGAAGGAGCCCCCTAGTATGGGCTAGAGTTACCACATCAGGGAAACCACATCATACGTATGAGGACATGAAGTGACCTTATCAGGCCTTATAATATATCCTAGACATAGCAGGCTAAGAAGCCTTACAGCCAACCTCATAAGCTTATGTTAGGCCATGATAGCAAAGATGGAAATGCAAAAGTCTGATGACAGTATGATAACTTCTTTCTAGCCTTGTTGCACTGTCTCATGGCTGTAAGCCTTGTGTCTTTGCATCTTGCTTACATTTGCATCTATGCCCATGTACCAGTGATGGGATGTTGCCAGGTTAGTCATGGTGCCACCATATGCATGGTTCTGTTAACAGCACTCACGGTCATCGCTTCAGTTGTGTATACTCAGGTCAGTTGCACACCACATTCAGGATTCAGAGAGGAGAAAAACACAGGTTGCATTGGGTAAATAGCTATTAATAGATTGCCTGTCTACACATCACCTTCAATTGCATGCTTGGCTGCCTTCATCCACTTGAGCTGGCTCTGGGCATGACTGCCAGACTAGTGCTTGCTTGGGAAGACAAGCCTAACAAGCATGTGCAGTTAGCACAGGACATCTTAGAGTAAATGATTGACACAACATACTGGTTCCACCATGCTAGGCACTCATCAGCCTCTACACAAAAGTCAGGATCTTCAAAGAAGTCACACACACTGCGATAGATGGTGATAGCATCCAGCACTCCAATAGATCAGTTGAAGTATATGAATAACGACAAACAGGACAGGACCTACAAAGCTACCTAAGCAACAGAGAAATGAATGTAAAGGTGTGACACAGACCTGAGTTGCCATATACACAATAGATGCAGGTGTGACAATGTTCATGCCATGGGTAGCTGCATTCATAGCACAAGTGCCAAGTCCAAGTTGATGTGGGGAGACAAGTGCCTGCACTTGTATAAATAGGCTACTGAAAAATCACATGCCACTTTTGCTCCATAGTGAAATATTGATCCATGTCTCAGAAGTCAGCATGAGAAGCTTTAGGCAACACTGGATATACCCTTTCTGGTGCACACCTGCACTGATGATGGGAGCTCAGGTGGGGTGGTCTCAGCAAGGACCCTCAATTATAAGTGGGGATCTATGATCCAGAATCCAGACAAAAAATGGGCAAAAAAGTGAGCCAACCCTGATCTTGTCCAGACAAAATCGTGGCTAACCTTGATCACATCTCTGGACATCATTGAGGGGTGCCAGGTACACCCTGATCCTTGATCTGGACATAAGTATAGAATGGGGTAGGACGGGGTGACTCTGTCATCTTTCATTACATTTGCTACTAGTATCTGATATTCCAATTTTACACTCTGACTAGTACAAGTGACAAACCATTGTATTATGTCTGATACAAGCTGTTACAAGCCACTGGGCAATCAACTACTGCAGGACATCTCTCTTCATTCAGACACAGCAGGCATTGTGCAGACATTGATCCTCAATCTGGACACTTAGGTTGTGCTGGGAACCCTACTGCTCAATCCGGACACTAAGGTCATGCCAGGGACCCTACTCCTCTATCCAGACATCCAGTCCACCAGTAAGTCTGATTTTATCCAGACATAATGCAACAAATCTACTCAGACATTTTTGCCTGAAATAGGTTGTTTGGGATCATAGTTCACCGCATATAATTGGGGGTCCTTCTCAGCAGTGCGAGTAACATTGATATTCATTTTGCTTCAAGTGGATTATCCAAAAAGTTCTTTGATCAATCATCAATCAAAACCCCTGCATGTGATTCAACTCAACTCACCTCATATGCACCTTGATATTCCAAGGCTGCACCATATGACCCACAGTGATGAGTACTTGTCATGGTTGTGGTGGCCAGTTCAACAAAACTTATTAGAGTTAATCCATGAAATGTACACGCTCGTTTCATGGACAGACTCTAAGAGCTATACCTACTGGCTTCTAACCCCAAAGCTATCTGGTTTGAATATTAGTACACTGTTGCCAATGACTAGTTTGATTTCAAGAGGACTGACTGACATGGAATGAGGCTCACATTGTGATCACGACGCAGCGTGCATGCCAGTCAGACTCAGAGCCACCATGGTCCAACACTTCAGTCTTAATGGCCAGTGAGCAGCAGAATTTATCGAGCCTGAGCATCTTCTGGGTCGTGCACATTCTCTGGTTGATTTCAAGTAGTGGCTGTGAGACCATATATTGATCCTACACAGGAATCAGTCATGCCATGCCCAGTCTAAAGTACTAGTAAGAATGCACGGGAGACTCGGATAAGATGGTGACTTACGTGGCAGCACTAGGTTACCGGTCCCACATCTGAGCCCATCAAGAACTGATCAGACAAACACAGTGTGGTTAGCCCTCACAAGAAGTAACAAGTCATCTGTAGCAATATCAGACCCCGCCCACCCTTAGAATGTCGTGACCGGGAGCTCATGAGGCTTATGCGGTCTTTATCATCGCGGTGCAAGTCCATGTAAGCGCTGATAAGAGCTTCCCACCTGGTAAAAGTGTTCCCACGCCTTACAAGCGTTAACATCTCATACAAGCCAAATCCCCGATGCGATAGCGGGGCCTCTAACTAACGCGCACCCACTTAAATTCTGTCGTGAGTCTGTGCTGCGCTGGTCGCCCTCGCTCCCGCTGCCATCTAACCGTTTCGACAGTTCTGTATTATCTCGCGTCCACGGGATATAACTTCCTTCTTCATCTCATTGCTCGTTGGCCAACGCGAGGAGATTCGACGATCCACGGTGTGCCACCACCATCGCATCGCATGATCACGCTGGTAAAATCTGACCCGTCTGTGAGGCCTTTGTAGATCTGGCTGACGAGGCCTCTCGCCATATCCACAGACTGCACATTGTCTCAAGTGCTTTCGTGGATGTGGCCGCCCTGTCAGGCTCAGTGGCTGCATAACCCTCCTCAACACACCACGCCTCCTCGGTCCGTCCAGCCCTCGTGTACGCCCGGACGTCGCCGCGAACGCCACCCGGCTCTCGATCTCCTTCATGTCCGCTCCGATCGTGACGTACGGTATGCCCAGCTCGTCCAGCGTCGCGAACAGATGGGTGTTGTACGTTCTCCACGGTGCGCACGCCGTCGTCCTTGATCTACTCCCTCACCGGTTGCAGCACGACCTCCGGAGAACCATGTCAGCATTGGGCTCGTCCTCCCAATGCACGGGGCCCACGCGGCTTGCCGAACAGCGATCACCGGTATGGAGGCAGGACCGCCTGGTAGCCACAGTCAAGCATCAGCCCCGCCGGCGTTCGTCGGCCCTGGGGTCTTCGCAGTGCCGGCGTACACGACGTGGTCGACCGCCGACCGTTCGGCGAGCAGCAGCACCCCGGCCCCACCGTCGCCCCGCCGCTGCTGCGGCGCGCTCGGAGGGCGCGCTCGGCGGCGAGCTGCGCGGCCATGGTGGGGTGAAGCCGCGCGCGCGCATGATCGTGCGTGGCCACCTCCGCGATGCAACGCGCGAGGTCGAGCATGAGTTACCGCGCGAGCGTCCTCTTCCCGCTCGAGGATGGGCCAAGCAACACGCTGGCCTTGCTTGATGTTCTGGCAACCTTTCGTATCCACTGAACAGCCAGCGACCGTTAACATACGTCCAACTTTCGCGACAGCAACCATGCCTCCGCCGTGCTGAAGAAGACATGCCCGTCCCCTCAAGTCCTCAAGAGTTGTCGGCAAGCGCATCCACGAGCGGGCGTGATGCAATGTTCCAATTGTCTGGATAGAATTATATACGCGTTGGTAATGTAAGTTGTACACGAATTATCAACTCCTTCGCTCCATCCAACCGCACAAGAATATATGAACACAAGGAAGCATTTGCATTCCTCACGAGGGATCTGCGTGACAGAGCTTCTTGAACTTCTCCAGCATAGCAAGGTCATGTCTCTTGTCCATCAAGCCGTGTCGTTGCACACCCCGCGCCCAGACTGATGTCACGTCATTTAGGACAGTCGGGTAGAATGCCTTGTCGTGGGTCCCAACCCAGTCAAAGTCGATCAGTACAGCACGCAAGCGTTCCTCCGATCCAGTACCGCTGGCAACAGCAGTGCACATGATGTTAGGCGAGCGGAGGTCGCCAAAGACGAGGTCGTGTTCATGGAGCAGATCAATGGCAGTTTTGACGTCCTGGTAGATACCATATGGGAGGAGTTCCATTCTCTGCTCAAATGCCCATGCCATCTCCCCGTAAACTCGATCCATGACAACCATGAGGAGGCCACCGCAGACAGGGATGCAGGTGTGAAGAGTAGGCGCAAGTCCGGCGGCGGCAAGAATGCGGTGTGCCTCAGCGTTGTAGTCCGCAGTGAACTTGACGACAACCTCTGCTCGATTGTCGAGAGCACCATCCAAAGACGGCCCCGCCGCGGGCACATCAGCACCGGATGCCTTAAGCATAGTGGCGAGGTAAATGCCCGAACGCCTCTCATCTTGCGAGTCTGCCATGATATAGAGCTTGCCCGTGCGGGACAATCGGTTCGTGAAGATTAAAGATGGCATGTCGGCCTCGTAGGAGGGCACCGGCCAAGGCAAGGGAACAAGATGCGCGATGGAGTTGCTCGGAGGAGGAGTGGTCTCAAGCTGCGCGTAGAATGTGCGGAGGCTAATAAGAGCAACCTGAACTGCCTTGAATGCTCGCGCAACGCGAAGGACGTCTTTGTTCTGGTGGAAGCCCAGGTGTAATCGCTCAGAAAAGACGCAGTCACAGTAAGGGCCATCTGTATACACTGCTATTCCGAACTCCAAGAGATTGCCCATACTGCCAATCAAAATAGCGGGGTAGTTTGACCTCCGTCGCCGCAGTACCACCTGGAATAATTCTCATTAGTGATGACGTCACGGAATATGTAAATGGTATTCGTGCCTCATCCTTGCTATCTGTCACAATTATGGTGTAGGATAAGCCCGCTTGCAGCGACGCATCCCCAGCCAAACCGGGCTCATTCTTGATTTCAACAATGCCATATGGATTCTGGCCGCCGATGATTGCGTCAGGTTTGATTCCAGCGATGGTCTCATCCCAGTCAACATGAAAACCGAGGGCTTGCGGCAGGATGTCCTGCATGCCTGACGTCCGCAACTCCTCGGTGGAGTAGAAACGTAGAGCCTGTGTCATAAACTTATGCACTCCGTGACATTGTAGAGCGTCGGGTTCAATCTCGGGAATGTCGCTGTCGAGATGGCGAAGGCGATGTGCAAGCTGGCCCAAGATAGGATGGAACAAGGCGACCGGGGGACCATAATTGTCATGAGGTCGTCCTGCATGGAAACGCTCCGCATTGTCAACGATGACCTGCCGTATGCCCGAAGGCGAGGCAACGCCCGCAGATGGCGTAGGCACTGATTCGCGGATATGTTTGACTTCCGACTCACGTCCTGAAGGACAAATTGACTACAGAGCCACGGATCAAACCATGATAGTACGCACGCTTGATAACCTTCCTATGAAAAGCCTCTAGGTCTCCTACATCATCGAGACTCTCTAGGACTGTGGTTCAGGTTAGATGGATGTTCGGTATTCATTATCGAAGCCTCACTTTCTGAAGTGGCGATAAGGATGTTCACGGCATCAGGATCAGGTCCATCGGGAAAAGCACGAGTGACAGTGCCACTGCGCAGAAGTTTGTCTGCTTCGATGTGATGGTGCTCACGGAGCCATTGGCGGCTGCGTTCGAATAACGTCTCAGTGGGATCAAGAGATAGTCCGACAGGCTGATATGGTCAATATAGTTCAAGTCGCGTACAAGCGAGATACTTACCTTGTACAATGTGTACTGGCCCTTACGATTGAAGTGTGTTCCAAGTAACTCCCTTTCCTCGACCGCATCAGCGAGCAACCGCTGCAGAGCCATTTGAGAGTTTCTATTCGCATAGGCTGATGCGTCGGTGGGATGCGTAGGATGGGGGTAATAGAAGCAATAGTCGAGCTTATCATCCTCCGAAGACATGACTATGGTCTTGAACACAGAAAGCTAGCCTGGCCTCCCACGTGGAACTCTTGAGTATGGTAGGCCGGAAGCTTCGACACCGTAAGGCGACTCTGCAGATTATCGTGGTCCTAGACAGTAGGTGGAGGGAGAGAGAGAGAAAAAAAGAAAGAAAAAGAGAGCAACTTCAACCATGGCTGCGGAGTTACATAAGCACCTTGATCTCCGAAACGCGCGTGTAGATCTCGCCGTGCTTGACGCGTCCCAGTCCAAGCTAGGGGAGTGTGTCTGTGCAATATCTTAGGGGGGCACGAACTCGAGATAGCTTACTAACGAGCCGAAAATGATGAGATTGTGTACAACATTGGAGGTCAATATTGTTGGATGCATCATGACAATTCAGAATTCAAGATGCACTATGATCTGAATATTTTTGAAACTGCACACCATGAAGGGAATCATTTCACTACATAAGTCTAGAATAAGTATGGCTCTGTGCATTGAACACTCAGTCTCGCAGACTCAATGTGAGCAGGGTGCAGAGCATAGCAATGCCCCCAGGTGATGAGCTTCCAGTATCAGGAAATGCAGTCTCAGGAGGGCTGAGGGTGTTGAGTTCTGGCTTGAAACAATGGATGAACCCTGTCACTCGGCCATGGCAGTTTGTCAAAAGAAAGAGTATCATAGTAAATGAGGGTGATTGATTGAAATGCTAAGACCTCAGCATCACAAAAAGCTATTGAAGTGAGCAGTGTCATTTGGGCTGTAGCACACACAATGATGGCAACCTCAGCAGATGCTCAAGAAAGCAAAACTTTATTGTGAATACCATACCTGTGGCACACACAACAACAGCAACTAGCTATGGAGTGAGCTATAGTACAGAGACATAAATAAAGTTATCACTCACCCTCAGCAGGCGCTCAAGAGAGCAAGACTGGGAATGTGTGATAGTAGGCACTGGCTATACCTGCTAGCCATAAATAGGGGCAGGATCACTGTCTTAAAATAGTGATGGCAGTTGTGGTGAGATGAGTCAGAGACAAGAAAATGCTTTGCCCCTGTAGGCACGATGCTGTAGTCCAAAACAGTAAGTAAAACGTACTGATACATTGACTAGCCATAATCAGCAAGGCACAGGACAACTAGTGCATCAGGCGGAATGTGGATTGTTGTGCTCCAACACTCCCCCTCAATCCTAGAGGAGCCCAAGCACATTCACAAAGTGCTTGACCTTCAGACTGGTAAGTGCCTTTGTAAGGGTGTCAGCCACCATGTTCTCAGTAGGGCAATAGACAAGGCTAATCTTCTTGTCTTAGACAACCCAGCAAATAAAGCGGAAATAAATATTGATATGTTTGGTGCATGCATGATACTGGTGATCCTGCATGAGCACGATGGCAGACTGATTGTCTGAGTTGAGCAAAATAGGTTCTGTGAACAGTGCGAAGACCTGGCCAAGAAGTAAATGAAGCCACAGGGCTTTCTTAGAGGCATGAACAATCACGACATACTTGGACTCAGTCATCAAGAGCAAGATGATCTCCTGCCACTTGGAAGCCCACAAGACCATGTCGCCTTTGATGAGGAATGCATAACTGGAAATCACCTTACGATTTTCATACATTGAACCATCCACATCCAAGTAACCCACAAGGTCAAACTGCGAGGTGCCATAGATAAGTTTTAGATGCTTCATGCCTGCAAGATAACAGATGACGTGCTTCACAGCATCCCAGTGTGCGCAGCCAGGGTTCTCAGAGAAACATGAAAGGACAGTGATGGTGTACATGATGTCTGGGCACATCCTGAGCAATGCACACATCAGCGAGCCAATGGCCTCATGGTATGGCACATCATGCATCTGTGCTACTTCAGTAGCTGTCTTGGGTGATTGTGTGACTGACAGTTGGACATGCAGCTCCATGGGTGTAGTGAGTGGCTTCACATCTTTGAGGTTGTAGTGCCAAAAGATAGACTCTATATAGAACATCTGGGAGAGGAAAAGTGCATGCTCCTCCCAGTTGCACTCCACAGTGAAACCCAGGATCCAATGGATAGGCCCCTCATTGGTGATCTCAAAATCCATGTGAAGGTTTGTCTTTACCTCATCCATGAGTGCAGTGCCTAATGTGATGATTATTAGATCATCAATGTACACACCCATTGCAATGAGTGAGTCCTTCTCAACTTGATAGAATACAGCCTGATCAACATCACACTGCAGCATTCACAATTGGTCCTGGAGTGTGCACAAGAGTTTCTTATGCCAGTGTTGTGCACTCTGCCAGAGACCATATGTGGAGGAGGCAGAGTACCAGAGTTTTATCTTTCATAAGTTCCACACCCAGTGGCAGAGACATATAAATGACCTCATTTTCCTCGAAATCACTATGCAGGTATGTACTTTTCACATTAACCTGGTGGACCTCAAAATTGTGGTGTGCAGCAAATGCAAGTAAGGTGCATATTGAGGCCATCTTTGCAACAGGGGCATAAGTGTCAAAAAAATCAATGCCTGGGACCTGTGAGAAACCATGTGCCACGAGGTGAGCACAATACTGGTATATGTTACCAGCCACATTCTTCTTTGCATGGAATACCCATCTGCAGCTGACAACATTGGCACCAGGTGGTGGATGCTCAAGTTGCCATGTTCCATGCACTTTGAAGGCGTGAATCTCCTCCTGTATGGCCTCCAGCCAGCATGACCACTCAGGCCTGTGCTTTGCCTCAGCAATAGTGTGGGGGTCAAGACCTTCTACATCTGCAGTTTAGGCAGCCATGGTGACTCCCATGATCAATTCATTAAGCTCTGGTGTGCCCTCAGGAGCATCCTCCTTGGGAATTTGCACACCCAGAGGTATGGTTCTGTCTGCACTCTTGCCAATGAGTATCTTGCTGACCTTTTGTGATGGCTTGCAAACATGCACAGATTGTGGTGCAGGTGGTGGTACAAGGATGGCAGTGTCCTAGGTATGTCTAGTTTACTTTTGGCAGGCTCAGTGGGTGGTGGTTCAGACTTGACCTGCTCATTCCTCTCCCCCTCAAGCTCAGGACCATCATTGTCATCTGGTATGGGCAAGTTGGGCTTGACAAAACAGAGATTTTGCTCAATGGTGACCCGGTAAGTGGTTGGCCAGTAAACACAATGGCCTTTGCTCTGCAACTCATAGCCAACCCAGCATGCGGACTTCATATAGACACCCAGCTTTCTCATGGAGGTGTCATGTCGCCCCATACCAGCAGCCCAGCAAGGCTGGGCACACTCCCCATTAAAGCTTCATATGGTGTGCAACCCATTCAGGGCTCTGGTTGGTGAGTGGTTTCTCAGCCATACCACATGCATGATGGCCTCTCCCCACAAGTTCTTTGGTAACCTGGACTGAATGAGGAGAGCACATGTATGCTCCATTAAGGTACAATTAAGGCATTTGAACACACCCGCCTCCTTGTGTGTGTCATGCACAGACAACTTTGCCTGCATGCCATGGGCTTCCAGGTGCACCTTGAATGCATCGCTCATATATTCACCATCATGGTCCATATTCAGTGCCTTAACTTGCTTCTGATGCTGAGTCCCCAGCCATGCCTCAAATCCACAGTAGGCATCAAAGGCCTCACTCTTGTGCTGCAGCATATAGAGTGCGGTGAAACGGGTTGCATCATCAGTGAAGGTGATGTAATATGTGTGGCCACTGAGTGTTTCAATACGGGCACATCCCCAGATGTTGGAATGCACCTCATCACCGGCCTCCTTCATGCATGTCAGGCACAGATTTATGTGCTGACTTTACACAAATACAGACATTGCATGTCTCCAACTCATCAGATGACAGAAGTTCAACACCAGTAATTTATCCCTTTGTCATCATTTCATAAATGGCATGTGGTGCGGTATGTCCTAGACAGTGGTGCAGCTTCATGACAGTGAGTTTCTCAATTCTTGTAGCAGCATTGGCTGATCCAGCCTGATGCCTCACAAGGTGCAGGCCATTGAACTTTGGGATAGATCCAATTATGATGCCATCATAGTCTGCAATAGTTAACTGCCCACCAGCAAAGATAGCAGAGTACCCAGTGTAATCAACACGGCTAATGGTGATAAGTGCAAAACCCAGCTCTGGCATGTAGAGGACCTGCATAAGGCAGATCTCCAACGAGGATGATGTGTTTGGCACAAAAACAACAATGTCTCCCACACCCATGGCTTAGAAGGGCTGCTAATTGGCTGCTTTCAGTGAGCATGGGGCAATATCCATGAAGTTAATGAACTTCTCATGGTATGGCAACATGTGGTGACTTGCTCCTGAGTCATAAAGGTTGACATGGCTTGATTCAGTTGTAGCCACAGCAGCAGCTAGCACAGGTACATCCAAATTGTACATGTTTGGGTCATCACCCTCACTGATTTTGTACTGTGCAACATCATCAACCCAGCATTGCAATGCTCCTGCCCATATCCCTGATGCAGGTGCATGTACACAGTGTTCATCTATGCAGTCATGCTCGATTGATGCATCATTGTCAGTGGCAATGTTGTCAGCAAGGTCAGATCTAGTGTCAGAGGAGTCTGGGATGGTAATAAGTGATGGCATGGACCCTCTGGATGATGAGGTCATCTCAGTGATGTCACTGTAGTCAGTTTGCATGTTGCCATCACTTGATCAGGCAAAAACACCATCTTTATCAGATTGTTATGTCCTCTTCTATATAAGAAAACAAACCATCGTTCAATGTGGATGGATGACTATATCCTAAGGTCCTAGCAGGCTTGATCCTGAGGTCCTTCCTTCCTAGTCAGCACTATCAGCACTAGGGATGACTTCTTCATCAGAAGGCAGAGCACTCCTATGCTTCTAACACCTCTGAATGCTAGTGCACTTGTAGTGCCTAGCCGGTGAATGAATGTGTCTATTCCAAAATGGGGAACAAACCGATGACATATCCTGCATATATGTGAGCAGCACCTTCCTCTCAATGGGAAGAGAGGGCTTGTCTGTAGACCAACAACATTGGTGTACCTATGTGATGATCATCTTCTGAGATCAACACTAATGGAAGTGTATAGTCTTCTGGTTGAAGTATTGGGATGTCTCCAGAGCCAGGCTGTCAGAGTGAAGCTAAGGGTAGGAGTGAGATGAGGTATGATTAACGAGGTCAAGCTTGAGCTCAACGCACTAAGTCTACTGGTATATAAAGTTAAAGGAAGGAGGAAGCAAGGCAGCATGGCCGTTTAGTATAGAGATTGCATCATAATGGCAAGGCTATGGAATGATGGGGTGGGCGAAGTGTATGGAGCCAGTCTGAGGGATGGGTACTGTTAGTGAGGCACAGCAGTACACAGACTAAGTCATAACAAATGGAAACTGCATTCATGAGAACTGAGAAGGATAAGACAAGGAAAAAGATAAGCCTCCAATGTAGCGTGCCTGAATAAGTAATTATAGCACAGATGAGGTATCATCCTCATTGAGGTATGTGGACCAAGCACCCATGGCCTAACCAAGTGTAGCAGTTGCAGCCCCAGGTGTGGCTACAGTGGCATTTACACTCCCATCCTTTGGCTTTGCTGGGGTCACCTTTGGTGTACTCAATGTGTTTGATTTTGCATCTCCAGTTGATCCACCCTTATTGCCATCCTGTGATGGACTGAGACACTGATATTTGCAATGGCCTTTGCCACCACATCAGATGCCTACTGGCTTCTTTGGCCCACCATGACATGCATGTGCCTTGGGCTTCTTGGTAGACAGGACAATTGCAGCAACACCAGCATCCTTCCCCTTCAACTTTGCCTTCCCAACATGATGGTGATCCCACTCCTCAAGAGCAAGTTCCATCAGCATCTCTGCATCAATAGCCAGCACTTCCTCTGGCATGCCATTGGCAAGCAAGGGGGCAACAGCCACATTCTGAATGTGATGCGAGAGCTTCATTGGAGTGGATACTTAGGCAACAAATGAGGAGAGCTCCTTGGGCATGAAGTTGATAACAAGGGATGTCTACTCAGCATCACTGACTGTGATGTCCATGCTGATAAGTTCTTCATAGTGAACATGGTCACAGTCAAATTTTGTGTGAAGATTAGCCCCAGGGGATGCATGCATATTTAAGAATGTGGTGCAAAGGTTCACATGTAATAACATTGACTTTTGTGTGAACTCCTAAATGATTGCAGCCCAGATTGCAGTAGCATTTCCTTTATGATGGTGTTTTGTGAAGGTAATGTCTGGGAGCTTCTGTGTAAGGAGATACATGGTAAGATTCTCCTTCTCCTGCTACACATCGAGGGCTGTCTGCTCTGTGACAGTTGGGTTGTCCACATCAAGGGGCTCAGGGGCTGTATCAGCACCATTGAAGTGGCTCCAAACCTTCTTCTGGTGGATGGCAATCTGGAATTGCTGCTGGAAAGTGAGTCAGTTCTTCCCAGTCAAGTCAAGCTTTTTAAAAGCTGAGCTGAAGTCAGTTAATGAGGATGTGGTCATTGTGATGATAGCGGGGTGGGGTGGAAAAAATTGGTGAGTCTTTCTTTTCAGTCTGAGCTAGTGCTCATAACCTATTGAAGCGAGCGGTGTCATTTGGGCTGTAGCACACACAATGATGGCAACCTTAGTGGATGCTCAAGAGAGCGAGACTTTATTGTGAATACCATATCTGTAGCACACACAACAATGGCAACTAGCTATGGAGTGAGCTACAGTACAGAGACATAAATAAAGTTGTCACTCACCCTCAGTGAGCACTCGAGAGAGCGAGACTGAGGATGTGTGACAGTAGGCACTGGCTGTATCTGCTAGCCATAAATAGGGGCAGGATCATTGTTTAATAAAATAATGATGGCAGTTGTGGTGAGACAAGTCAGAGACAAGAAAATGCATTGCCCCTGTAGGCACAATGCTGTAGTCCGAAACAGTAAGTAAAACATATTGGTATATTGACTAGCTGTAACCAGCAAGGCACAGAACAACTAGTGCACCGGGCAGAACACGGATTATCGCACTCCAACCAAAGCCTCCTAAGATTGTCAGTTGTGCACTGTGCCACAATCCTCACAGGAGTTGCCATCAGCTTGTGAACCTAATCTATCAGCATTGCCACCAGCAAGATGCCTTGTTGACAGTCTAACCAAATTGCAACATGGCACAGCTCTCACATTCATTCCAATACTCTTGCTTTATGCTTGCAATTCCTAATCAACCTTCATCAGGCCATTGCATCATGATCACCATGTCATACTCATGCTATCTGGAAAGCAGGGATTGCTTGGTGGTTCATCACTCAATACAACTCAGAGATCATCTGGCTGAGAGGATGGAAAGATATATATTATGTTCAGTAAAATAACAGCTCTACATGAGGATATATGGACTCACATTGTGTCTTTATACATTCTGAGCATGAGCATGGGCTATAATACTAGTTACAGAAAAGTGGCTTCTGTCTCCTGGAATTGCAGAGAAATATCAACATGCTTGCTCATACTCATTCTCAATACAGATTTCAAGATTTTCAAGATTTCCATGAGGAAAAACACTTCTGTTCAGAAAGAAATGGGCCAACTTTCAAAGGAGCACCCATAATGTCTACAACCTTTTCAAAAGCTTTTTATGTGGGCTGTGTACCATCAAGCTATTCAAATGTATTGCAGCTATTTGAGTGGTTACTTTATCATGTTTAGTTGTTTAGTAGTGTATCAGAAACATATTGGTATTTGCAATACTATTTCCTGTTTGATTGACAGATCATAGTTTTTGGGATCACTTGAGTTTATGGTGCCCACTTCAAATGCGTGCATTGTATGCTGATGCCACTAAAAGAGCCTCAAAGTGTGGAAAAGAAACTCTAACCCACACAAAACCTGGTGGAACACCAGTATGTGGAGCTGGAGTATGAATGCACTAGGAGGGCAGGGTACTTGAGTACCCTAGGGTGGTCTAGTGTGAAGGTGCCTGAGTAAGGACAAGGTTTGAGACACATGCAGGATGCCTTCAAGACAACAGATAGGCCTGAACGGCTAAGCAAAGAAGCAAAAATGCTTGAAAATGTGAAGTGAAAGAGTGAAAATGCTTGAAACTGCATACAGCAATAGAAGAACCAGAATTAGCATTAGAAGGATTTCAGGACCTATTGGGGGTGTGCCTCAGGTGCGCCTAATGTTTGAGGGTACTTAAGACAAACAAGAGGGCTGAACAGCTGAGCAAAAGAGAAAAAACACTCAATAATGAGAACAGTGATAGAAGGATGAGAATGAGCATTAGAAGGATTTTGAGACCTCTCGGGGGTGCGCCTAAGGTGCACCTAACACTCAAGGTGCTCAAGACTGATCTGAGGGCCTGAACAGCTGAGCAAAAGAGTGAAAATGCTCGAAAACAGTGATAGAAGGATAGGAATGAGTGTTAGAAGGTTTTTGGAACTTATTGGAGGAGTGCTTAAGATGTGCCTAATGCTCAAGGGTGCTCAAGAGAGTGCTGGGGGTGTCAAAGGTGCTCAAGAGAAGTGAGACTGGTCAAGGGTGCTTGAGAAGAGCAGGGAATATTTGAGGGGCTAGGGTTAAGTGTTGTGTTGCAGTAGGCAGACTTCGCACCACAAGAGGGAATGAGATGAGAGGATGAATTCTGGGGCTCATGCAGAGCCATACAAATATATTATAAGTACATGGCCACTCAATGCACACTACATACATGTAGGGGAGAACAAAGTGTAATAAGTGATCATGTCAAAGCATAACATAGTGCACCTCAAGTGGTGCAGGTTGTCCTTGGCACACAAAGCATGTTAACTCCAACATGTTGAAGAGTTGAAAATGTGGGGTACTCTATGAAGGTGAATGAGGGCTGAGCATCAATGGCTCAAAAATGTAGGGGACTCTGCAAGCCTATCCAGGTCATTTGCCCTATGTACATGGGCTAATCAGCCTGCAATTTGCCCATGTGTGATGGGCCACCCCATGTCGGCCAACACAATGGGGCCTTCCATTGAGATGTGTGGGCCAATAGGTATATATACCCATTGTAGACAGGGTGGCTGATAAACTATTGTATAACCACAGGCCCTTGCCTATGGGGTGGCCAACATTGTTACCTCCCCATTGTACATAAGGGGAAGCCAACAAGGTCACTCACTCATTGCCCATGGGTCGGCTGACCTCCTGCCTCATCTGTTATTTATGGGTCGGCCGACCCTCTTACTCACCCATTGCCCATGGGTCAGCCAACCTCCTCCCTTACCCATTGCTCTTGGATTGGCCACCCTGATCCTTTATCCATTGTCCATGGGTCAGCTGACCTGCTCCCTTACCCATTGCCCATGGGTCAGCTGCTTTGCTCACTCATACCTTGTCCCTGGGTCAGCTGACCTCCTCCCTTACCATTGTTCATGAGTTGGATGACCTTCTCCTTCACTCATTGTCACTGCCCAGTCAACCTGTTTGCTTACCCATTGCCCAAGGGTCAGCCAATATGTTATTGTATAATAATAGGTCCATTGTTCTAGGCTAGCTGACCTGCTCAATTACTCATTCACCATGGGCCATCTGTCACAGACCCCCACTTCCAACCTCCATTGCAAATGCCTGTTGTGGGTGGCCACCATCATGTGCTACTTAATACTTCTTAGCTCACAGTGACCAGGTAATCATTAACCATTTATAATATCTTTGCTTTGCAGTCATCATCCATCTGAACATCCCCTGCATTGACTCCCATGTTCCTAAGAATAAAGCAGACCTTGGTCATGGATAACTATCACAGACAGTCACTATTAGGTGCCTATTCACACTACTTAGCTCAGAGCTGGCCAGGGTGTTAGTATTCATTTGAAGTATCTCTACTTTGTAGTTTCCTTGCATCTGATTACTGCTTACTTTGTTTCTCTTGTGTTTGGCCATATAGTGGACCTCCGCTGCAGATGGCCATCACAGACTGTTGCTATCAGCTGCCTGTTTACATTTTCTAACCCAGAGCTAGCCAGGGTGTCCATTCTTATTTATTTCATCTTCACTTTCTAGTTTTCCCTCATTTGACCACTCCTTACTTTATCTCTCTTGCATCCAGGAATAAAGCGGACCTCTGCTGTGGATAGCCATCATGGGCAGCTGCTATTAGCCACATATTTACATTTCCTATCCCAGAGCTAGCCAGGGCATCCATGTTTATTTAAAACATCTTCACTTTCTAGCTTTCTCTTATTAAATCACTCCTTACTTTATTTCTCTTGCATCTGGGAATAAGGTGGACTCCTGCTGTAGATGGCCATCATGGGTGAATGCTATTAGGTGCCTGTTCACATTTCTTAACCCAGAGTTGGCCAGGGCATTAGAATTTATTTAAAATATCTTTGTTTTCTCATTTGATCACTCCTTACTCAGTTTCTGTTATGTCCAGCATAATGCAGATCTCCACTGCAGATAGCCAGCATTGGCAGCCACTCCTAGGTGCCTATTCATATTTCTCAACACAGAGTTGGCCAGAGTGTTAGCATGTATTTAAAATATCTCCACTTTCTGATTTCCTTGCATCTGGTCACTCTTTACTTTTCCTCTCTTGTGTCCATGCATAAAGCAGACCTCCATTGCTCATATCATGGGTGGCGACTATTAGGTGTCCATTCACACTTACTAACTCAGTGCTGGCCAGGGTTTTAGTGTGTATTTGACATTTCTTCACTTTCTTATTTCTTCACATCTAGTCACTCCTTACTTTGTTTCTCTTGTGTCCAAGCATACAGTGGACCTCCATTGTGGACTTCCACCCTGGACACTCACTATTATTCACTGCTTAACATATTGTAGCTCAGAGCTTACTAGGGCATCAGCAATTATTTATCATATCTTTACTTCTCAGTTTTCACCCACCCAGTCATTCTCTGCTTTATTTATCTTGTTTTTGGGCATAACGTGGACCCTTGTCATGAATGACCATCACATACAGCCACTCTTAGGTGCCTATTCACACTTCCTAACTCAGAGCTTGCCATTTACTCTGCTTTCTAGTTTCTGCCCATTTGGTTACTCCATACTTTGTTTCTGTTATGTCTAGGCATAAAGCAGACCACCATTGTAGACAGCCACTATTAGACACCTCTCAACACTCCTTAACACAGAGCTGGTCAGGTTTTTATCAATCATTTAAACCCTCTCCAGTTTCTAGGTTTTGTTGTCTGTCCTGTCATTCCCTGCATTACTGCTTATGTTCCCAAGAATACAGTGGGTCCCCATTATAGATGCACATCCCACAAGGATGCTATTATGTCCCACATACCACTTATTAGCCCAGAGCTGACCAGGGATTAGCAATTATCTTTACTTTCCTATTTTCACTCATTCTATCATTACCTGCCTGACCTCTTTATTGTTTCAGTCACAAACTGGGCCTCCACTATGAAACACCAATTGTTGACAGACTTTGTTAGGTGGCACTGAAGACTTCTTGCCTCAGAGCTGACTAGGGCATCAACATTTGTTTACAACATCTTCACTTTGCAGTTTTTGCCATCACCTGCCTGGTTGTTTTAAGTGGATCTTCACTTCAAATGTCCATCACTGGTGGCTGCTACTAGGCCCTACTGAATACTATTCTGCTCAGAGTTGTTGTTGATTTGGCCTTTATATAGAAAGCCAAACTCCTACATGTCATCTGTTCACTGTCATGCTGACCATGAATTACTTATATGGTATGCACTATGTCACTCAGTCCCACATCTCTGAGATCCTGACACTATGAACTCTGGACAATGTACTATGTAATTGTCTTGTCTTATTTTCATGGAACAATTAACTTACCTAGCCTACATTTAATGTTACCATTATAATTAGTATTGTTCTCAGAACTCTAGTATGTTTCAACTTCTGAACTCCAATATTGTTCTACCATCTTATTATGGACTCTGAAAACTTAGTTACTATATATTTACTAGACCTTCATCAGTATCATGCTTCAGTTTGAATATCTTATTGAATGTCATTTTGTTAATTATCTCATTTTCTACTCTCTGTTTAATCTATCTGTCCTCAAACTCTGGACTCCTTCTCCAAACTCCTTCTCTATCTCCAGCCTCAAGACTCTGGCATTTCATTCTTCCTGTAAATTAAAGACAATGACATTGCTACTAGCTTCCCTAAGTCCTCCCACATGCCCTCCAGACCTTGGACTCCCAGACATCAGATGTCTTATTTGTACTTCTAACATCCCTACCAGCACATGCTCTAATGTTATATAACCAATGCTAGTACATTGATTATTATGTATTATGCAGTCAGAACAATGTGAACTGTGTAAGATGTGATGTATCATTTGATTTACCTGCAGCATGCTACAACTTGTATTCTTTGGACCCTCTATACTTACCACATCAAGGCCATCTATTTATGGAGTGTATACCCTGAGTGACATTATATCACACTTCACTGGTGTTGTTCTCTCACACCCCAATCTCTGTTGATGTCTTCATAGTATAAGTGAATGTAAATGTACTGTACATTTGGCATGAATAAACACTGCAGGAACTAACTTATTTTACAGTAATGAGTTTATGAGGCAGGGAAACTGCACTATGCTAGCAAGGTAAAACCTGACCCACTGTCATCATCTACTTTAGCAAGGAAGATTTTCAGTCTGAAAGGTGTGCTAGTGAGATGATATGTACATGCACATGCACAAACAAGTGTAGAGGGTCAGCCTCATGCCCAAAAACAACAGAAACAAAGCAGGGAATGACGAAAAGAATAGAAAATAAAGAGTGAAGATATTTGAGATAATTGCTAACAGCCTGGCTGGCTCTGGGCTAAGGAATGTCTAATCAGTGTCTATGAGTGGCTATCAGTTATGGCCATCCATGACAGAGGTCCACCTTCTACTTGAAGACATAAGAAACAAATCATAGAAGGACAGAATGGATGAAAACTAGGAAGGGGAGATATGAATATACTAGCAACCTGGCCAGGTCTGAGTTACAGAGTGTTGAGAGGTGTCTAATAGTGGCTGTCTGTGACAGCTGTCCACAATGGTGGTCTGCATTATGCTGGACATAAGAAAAACTGAGTAAGGAGTGATCAAATGAGAAAGTAAAAATATTTTAAATAAATGCTAATGCCCTGGCCAACTCTGGGTTAAGAAATGTAAACAGGCACCAAATAGGAGGCCATCTGCCCCAGAGGTCTGCTTTATTCCCAGATGCAAGAGAAATAAAGTAAGGAGTGGTCAAATGAAGGAAAACTAAAAAGTGAAGATGAAATAAATAAAAATGGACACCCTGGCTAGCTCTGGGTTAGGAAATGTAAACAGGCAGCTTATAGCGACAGTCCATGATGGCCATCCACAGTGGAGGTCCACTTTATGGCCAGACACAAGAGAAACAAAGTAAGCAGTGACCAGATGCAAGGAAACTACAAAGTAGAGTGAATGCTAACACCCTGGCCAGCTCTGAGCTAAGTAGTGTGAATAGGCACCTAATAGTGACTGTATGTGATAGTTATCCATGACCAAGGTCTGTTTTATTCTTAGGAACATGGGAGTCAATGCAGGGGATGTTCAGATGGATGATGACTGCAAAGCAAAGATATTATAAATGATTAATGATTACCTGGTCACTGTGAGCTAAGAAGTATTAAGCAGCACATGATGGTGGCCACCCACAACAGGCATTCACAAAGGAGGTTGGAAGTGGGGGTCTGTGACAGATGGCCCATGGTGAATGAGTAATTGAGCAGGTCAGCTAGCCTAGAACAATGGGCCTATTATTATACAATAACATATTGGCTGACCCTTGGGCAATGGGTAAGCAAACAGGTTGACTGGGCAGTGACAATGAGTGAAGGAGAAGGTCAGCTGACCCATGGACAATGGGTAAGGGAGGAGGTTGGCCAACCCAGGGACAAGAGCCTATCAAGGTAATTTACCCTATACCAATGAGTGAACCAACCTGCAATTTGCCCATATGCAATGGGCCACCCAATGTGGGCCGATGCATGTGAGCTGTCCATAGTAGATGGGTGGGCTGATGGATGAGGGTGTCCATTGTAGATGGGTGGGCTGAGGTGATGGGTGGGCCCTTATACATGGGTGGGTCGCTGGATGAAGTAATAGTAAAAATATAAGGAATCTGTTGCCCATTGTGTATTGGCTCACAAACAGGGTGCATGACAGCCCCCATTGTAGATAGATTGGCCAGCATGCTATTGTATAACTGCAGCCCCATTGCCCATGGGGTGGCCAATATAGTCACCTCCCCATGTACATTACTGGGCCAATGGGTGCACATTCCCATGGTAGATGGGTCAGCCGACATCTTATTGTACAATCATTGGCCCTTTGTCAAAGGGGTGGCTGACATTGTCACTTACTCATTTGCCATAGGGTGGCTGAGAGGGCCACTCTCCCATTCATGATGGGGCAGCTGACATGGTCACCTCCCCATGTACATGACTGGGCTGATGGGTGTACATCCTCATGGTAGATGGGTCAGCCAATGTCTTATTGTACAACCACAGGCCCTTTGCTGAAGGGGCAGCTGACATTGTCACTCATCCATCAGTCATGGGGTGGCCAGCAGGGGTACCCATCTACTGCTCATGGAGCAGCTAATATAATTACCCACCCATTGCTGATGGGCTGGCTGACATGGTCACTCACTCATTCACAATGAGATGGCCAACCTATGTGATGAAGTGGAATGCTGTCAGAAATAGCTGTGACTGGTGCTGCTAGTAGGAATGCATAGTTCAGAGGTTGCCAGAGTATCAGTAATTGATTTCAACATGTCTGCTTCACTATTCCTGCTCATCCGAGCACCCCCCACCTTCTTGTTAATGTGTCCAGTCATGATATTGATAATCTACTGCAGAAGTCTTGCTTCACTATTGCTCGAGATGTCTCTGGGCAGGAAGTGGTCCATGGATGACAATGACCAACAAAAATGACCAACAAAAATGACCAACAAAAATGGCCAACAAAAATGGCCAATGAAAATGACTGATGGTGGCACTGTCATTTGCTGGCAATTAATAGTTCTCAACTTAGACATTGGCAGGATATTAGTGATGTACAATGACATGTGCACTCCACTATTGCTGCTTATCTGGGCATTCCCTGCCATGGTGGTGATGGTTTTGGGCAGACAACCACTGATGCGACCAAATGAGCCTCAAAGCACAGGAAAAGAAACCCTAACACTTGCTATACTAGGTGGAACACCAGTATGTGGAGCCTGGGCGAAAGCACACAAAGAGGGTCAGGGTACTTGAGTACCCTACAGTGGTCTAATATGAGGGTGCCCTGAGTAAAAATGGGTACTCGATCCATGCGGGAAGCCTTTGAGACAGTCAGAAGATACTCAATAGGGGTGCACTCAAAGTGTGCTAGACCATTTGAGGATGTTCGGGTGCGTTTGGGGTAAAGGGTCTTGTTTGGAGGATGCTTAAAGGGTTGCAGCATACATTTGAAGGGCTGTTGGGTGTCGTTGAGGGCTCAGGTAAGGTGTAGACTTTTGGCGAAGGTAGAGTGAAAGGGGTCAAGCATCGAGGGCACAAAAACAAGGGGGACTCGGTGAAGGAGTACAAGGTGACAAGGGGAGTTCCAAGTGAACTCAACTTAGGCTATTCAAACGATGGGGGAGCTGAGAGATTGGCTCCATGGGGTAAACTTCTCTGATTATTAGGGAGAGTAGGTATGGTATATATACACTACTACCAGTGCTCCTACTCTACTCTAGAGTGTGGGCATGTCTACAAATGCACCCAAGAATGAGGTCAGCAGGAAGATCCCCCTCAACTGAATTGAGTTGATTGCAAGGTGCGGGAACAGAGATGGAGGGCCAGGAGGCCTAAGACGTGTTTTACCATGTCAGGAAGGCCACCCCAGGGCAGGCGTAGCTTCTCCTGTCATTATTGCCAAGAGACAGCATGCCTAGCTACCATGCTTCCTCTATCAGCGATGGCCTCCAGGAGCAGACTAGCTCTCCTGGGAGCTCAGGCTCCAATGCCATCATTTGAGAGTCGATGGGCCCCCAATGTGTTTGAAGGCTGTCCAAAGATGTTTGAAGATGAGTGAGAGCATTCAACTGTCCAGTATGCATGAGCAATATTCAGGGGCATTCAAAGGCTCATACTGCCAATATTGGCCCACTCCCCACCAAGTCCCTGAGCATTCACACTCCTTCATCTGGCCTCTTGGGCCCACTTTGTAGTCTTGAAGGCTCGTGACTCTCACCCTGACTCAGGCACCCTTGCACTAGACCACCATAGGGTACTCAAGTACCCTGATCTCCCTAGCACACTTTTGCCCAGGCTCCACATACTGATGTTTCACCTGGTAGTGCGTGTGTGTTGGGGTTTCTTTTCTCATGCTTTGAGGCTTATTTGGTTACATCAGCACACACATGCTTGAATATAGTCATGTCTTTTTCTTCCACCTGCCTGATGCAACAGTGGTGCACCACAACTTTCCCTCTGCCATTTTCTGAACCTTGCTACCCTCTGCTATTGCATGTATGTACAAGCTTGTGAATGAGATTGCTGCTCTCATATCAAGGTGAGTCCAACTGCTGATGCTAATGAGAAACCCTAGGCCAAATTGGTGCCACGCAGTTAGTATATGGAGGCACAGTGTGATCATTTGGTAAATGAGCATGTGTGGGGCTTGTTCTGGATGAACAACCTCTTGACACACATGATCATCCCCCTTTGAACATGAACTCTCTCATTCTGCAGTGTGCCTTGTGCAGTCCTCCTCACTCATGTTCCTTCTGCACCACACATCTGTCCCTTCTGCATTGCTCACTGTCACTGGAGCCTCCTTCTGGCCACCTTTTGATGCAGTCATAACCTCTGGATATGCATCTCCCACTGTCTCAGCTGTCCCACACACCATCTTCATTCTCTTAACCTGGTGCATGCTCCCACTCAGCAGCTGCATGATCTCAAGGTTCTGGTAGATGCAAACAAACACCTCACTTTGAGCCACCCTCCTGTTGCATTTGCTTCGTCCCCTCTTGCTGGAGCTTCCCTCCAGAGGCATTGCAGCACATTTTCAACAACTGGACATTCTATGCTCATTGCCATGCAAGTCCTCCCTCCTGTCTCCATTCTCTTGCCACAGCCTGTGATCCAGCTTTGAGTGAGCCCCTTCCAAGGCTAGTGTACTCTGGCTTGTTCCTTTGCACATGTGATTAGTCCTCAGGAGTCACAAGGTGCATGCACCACACATTCTGTTTGCTGGTGCTCACTCCTCCTATCCTCACTCCATCTCTGCTTATCATGCTCAACATGTTCTTCTGTGGGTACACTTAGGTTCCCAGGCAACTTGCAAGGACCAATGCACATGCTAGACCAGGGCTCTTCACACTCACAGTAAGTTGTCTCTGCTGTCTCTGCATTCCTACTGTTGGCTGCTGCTGTGGAAAACCAAGCCAAGTTCACTCACTGAGCGTACTGATGCACTGTCATGCAGTCATGAGCCAAAAGAGTTTGGCTCAAGAACATAGCAAATAGGCAAAGGTTCAGCTCAAGAACCTACCAGATAGGCACCTAGCAATCAAGCCACTTATTGTGGCAACTAAGCCCATACTAGGAAAGGCCAGCCACACAAAAGTTCCCACAGTACCTAGCCAAACTTAGCCCAGAACCAGAAAGGGGTCCAGACTGAGCTAGCCTCCTTACAGCACCCCTGACCCAGAAAGATCTAGAACTAATCAATAAACACCATTGGACAACAACTCAGCTGCTTAGGAAGCAAGGGAATAATGCCATTGGGTAGGTCACCAGGCTGACCAAATGGCTCCTGGCTAAATAATGGCTGAGTAAGGCTGACTCATAGGTGATAATAAGCAGGAACAAGGTTAGTAAGCAGGCTCTCAGACAGTATATAAAGGCCAGAACTTGTATGTACAAAGAGAGAATTTACCCCCCAGTTTCTCCCACTCTTTCACATAGTGTGAACCTGAGTGCTCAGCCGGAAGTTAGTCAGCAGTCAACCAGTCAGCAGCCAGCAACAGAGTCACAGGAGAGTCTACTCCCAGTGTGTCCCTCTCTCTCACAGCATGAATCTGGGTACCCAGTAGGAAGTCAGTTAGCAGAAGTCAGTTCCAAGTAACTAGGTCATAGGTTTCCAATGGTCAAAGAAGGTCAAAGCCAAAAAGGTCAAAGAGGACATAAAAAGACAGAGTTAGGAGAGTTCAAGATAGTCTGTGAGGTACCGAAGCCCTCCTGATTGATAGTAGAAGGCCACAAGTGTCAAAAGAAGAAGTTGTAAGCAGCCTGTGTACAGAAGTCCTGCTGGTCACTCATTGCCGACTAAAGAAGTCTAAGCACAAGAAGAGGTGCCACCTCTACTATACCTTTGCTTGAAGGTCAAGCAGTCAAAGCCCCTACTCACTACTAACCTCTTGGGTCCTCAAGGAACCTGCCAACACATCCTTGATTGATCTAAGTAGACCCTCTCCAAATGAACACCGTGATAGCCTGGTATTATTGACATACCTCGTGAACTGCAGCAGAACACATTTCTGACCTGACAGCACACAGGGTGTATCCTACCAGGGCCTTGTAAGTCATTGGTATCTCATGTATGCCTGGGCCTGCTAACACCTGTGTCACCTGGTATTCCTGTCCTAGGTCCAACCTTGTGCTCATTGTGCAAGGTGGTGGCTCATTCCCCCATTGGATGCCTTCATGTGCAGCTGTGGCAGTTATACTGAAGTTCTAGCATGCTGTCATTCCAATGGCCATCTGCAGTCTGTTGAATTCACTCACTCAAGGCTTCTTGTGGGTGATGAGATGCTGAATGTGTGAGTGCTGGTTCACTATGTGGCTCTTCTACTCCTTCTGCATCACTCTCTACTGCTTGTGCATGCCTCCACTCACCTACCATCATCACCTCCATGGTCAGATGGGCTCTCACTCACAGCTCTTAAGATGTCAAAGGTGCACATGCACCATCTCTCCTTTGCTGCCACTCACTCATCCACTCACTGTGCCTCTGCCCATCATGCTTAACATGTCCTTCCACTGTCAGACTCAGGTTCTTGAGCTCTGTGCTAGCACTGGGGTGTGCACCACATGAGTAGCTGTCACTCTCCACTGACATCATTGTAGCCATGCTAGTACCATCTTAGACCATGGCTGCCAGCATCCCATCTGCCCCAGCTGATATGGCCACCACATTTGCTTGCTCAAGTACATGCACAGTATTTCCCTTTGGGCACAGTCTCTCCCATCCTGCAGTGTAGCACAAACCTCACCCTTCATTTATGCCTGCCTCATCTGGTCCCCATTTCATGTTCTGTGCTCTCATTAAACATTTTCTTTGAATGTGTTCCAACATGGTAGTGGTGCTCTGCAACTCTCTCAGGTATATCATGCTGCTGTTGCTCTCTATATTGATACTTGGACCTGGAAGCAGTCTGTCAATAGGCCACTCACACAAGACTGCCACAGAAGGTACCAGTATAATAGTGTGTTGTTTGAACTCACGCAGGGTCATGCAGAGTGAGGCAACACCACCAGAGAACCTGGGCACTTGTTTGCATGTCCACCTCATAGTCAAAACTTCTTCCAAGTGGTCCTCTCTTATCTGGATTCCCCTCCATTTGCCTCTGGATTCAATAATGGCCACCAGTGAGCACTTATCTTCTGCTGCCAGAGTCCCCTAGACTTCTATTATCTTGTGTGCCCCTATGCTTGCTAGCACATTCACTATTCCCAGAGCCAGGCAAGCTATGTGCAGGGCTTCTCGCTGATGAATGGGATGAACCTCCATGAGTACTTGTTCACCTCTCTCATCCTGGATACTTTGCTCTCAACAGGCATGTCCTTTCACCCCAGAGCACAATTTCTTGTGTCCCACTGTGTTCCTCATGCCATTGTCCCCACTTGCATCTCCTTTAAGCCACACATCTGGTCCCCACATGTTCCATGCTGTTGCTCAATCATCCCTCTGACTGTCTGTATGGCCTCCATGTCACTGACTTAGGCTTTGCTCTAATCACTTCCCCCTATAGCATGGAGATCTTGCATGCTTGAGTTGGCTGTAGCATGTGCAGTTCAGTTGCATGCTCCACCACCAACACTGATGTGATCCTGCTGGCTTGCTAGTGTGAATACATCCTCTGCTGGCTCTCTCATTGCTTGTAATTGCCCACCTGGCAATGCATATAGGTGTGGGAAATAAGCTTAAGCAAGCTCGGGTGATGGCCAGAACCAGCAATGAATGTGAGCTATAATGGGTGAGGGCAACATCAAGGGTTCTGTAGGTGTAGACAATAGCTATGTAGTGGATTCAACAGTGTCCTGTAACTCTTGTCTAATAGATTGCTCATTCCTTTTGCTGGCACTTCTTGCATGCATGTTGCCATGTTATGTTGTGTGTGTTGACTATAGAGTAGATATTGGTTGGAAAAATGAATGGATACTAGAAAGAAAAATCTTAGCCCCTCGCAGTGGGCTCCAGTTGTGGGATTAAAAGTGTGTCTGGCAGCACTAGCAAAATGTTTGTCTGAGGGGCTAAGTCTTCTGATAGAGCGTTGTTATAATGTGGAAAGGTCAAGGAAGGGGTGTGGGCTCATTCTAAAGTGTCCACAATGACTCACCTGACCTCTGTGTTCTCTCTGGGGATGATAGCTTCCTTCCATGGTGCTTGCTCTCTTGGTTTTCTTTCCTGTTCTTGCTCTCTTATGTCATCATGTCATCATGTTCTCAGGTGGTCAATTTCTTGTCTACTAGGGTACAAACTTAGGGGCTCAATTCCTCATGCACTGGGGTGTAAAACTTGTGTCCAGGAATTGTGAAGTGGAAGTATTACTGGAGGAAAAGCTCAAGGTGTAGAAGGTGAACTTAGAGGGATTGTGGTCCCTATCTTGTGGTGTTGAAGTAAACTCTGGAGGATGTGGTCTCAAAACTCAGAGGAATTGTGGTCCCAAAACTTGGGGGTATAAAACTTGTGTCCAGGAACTGTGAAATGGAAGTATTACTGGAGGAAAAGCTCAAGGTGTAGAAGGTGAACTCAGAGGGATTGTGGTCCCTATCTTGTGGTATTGAAGTAAACTCAGGAGGATGTGGTCCCAAAACTTGGAGGGATTGTGGTCCTAAAACTCAGAGGGATGTGGTCCCTATCTCTGTATACCCAGTTTTGTACCCCACTCTGTTGAGTGATGTGTTTTGTAGCTTCAAGCTGCCACATAAGATGGGAGGGGGGAACTCTATTGTTTGCTACTGGAGGCAGGCTCATATGCTAGTGGTTACATAAGGAGCCACTATACAGTACTTGTCCAAACATAGAAATTAACAAAACCTCACCCCAGAGGGAGCACAAGTCCTCTTGGAAGGAAGGCAGCTACTGTATAGTATATATCCAAAAAAGGAAATAATTAAAACATCACCCCAGAGGGAGCATAAATCAACTCAGGGGAAAGGGATCTTATTCTGGAAGGAAGGTAAATGATCTCAGAGGGAAGGGAACATACTAAAAAAAGTGTGAAACCCAGAAGTAAGGAGGTAATCTGCAAAATGAAGGTTTTTGAGCTCAGAGTGAGGTGCATACTTCACAATGCCAGTCTACTTGTATCTGAAGTAGTCACTAAATGGAAACAGGTACAAGATGAATGTGTTTGATGATATAATCAGCTAATGTAATGATCCTGCTGCAAGCATCATTGTCACCAATGTTCAAAGTGATCAAACTGCCTCTGAAAAAATGAAAAATACAGCAAGCAATTACACATCTAACTGATTGGATTCCTAAAAATTATATGATGACAACAGTGCTCATGAGAATCAATGAGTACTATAAGAGCATGTCTGCATCACAAGATGCCTGCTGCCACCAGCATGATTTTCTGGATGGCCCTATTTGTGTAGACTGTGTCTCACCAAGGAGCATTATGTTCAAGAAATAATTACAACAATCTGGGACATATCAATGGTAATACTCCACTTAGATTTCAATAATCTCATTCACCATGATGCTAAATTACTCATTGCTTGCCTTTGATGCTGTATGGACCCTTGAGGAGCATTATGATGAACAATGGTTGCAATCTGAGCACAGGACATATCACAGATAATAATCTTCTTATATTCTGATAATCTCAGTGTCTAGTTGCACAATGATGCCAGATTGCTCATCATTTGCCCTTGATGTCATCTGCTGAATTATATTGAGGGTATATAAAGGTGGGTGCTTAACTCACTACACACACTCACTCATTGCAACTCAGCTACTATGTTAGGTGCCTCAATCTCAACTCAGATAGCTACAGAAGTCAGCCAAGTGTAAGTTTCTAATCATCATTCACTTGAAACCTCTTACTTACATAACTTAAAGGTTTAGTCAAAATGCTGCTAGTATCTTTGCTCTTGGTGTGCAAATCTCCCTTATATTTATATAATTGAGACTGACAGAGCCAAGCAGCTTTGTACCTCTATGATCTAGTCATCACATTTGATCACATCTTTCCCTTATTATTTAAACATCAAGTTTTAGCAGTCACAATCATTCTAGCACTCCTGCATCTAGAAATATTTTTAACTTGCTTTTTAATATAGCTTTTCAAGTCACAACCATACCTAGCTGTCAGGTAAGGAAGTCATTGAATGGATAAGTAACTACTGACTGACATAGAGCAGATGTAGGTTGTACTCACATTTGAAAAGTTTAAAGTGATTCAATTGGGCTATAGTGCTTATGCCCTTTACATTATGCTTTACACAAGTTATATGCTGCAAGATATTGCAGTTGCAGGTGATGTGCTGAATGCTCAAGATCATTACTGACAGTTGACCAGCTATCTCAGTTCTGTGTGCATATGCTATCAATGGGCATAACTGGCATCTTCCCCTGATCATATTTCTTCTTTCAATGACAAGTATGACAGATGATATTGTAGGGTGCTTCTTTGAAAGTGCCTATTAGTCTTGATTAGCTTTTGTAGCTGAATATCTGTCAAACAGTATTAGTACAGTTGCCCCCACCAATGGGTTGTGCATTTGAATATAAATCTATTATCAGCATGTATGTCACACATTGCTTCTATAGCAGTCAGGATACTCACTGTTAGTTAAATTTAGATGTGAGCTAGTTATATTACTGTCAGGTCAAATTACTATCTAATGTTGCCTACAACAAAGTTACAATAGTCACAGCAGCAGCAGTTTCACTGGCACAATATCCTTGTGCTTGTTGTGACATGGAAGCATATATATGGCATAAAGAAGCTTGCTAATTCAGCCAATATTGAATCACCAATAACAATGCTGCTTCTCAGAGATAGTCAGCTTGATACACACATAATCAGTCATTTTTTTTGACAATCATGCAGGCTCTCTGTATATTGGGTATTAATACCCTTAGAGATTTAAATCAGCTTCTGACTGTATCTTTCTAATATAGAGTGCTCATTGTGCTTGACATGCTTGCACTTGGGTGAAACTTTCTAAGTGTACATGTTTTTGGTTCATTAAATTGTCACCTTTAAGTCAATTATACTGCAGGTCCCAAATACATTCAACACTGATATTACTTTTGTGTGAATACATTGTGTAAGAATTAGCTATATTATATGACACCTCTTTACTAGACCTGCCACTATTTTGCTTTCTCACTTTCTTTTCAACCTTCATGAGGCTGCCTTAGTTTCCAATGTCCAGCATTTCCTTCTCTCAGGGCCTTAGGAACATGGGTGGCTCAGTGATGCATGGTTTTGAAGAAGGCCTGGAGAATGAAGAAAACAAGGAGAAGCTGGGGAGTTTGATAAAGACTAAGAAGGCTATGAGCTCAGTGCCATTGCTAAGGAAGAGGGAACAGAAATAAGTGCATCAAAGGGCATTCTGATAGAAATAAACAAGTCAGAGAATGTAGATATGCTTTAATATACACAGTGTCATGTTTATGGGGTCATGGCTACTCAATACCAGCATATAAACAGCCAGCTTAGGATGCAAAGATCACCAAATGACAGGCAAGCAAGCCTCTGTAGATGTAAAATGCAGACCAGTATCAAGCTCAGTACTGTAGATTACAATTCAATCCGGCAGTCACATGTCACAGGGCCCTCCACCGCCCTGCTATAGTGCACCTGTCATGCATTACAGAGGGCTGTGTCAGATGTGACAAAGCTGTTTGAAAACCTAATCTTTTCACTGTGTTCTGTGGCAGACAAGCAAGAAGGGCACAAGTACATTTGATGTACATGCCTCCAATGTATAAGCAGTGCACTGTCATTTTCCCAAGATGGACTGTGGGTGAAAAGATTTGAAACCAGCCAATCATATTATGATCTGTTTCCAATCTTTTGACCCATACTTCAGCACAAAACATAAGGAAACACATCTGTAACACCAGTGTGACAATCTCTTCCAAATCCTTTGCTGTGACAAATCTGGCAAAGATACATAACAGCTGTCACATGCCCATTCACATCGAGTTTACAATCCTTTGGCCATACATATTTCAAAACATATCTTTGATTTTGTTTCTGATCTTTTCTGCTAAGTATAGTAAAAAAGATTCAAAATAATTTCAAGATCTTTCGCATGAAAGATGCCGATCCTCATGCAGTGACTAGGGGTGGACTCACCGACGTTGCTCGTATATAGCGACCCTGGTAAGTGCACTGCCTCTGACTCAACTCACATCACACACACCATAACCACCCAACGCACTATATGAGCCTTGTCTACATAGGGCCCGGCCCTCGAAGACAATAAATGGATTTTTTTGAAAAGTGCACTGTACAGTAGTATGGCATAGTTGCATGTAACATACTGCTGGCGACCCGCGTATGCTGCACGGCGACGGACTTGCTCGTCTTCCTGACTCTGCGCGGTCACGCCCACTTATCAGTCTGCGGACCATCGCCATTGGAGTGTGCACGACCGCGCACGTCAGCGCGGCGGGCTGGCATGTCGCAATGACGAGTATAGATGCAGCGCGCTCGTCTGTGCTGCCCGAACCCAGTACGTCCGCGACTGGTGGACTTGGACATTGAGTGAAACAGCCTCGGGGGCTTGCGTGAGGCCGCCTGAGACACCGCGCGTGGTTTCCCGGGTCCACGGTGACCATCGTCGCGAGGGCCGTGCAAGTCTCGCAATACACGTCGGCAACGGATGGGTTCTGCACGCTAGAGGACGCGGCGGCCGGTCTTGGTGGTAGCACCTGGCACTGGCCCAACAATCGCCGCAGCTGCTAGCCGTCAACGACGTACGGGCGCACGTTCTCGTTCTGGGTGCGTCTCCTGCCGTCTACGTCTCCCTGCAGTGGTGCCGATGTTGTTGAGCCAAGTTGAACCTGCAAGCGACGGGTAATCGGCGTGTACATGGCTCCTCTATGACGCAAGGTGTACCGTGCGTATCCTGTGCCTCCCAGATCTTCTCGGTTGTTGACGCGATTGTTGTGGCGTAGCAGAAGGTGTTCCGCACGGGTACCGAGCACAGGCAGCCAAAAGAGGCCTTCATCTGCGGAGCGGGGATTGTGCGAGTCTATTGAGCGGAGACGGCTGTTCAACCCGCGAGCAGAGACGAGTAATGAGGCGTCTCGCCGTTGTCCGTTGCCATTCGCGAGGGTGCCGGCCTGCAGTCAACAACCGGGGTGCACAAGTACAGTACTAGCTGGCCAGCAAGGAACTTGCAGCCATGACAGAGGGGTGTCGTCACTGGCGCTGTGACATTGCTGCATGAGCCCAGTCAGTGAACTGCTGTGGAGGACGCCGTAAGCACACTCACGGTGTATCCAAGCGCGAGGCTCCTGCTCCACCCGCCTGTTAATTCGCTTTGTACTCATACCCTCCAGCCATGTATGGAACCCTGTGCTCACGTCGCCCCCAGCGTGCCATCATGGGCTTCAACACCTCGACCACGCGCCGGCCGTTCGCGCTGCCCACGTTCGTGTCGTGCAGGACGTATATCGCGATTGCAAGGCGTCACAGCCAGTCGACCCGAGAGCTCCAGTGCACATGAGCATCCGTGCGAGAATGCGAAGGGTCTGCGAGGCAGGAACTTGTAAGATCCTGCGAGTGATCTCAGCACTGGCCGATTCAACTTGATAAGGACCAGCTGTTCGTGCACGGAAGCATACACGGCACACTTGATGGTCCAAGGAGTTAGTATGGTCCTCGCACAACCCTGTCCAGTGCTGCTTAATTCGTTGGGGTGCACGGAGCCGACAGGTAGGTTACTAATACACCGAGCATAGGCTATAATGAGCTGAATTACATGTTCTATACTTCAGCACAGTCTGCCAAAGTGACCTTGCTGTTTCCAGATGGCAGTGTGAGCACCCAGCTCAGCTCAGTGGGCATGATCCATCCCATGGAACATTGCCTAAGCAGCCTCACTATGATTCTGAGCCCGTCAGGGCTTCAACTCATTACAGCTAACAGCTCCCTGTTTGTTTATCATTTGGGATGTGTGGACCCCATGTCTCCAGGGAGCATCATGATCAACTAATGATCATATCAGTATGGGACATATCAGTGCCTATAGATTCTGATAATCTCAGTGCTGAGTTACACCATAATGCTAGATTATGCATCATTTGCCTTTGACACTTTTTTGAGTAACTGCTCATTATATAAAGTGACAGCTCATTATTTATTTATCATTTTGGATGTCTGGATCCTCAAGGAGCAACAAATGGCTGCAATATGAGCATGGGACATATCAGTGATAATACTCCTTTTAGATTCTGATCAACTCAGTGCCCAGTTACACAATGGTGCAACATTGCTCATCACTTGCCCTTGATGTTGTCTGCTGGATCATGTTAAGGGTATATAAAGGTGGGTGCTTGACTCACTATACACACACACTCATTGCAATTTAGCTACCATGTCAGGCACCTCAATCTCCAGTCAAGTAGTTACAAGTATAAATCAACAGTGAGTTCCCTGACATTCATTCACCTGAAACCTCATTTACTTACAGAATGAAAAAGATTCATTTAAAATGCTGGTGATATTGCTGGTTTTAGTGTGCACATTTCCCTTGCATTTGTGTTATGAAGACTAATACAGCCAAGCAGCTCTATACCTCTATGATCTAGCTATCACATCCAATCTCATCTTTCCCTTGTTGTTTCCACATCAAGTCTCAGCAGTCACAATCATTCTAGCACTTTTGCATTTGGGAACATTCTTTTCAGTGCTTTGTTTGACAGCTGTAGGCTTGACAAGTGACTGTGAGGTAAGGACTTCTTTAATTGCATATGTAGCTGCTGATTGAAATAGAGCAGATGTAGGTTATATTCATACAAAGAGGAAACCTGCATGAACCAAATGGGCTGTATAGTGGGCATGTCCTTTTGATCATGACATATATATGCTCTATGCTGCAGCATATTGCAGTTGCAGGTAATGTGTTGTCTAAGTTATACTCAATATCATTACTGACAGTTGATGAGCTATCTCACTTCTATGTGTATATGCTATAAATGGGCATAATTGGCATGTTCCCTTGATCATATCTCTCCTCTCAACAACAAATATTACAGAAAGTATTGTGAGTTGCTCTTTTTAAGGTGCCTATTAGTTTTGATTTGCTTTTTTAGGTAGCTATCTGTCATATAACTCCAGTGCAGGTGCCTCCACCAATTGGTTGTGTACTTGCAACTAAAAATGAAGACATTGTCAAAATGTATGTCATGCATTGCTTGTATAGCTTTCAGGATGCTCACTGATAGTAATGTTTAGATGTGAGCTAGTTTTATTACTGTAAGTCCAATACACTATCTAATGTTGCTTACACTACAGTTGCAACAGTCACATCAGTATCAATTCCAGTTGCACATATTCTTGTGCTTCTTGTGACATGGAAGCACACATATGGCATAAAGAAGCTTGCTAATCTGGCCAGTATTGAATCACTAATAACAGTATTGCTTCTTAGAGATGGTGAGCTTAATACACACACAATCAGTCACTTGTTTTGACAATTATGTAGGCTCTCTGTATATTGGGTACCAACACCCTTAGAGATTTGAATCAGCTTCTGACTGTACCTTGCCAATACAGAGTGCTCATTGTGCTTGATATATTTAAAATTGGATCATACTATTTAAGTGTATGTGTTTTTCCTTCATTAAACTGTGGCCTCTGAGTCAATTATACTGTAGGTCCTAAGTATATTCAACATTGGAATTACTCCTACGTGAGATATATTTCACATTCTATAAAAATTAGCCATATTTCATGACACCTCTGCTAGACTTGAAACTATTTTACTTTCTCACTTTCTGTTCAACCTCCGTGAAGCTGCTCTAATTCCCAGTCTATCCTCAAACTCATCTGAAATGTCCAGCCTCTCCTTCTCTCAGGGCCTTGGGAATATAGGTGGCTCATTGGTGCATGGCTTTAAAGAAGACCCAGAGAATGAGAAAAACAAGGAGAAGGCTGGGGGGTTAGGTGAAGACCAGGAGGACTATGAGCTTGCTGATGTTGCTCAGGAAGAAGAAAGGGAACTGGGTGCATCAGAGGGCATGGGCAGAGAATGAGATGGTCTAAGGGATGAATTGTATTAGGGTCTGCTGCTAGGACCAAGTATTTATTCATGGACTTTGTTTTGCATGCTACTTAGTAGCTAGAGTGGGACAACTGATTTACCATGACTGATAATGGTACTTGGACAATATGTATGCTTAGTGCCAAATAGTGCAGTGGTGTGCTTGAATATACATGGGGTCATATTTTATACAGTCATGGCTATTCAATGAGGTAGGCCCAGCTCATACTCAACTATTAGCATCTCTTGAAAGTTACATGATTCATCCATTTTGGGGTTATTGACTAGGGTTCCAGCTATGTACAGACAAGAACATTGGAGTTGTATAGCATGGGGTATTATTAGTAGGTGTAGTAGTAGAGTCAGGAATCAACACATAGCTGTAATGGTAGAGATTAGATAAAGGAATGAAAGAACTGTGACAGAACAAATGACTGGTCATCTAGCTTGCTGAGCTCAGCTAGAATGCTCTTGGGAACAACATGATGACCATGGGACTTCTTCATCACTCACAGAGCCTGCTTTCCATCAAGGCCTTTACAGGACACATCCATTGTTGAAGTAAGCATTGGGATCACATGAGAAAGAGTGAGCAGCACAGAAAATCAACAGGAGTTCAACAGCAGTTTGTCTCTTCCTCAGGGCAGGGAGGCAAACATGTGCATTACATACAGTATACACATGGTAGTGGGTTTGGCAGCTAACATCAGCAGATTGTGCTCACACTCACCATGATGTTCTAACATCCATGCATTCTAATGAAAAATTGCAACAGTAGTGCCTTGCCTCGAATATCCCATAAATTCATTGTGAATAATATATATATTCAAAAATGGCAGATTTAATAAAGAATGCTAATCAGAACTTCAAAAGCTTCATGCACTGCAGATTTTCTCTCCTAGAAATCATGAAAGATGGTTTCTCAATGAAGTTAGGAGCCTAGGACATACTGTATATTACAAACATGTGTCGAGCTCTAGATCTGATAGATTTAGAGACTGTTCCCCTGCCAAAATGGCTTGAAGCGCGCGCAGCCACTGCACGTGATGTAGTCGAGTATGAGCTGGCCTTACCTTATCAGAATCTGAACAGTTAGCTCAAGAACATGTCCGGAAAAATGAAAGACGCACAAGTAAGCCACTGTAGATGCAAAATGTCTGTCCGAGCCAGCACGGTACAGCTCGTGAGATCAGGTGTACACTTGCGGAAGGGCATGTTGGCGCCAGGTGGCCAGGAGTGGACTCGCCAACGTTGCTCGTACATAGCGACCTCGGTAAGTGCACTGCCTGCCATCTATCCGCAGTATCGACTGATATTCACGTCGTAAAAATATATTTCGTCAGGATACGCTACACGGGCTGGATGTACGGTAGTATGGCGCAGTTACAGGTATGTACTGCTGGCGACCTGCGTGCACTGCGCGCGGATGGGCTTGCTGCGCGGTCACGCCCACTTGTCAGTGTGCGGATCATCGCCGCTGGAGTGTGCACGGCCGCGCACGTCAGCACGGTGGGCTCGCATGACGCGATGGCGAGTGTCGATGCAGTGCGCTCGTTCGCGCTGCCCGAACTCAGCACGTCCGCCACCGGCAGGCTTGGAGATTGAGTGATCGCGCGTGGTTTCCCGATTCGTGCTGACCATCATCGCGAGGGCCGTGCGAGTCCCGCAATACACGTCGGCGACGGATGGGTTGGTTCTGCACACTAGAGGATGGGGCGGCCGGTCTTGGTGGTAGCACCTGGCACTGGCCCAACAATGGCTGCAGCTACTAGCCGTGAACGACGTGCGGGCGTACGTTCTCGTTCTTGGTGCGTCTCCCGCCATCCACGCCACCCTGCAGTGGTTGTTGATCCCAGTCGGGCTGTGCTGTGAGCGACGGGCACAGCCGTCGACATGTATATCGCTCCCCCGTGACGCGCGGTGCACAGTGCATATTCTGTGCCTCCCAGGTCTTCTCGATTGCTGACGCGCATGGTGTGGCGTGGCACAGAGTGGCTTGCCGAGAGCGGTACGGAGTCAGTTTGGTGGTGGGTCGGGTGGAGTATATGCAGTTAGATTCATGTTTTCATTGCAATGTTCGCGGGAGGCGACGCGCGCTGGGGCGCACTGCGGCATGGTTCCGCACGGGCACCGCGTGCAATGTACCAGCAGGCAAGGGAGGCCTTCAGACCGGTTATTGTGCAAGTCTGTCGAGCAGAGACGACTGTTGAGCCGGTGAGCAGAGCCGTCCCGCGTTGTTCGTTGCCATAAGTGAGGGTGCCAACCTGGAGTCAACAGTCCGGGTGCACAAATACCGGCCGGCCAGTCAAGGACTTACAACCGGGGTGCCGTCGCTGACACCGGTATTTTGCTACACAAACCTGTCGTGAACTGCCGTAAAGGGCGCCGTAAGCAGACCTCCAACGTGATGAATGCGAGTGCGAGGCTCTCCAGCCCGCTCGCCTGTCAATCCACCTTGCACTCCTCTCCTTCAGCCATGCGTTGAACCGCGTGCTCACGTCGCCTCCCCGCGTACCGCGCGATCTCGCGCTCAAAGACCTCGACCACGCGCCGTCCCCGTTCATGCCGTGCAGGACTTGCTTCGCGACCGTGACGCGTCACGGACGATCAACGCTCGCTTCTTCGCGATCGCCCTCACCCACGACGGCGCGTTGCAGTTGACCGAGCGAGCAGCCACGTACTGCCTCGCATACGCAACCATACACCGGCCGTCCCTCCTCTTATACTTCCCCTGGCGTTATCCGAGGATGACGCGAGGCAGCCTTAAGCTGATCAGCGGCCTGAAGGACAAAGTTCGAAGGACGTACTCAACATCTCTCGTTCGAGACTTCTCCCTCTGAGGCGAGCGGCATCTTGTCGTCTGTGCATGCGACAAGATCGGGGGGCGCGACCTGTTCGACCGCAGAAGGTGAGACGCTCAGCCCATCGACGAGCGTGGTAGAAGGCCATTGGTAGTAGGCCTGTGATCAAAGGTGGGGGGCCGGAAGCGGGCGAGGAGGGGGCTACCACTGGGATATGGGGGGCGTCGTCACTGACACGGGGGATGCTACACGAGCCGGTCAGCGAATCGTCAAATGGCAGGACACGCACTCACGTCTGACGTGAAGTATCCGAGCGTGAGGTTCTTCTGATCCACCCATCTGCTGATCTGCCTTGCGTTCATCTCCTCCAGCCACGCGTTGACCCGCGCACTCACATCGCCCTTTGCGTACCGCGCTCGAGCACGCCAACGGGGTGCCCGTCGTTCGTGCCGTCTCCGTCATATGGTGCAGAACTTGCTCTGAGACCGCGAGGGTATGTCCCGAACGTCCGGGAATGGGAGCGCTCTGAGGTCGTTGTCGTTGTCGCATGCGCCCTTAACGATGGTCCACGCGATGCCGGCGCGCGTGTTGCTCAGCGCGAGCGTGTAGAGGAGCACCTGCGAGACGAACAGGGAGAGCAAGGAGACACTGGATGGGTAGGTGTTGCTGGGCAGAACGTTAGTGGGCGATCGAGGTGGCAACGTGTAGGATGCACCGGGAGAGCGGGTAGTCTTGAGGCGCGCAGTCGTGCACCAGGAGCGACGCGGTGATGTTCTCCCCACCAGCCATCGTCGATGCCAGCGCCGTCGAGGGTCGTCATATTGGGCCTCTCGCCGGTTGGATTCGCATTACAGCACCATAGTTTGAGGTTGGTTGCAGTCGCGGAAGTGGGCGTGTCCTGTGTCTGGGCTGGGGCACGCGAGGACCGTCACCGTCGCGACTGAGCGTGGTGAGAGTCGCGTACGCGCGGTGCATTTCATGGTCCGCGGAGGAGCCGTGGTCGAGTGGGCTTTATACCAGAACTATGGCGTCCAGGGTTGCGCTGATCGTCGACAGTCGTCGGCCGTGCCAAGAGGCGCTGCGCGCTTCCGAACGGAACACGCTTGACGCTTGTTTCTTCACCCTCGCCCACGACGATGCAGCCAACAATGCGCACATGCAATTATAGACTGGGTACCTCCTCTTGCATTCCCTGTGACATCATCTGGCGACGACGTCAGATTGGGGTCAGCTGATCGCAAGCCTCAGAGAAGGACGCACGCTAGACCTGGTGGATCACTGCAAGAGCGACACGTTCGATGGAGACGGTGCGAGCGTTGGGGAGACAGGCGGATGCATGTCATAGCATATGGATCTATAGAGGGGTAGTGTCAAGGTCGAGGATGGCAGCCGAGGAGTAAGTGCACAAGCGGAGGCGAAAGTGGTAATTGCTAACTCACCAAACGGATATGCAGATACTGGTCAACAATTCGATGGCACGAGAGAGGGGGGCGTCTGGCACAGGGCGAGTATTGCAGCAGCAAACAAGACGGGTGAGCATGTAGCACTGAGTATCTGCACATCTGACTTGTGCACATTCAGACGCCTGTGTCGAGCTCTAGTCCGACGTCTACCATGTCTACCCGACATACAGTGGATGTTCAGGAGTGCGCTCTCCCACAGAGTTATTGCCAATACCGTGCGAGGTTCACCACAGCCTCGCGAAGACGTGTCGTGTCTGTTTGGCAGATACAATGATGCTGTTGAGGACTGGAAGAAGGCGGCCGCGGGCGATACACATGCGAGATGATCGCGTACACGAGGGGGACGAGTAGCCAACAGTGAGGTCTCGTCGGAGATGACAGGCTGCCGCGCTAGCAACTCCAGTCACTCGGTGCGTTTGGTGCATCCAGGCAACAGATTTCCGTCAACATCATCTGTCCAAGAGTGCGGTTTGGCAGTTCATCGTGGTTTATGTGGGCCGAGACCTCCAATGCACCCAACCAGCATATGTGCGAAAATGCCAAGGGTTTCTGCGAAGCAGAACCTTGTGTGAGATCCTGTGAGCAATCTCAGTACCGGCTGATACAACTTGATATGGACCAGCTGTTTGTGCACAGCCAAAGCATATGCAGGACAGTTGATGGTACAGGGAGTTAGTACGGTTTTCGAACAACCCCGTCCAGTGCCGCTTAATTCGTGTTTGGTGCACTGAGCCAACAGCGATGTTACTAATGCACTGAGCATAGATTATAATAAGCAGAAATGTGTTATGCTTCAGCACAGTCTGCTTGCCATGGACATGGGTTTCTAAATGGTAGTGTGAGCACCCTGCTCAGCTCAGTGGGTATGATCCATCCCATGGAACATTCCTAAGTAGTCTCACTATGATTTTGAGTCAATCATGGCTTGCACTTGTTACAGCTCACTGTTTACATTTGGGACATATGGACCCTATCTCTCCAAGGAGCATCATAATCAAGTAATGATTATACCAGCATGAGACATCAGTGATGATAGTACTCTTGGATTCTGATAATCTTAGTGCCCGGTCACACCATGATGCTGTTTGTTGGATCACATTAAGGGTATATAAAGCTGGTGCTTGACTCGCTGTACACACTTGTTGCAACCCAGCTATCATGTCAGGTGCCTCAATTTCAAGTCAAGTAGTTGCAGACATACAACAGTAAGCTCCCTACTATTCATTCACTTGACATCTCTTACTTACAAAACTCCGAAGATTTCATCAAAATGTTGCTAGTGCCTCTGCTCTTAGTGTGCACATTTTCCTTGTACTTGTATAATTGAGACTGACAGAGCTAAGCAGCTCTCTATCTTTATGATCTGGCTATCACATCTGATCACATCTTTCCCTTACTATTTCAGCATCGAGTCTCAGCAGTCACAATCATTCTAGCACTCTTGCACCTGGGAACATTTTTCTACTTACTTCTTGATTTAGCTTTTGAATTTATAACTACACCTAGCTGTCAGGTAAGAAAGTCTTTGAATGTATAAGTAACTACTGACTGATATAAAGCAGATGTAGGTCATACTCACATTAAAAAAACTCTGAAGTGATTCAATTAGGCTTTATAGTGGTTATGCTATTTACATCACACTTTATACAAGTCATATGCTACAGGATATTGCAATTACAGGTGATGTGCTGTCTTGCTTATGCCTAATATCATTACTGACAGTTGATCAGCTATCTCAGTTCTATGGGTATATGCTATTAATGGACATAACTGGCATCTTCCCTTCATTATATTTCTCCTTTCAATGACAAATGTTGCAAGTGATATTGTAGGTTCTTCTTTATAAATTGCCTATTAGTCTTGATCAGCTTTCCTAGGTGACTATCTGTCAAACAGCTTTAGTACAGGCACCCCCACCAATTGAGTGTGCATTTATATATAATGCAGAAATGTATGTCCTACATTGCTTGTGTAGCATCCAGAGTGCTCACTGTTAGTTGAGTCTAGAGGTGAGCTAGTTCGATTACTATAAGTTCAAAACACTATTGAATGTTACTTACACTACAGTTGAAATAGTCATGCCAGTATCACTTCTGCTAGCACATATTCTTGTGCTTGTTGTGACATGGAAACACACACATGGCATAAAGAGGCTTGCTAATTTAGCTAATATTGAATCACTAATAATAATGTTGCTTTTTAGAGATGGTGAGCCTGATAGACACATAATTAGTCTTTTGTTTTGACAATCATGCAGGCACTCTGTATATTGGGTACCAACACTCTTAGAGACTTGAATTAGCTACTGACTGTATACAGAGTGCTCATTGTGCTTGATATACTTGAGATTGGATCAATCTTTCTTAGTGTATGTGTTCTTTTTCTGTTAAATTATGGCCTCTGAGGCAATTATACTCCAGGTTCTGAGTATATTCAACACTGGTATTACTTCTGTGTAAGATGTATTCGACATTCTGCAAGAATTAGCTATATTTCATGACACCTCTTTGTTAGACCTACTGCTATTTTGCTTTCTCACTTTCTTTTCAACTTCCATGAAGCTGCTCTAGTTCCCAGTCTACCCTCAAACCCTTCTGAAATGTCCAGTGTCTCCTTCTCTCGGGGCCTTGGAAAAATGGGTGGCTCACTGGTGCATGGCTTTGAAGAAGGCCCTGAGAATGAGGAAAACAAGGAGGAGGCTGGGGAGTTGAGTGAAGACCAGGAGAGCTATGAGCTTGCTGATGTTGCTCAGGAAGAAGAAAGGAATTTGGGTGCATTAGAGGGCATTCTGATAGAGAACAGGCCAAAGAATGAGGATAGAATGATCTGAGTGATGAATTGTATTAGGAATTGCTACTAAGACCTACTATTTATTCATGGACTTTGTTTTGCATGCGACTTAGTAGCTAGACCTGGGATAACTGATTTACTGTATGCTTAGCATCAATTGGTGCAGTGGTGTGTTTGAATATACATGTGCCATATTTTATACAGTTATGAAAGCTATTCAATATCAGAATCTGAACAGTTAGCTTAGGAACATGTCCGGAAAAATGTGCACTAGAATCAAGCACAGTACTCTCACATGTACACTCTGAGAACAGCACATATGAGGATTAGTGACTACAAGAGCATCTGCATCACTGTACATCTGCCCACTCTGTCCCAAGTGACTGCTGACAATTGACTGGCAGCTGAGCCCACTCTGCATGACAGTCTTGTCGTTGACGGTCTATCCGAGTCAGCACAGGACAGCTTGTGAGCTCAGGTGTACACTTGAGGAATGGCATGTTGGCACCAGGTGGCCAGGAGTGGACTCGCCAACATTGCTCATACATAGTAACCCCGGTAAGTGCACTGCCTGCCATCCATCTGCAGACTGTCGACTGATATTCACGTCGTAGAAATATATTCTGTCAGTGTACACCACCCAGGCTGCACAGTAATATGGCATAGTTACGTACTGCTGGCGACCCGCATGCACTGCACGTGGATGGGCTTGCTCATCTCCCCAACCCTGTGTGGTCATGCCCACTTGTCAGTGTGCCGACCATCGCCATTGGAGCCTCGAACGTCAGCACGGCGCGCTCGCCTCACTTGCCTGTTGCAATGGTGAGTGTTAATGGAGCACGCGCGTTCGTGCTGCCAGAACTCGGTACCCCCACCACCGGTGGGCTTGAATATTGAATGAACCGGCCTTGGGGGCTTGCGTGAGTCCGCCTGGGACACCAAGCAAGGTTTCCCGGGACCATGCTGATCGTCATCGCAAGGGCCATGCGAGTCCTGTAATATGTGTCAGCGGCCGTTCTGCACACCAGGTGTCCCCCCTAGGCAGACCCTGACTATAATGTTTGTGAGGGAGGATGATGGTTGGCACATTAGAGGAACTGGCCAAGCATCGGCCATGTACGGCAGCAACAGTGCTGACGTGATCACAGCTCCCAGTTGGACTGTTCTGCCAGCGACGGGCACAGCTAGCGTGCACATATGGCTCCTCTCTGACGCATAGTGTACGATGCGTAAGACCTCCACCAGGCGCAGTCCCCGTTCACGCCATGCAGGACTTGCTTCGCAACCATGATGCGTCGCGGACGACGCTCACTCCTTTGCGATCACCCTCATCCACAATGGCGCGTTGCAATTGACAGAGCGAGCAGCCACGTACTGCCTTGCGTATGCAACCATACACCCGCTGTCCCTCCTCTTATACTTCCCCTGGTGTTATCTGGCGGTGACGCGAGGCAGCCTTCAGCTGATCAGCGAGCCTGGGAGACAAAGGACGAAGGACATACGTAACGTCTCTCGTTCGAGAAGTCTTCCTCCAAGGCAAGCCGCATCTTGTCATCTGTGCATGCGATAAGGTAGGCCAGCGCAACCTGTTCGACCACAGAGGGTGAGCCGCTCAGTCCGTCGACGAGCGCGGTGGATGGCCATTGATAACACAGGTACAATGCCTGTGATCAAAGGTGGGCGGCTGGAAGAGGGAGAGGAGGGGCCTACCACTGGGGAGTCGTCATTGACATCGGGGCGTTGCTACACGAGCCAGTCGTTCGATGAAGACGATGCGAGGGGTGGTAAGACAGACGGATGCATGTCATAGCATATGGACCTAGAAGTGGTGTGAAGTCGAGGATAGCAGCCGAGTAAGCACACGAGCGGAGGCACAGGTGGTCAGCTGCTAACTCACCAAATGAACGCAGATACTGGTCAACGATCCGAGAAGAGAGGTCGCGTGAAAGAGGGGGTGTCTGGCACTGGGTGAGCATGGATACCACAGAGTATGTACGCATATGACTTGTGCACACTTCGGATGCGTGCGTTGAGCGCCGCAAGTCCGACGTCTACCATGCCTACTCGGCATACAGTGGATGTTCAGCAGTATGCTCTCCTACAGACTTACTGCCAATACCGTGTAAGGATCACTACAGCCTCGCGAAGACGAGTCGTGTCTGTTTGGCAGGTAGGTACAATGATGCTGTTGAGGACTGGGTGATACCAGCTGTGAGCAATACACGCACTGAGTCGCCGCTACAAACAGCATGAAGTGCGACAGCACCAAGCACCTTTGTGAGCCGCGCGAGATTCGCGCTCAATGGGATAGGTGCGGCACACTGTATGCCTGGCTGTGCTCGCCGACCACTGCGAGAACGTGCCGCAGAGATGCGTCTTCAAGCTATCGAGCGCGTGTCTCTAGGGCTCGTCAATCTGATACTTGTGTTTGAGTCGAACGAGACGCGACTGCGGAGAACCTGCCAGCGATATAGCAGGTGGATGGTTCGGGTCAGCGAGAATCTCCGACACAACATAGGATTTTCCAACGCACCATATGCCATCGACCAGGATTTGGGGTGCTGCACAGACATCACCTGTGATCTCTACCACAGGATACCCATCCATCAGATGTACAGCTCAGGAACATGTCTGTAAATACCATTGAATGACGGGGAACCTCTGTAGATGCGACACGCACGCTCGAGTCAAGCACGGTCCTCCTATGTGTATACGATGACGACGGCGCTCACGAGGATCGGCGAGTACGAGCATGTCCACGTTGCAAGACGTCCGCTCACTCTGCATGCTGTCCAGGATCCCGAGCACGTCGCTCTGGATGATGTTGATAAACGCCATGGCCAGGTCGATTAGCATGTCGTTCAATACATTCGGCGCGTCGGGCGAGATGTAGTCCGGACTGCAGTAGTATGGCTACGTTGTAAGACCGTGCGGTGAGCTCAATGGAGGGCCCGAAGCGGGACGAGACGGGTTTACCACTGGGACACCGACACCGGGGCATTGCTACGCGAGCCGGTCAGCCAACTGCCGCATTCGCAAGTAGACTCATGTTCGAAGTGACGTATCCGAACGTGAAGCTCTCCTGCGCTGCCCACCTGTCGATCCATTCGCCTTGCGCTCATCTCCTCCAGCCACGCGTTGAACCGCCACACGCGTACCGCGCCGTCTAGCGCTCGAGTACCTCGAGGGCGCGCCCGTCGTTCGTGCCGTGCCCGTTCATGCCCAGCAGGACCTGCCCCGCGACCGCAAGAGTAATAGTAGGAATGAATACGAATGCGTCCGCGGGTGGGAGCTGAGCTGGTTGTTGTCGAATGCGGCCGAATTGGCGATGATGCGCGGGATGCCAGTCCATATTGGTGTTGAGCGCAAGCGCGTAGAGCAGCGCCTGCGGCGGAGCCGTTGGATGGGTAGGAGTTGCAGGGCGGGCTGTTAGTGGGCGATCGAGGTGGCGGCGCGTCGAACTGGGAGAGCGCCATGCAGGCGTGCAGCACCTTAGGGTTAGGGTTCCCGGGCAACAGTGTCATACTCTGGTCGGTGTGGCACTACGAGCACCAGCCATCGTCAACGCCCACCCGATGGGCTGAATGGAGTATGACGCACCTAATAGGTGACTCAACGGCATGCACGTACTAGTACTCATCGCCGAGGCTGAGGTTGGTATCTGGAAGGTAGACTCATAACTCAGCCTTCGCATGACGGAGAGGAAGACAGTCGTTCTTCTCGTATATTCTCCGTCGCGATTGACACGCTCCGCTCACTCATGCAGCCGACTTGTACCGACCATTCTCGAGCGCCATTGAGCGATGGTCTTCCCGTCCGTCAGTCGCATTCACACAGCACAATGGGAAAGCGTTTTGAAGCTTACTGCAGGAGAGAAGTGAGCAGGAAATGAGTAGTCGTGTCCGATCTCAAGTTTGAAAAGGGAAGTACTCACTTGACAGCTCCTACACACGAGTCACACCATCCGCGATATGACAAGAACCATTTTCCAGAACCCATAGATGATCACTACCAGCCGTATAGGGAAGATCCCTGCCAAGTGGATGTTGCAGCTCTGAAACGGACTTGTCTCTAGCTGAATCATACACAATCGTACATCCAAAGCATCCTACTGGCGATCCGGGATGAAGATCAGTACGTTCCAAATGGGCAGAGTCAAGATCATCTCGCACCTCTGACCAATATCTCGTAGCATCCTGCAGTCGCCAACGTCGCAACGGTCCCCACCACCAAATCGACCGTGGCTGCCCCGCATCTTCCTCTTGTCCCCCAGCGTCTCCCCGGTCATCCCCATCTCTCCGCCTTGCTCGCCACCTCACTCGTCTCCGCCCATCCTCCGACCCATCCGTACTCGCTCTCCGCTCTCCGATCTTCTCTACCTCCTCGTCCTCTACGGCGCCCTTCTGGACAGCAGCATGCTCCCGCCCCTCCACCACCTCCATCTCGTACTCATCCCCGCCCACGATCGTCTCCACGTCCGCATCCTCGCTGGCGACCCTCCGCCCGCCCACACCGTACTGCCCCAGGCCCCAGCCACGATCGTCCGGCCCGTACACCTCAGTCACGCGCTCGACCCACTCCGCTGCCTGCGCCCGCGCGGCCGCGACGTGCTCGTGCCGGAGGAGCAAACAGAACGCACGCCCCTGTCGGAGGATCCGCCACGCGACACCACCCCCGCTGCTGCCCGACGACACGCTGGGCGGTGTCGCCGAGGGGCGCGCACTGAGCCCGATCGCGCTGGCTACGCCGCCAAATAGCGTCCTCGCCCGCTCGCCGCGCGCGCGCCTCTTCGTCAGCTTCCGTGCCCGCTTCCGTTGCTTCTTCTCCTCTCTGCTCAGCAGCTCGTTCAGCTCGCCCACGCCCATCCCCGCCCCGACCCACCACCACCAGCCGAAGAAGCTCTGCCACAGGATCACGCTCCACATCAGCGGCTTCATCCACGAGAACTCGAACCGGCTCGCAATGTAGACCAGCGAGATGGCCGTCGAGATCGGCGCGAGGACCAGCGCACCGACGCCGAACGCCGCCGTGCCGCCGTCCATCCGCCATGCGTTTTTCCGGTTCACAAAGAGCCCCCAGAGGACGAGCGAACAGGTGAAGAGCAGGGAGAGGGTGGCGTTACAAACATTCTGCACCGCCGTCGCCGAGCGCTGCACCTCTGTGCTGTTGATGCTGTGAATGAGTTCCATGGTCGCCGACGTGAATGCGAGTGGACCGAGAAGCCAGAAGATAAGGCGCTTCTCGAGTTTGGAGGGAAAGAGGAGGCCCAGGAACTGGATGTGCGTCGCCTGGATGAGGAGGCCGGTCGTGGCCATCATGAACAGCCACGCCATGAGCTCGGCCGTCGTCCAGCCCTGTGTGCCCTGCGGCGGGAGATCGACAGAGACGTAGTTTAGCATGTACGGCCAGCCCCTACTCTCGTCAGAGAGGGTGGCCATGATGACGTGCAGGGTAGCGACGACGTATGTGAGCAGCATGGACACACCTGCCAGCTGGAAGACGTGGTTGACGGGTGCGAGGCGGAAGTGGTACTGAGCCGTGAAGAGCAGATGGAGAAGGAGGACGGCCATGAGGGTGAGGATAATCCCGTTGACTAAGAGTTGTACGGGAAGAGAGTGAGCAAAGACCGGTCGATACTGCAGGATCGGGTCGCCTGTAGATCTACACACGGTTGAGTCCCCTTCTGTATCAGTCAGAACATGAGTAGTTACCCAGTCGCAGTCTGGTTCTGAGCGAGGGCGACTGGAAATAGGGCGAGAAGGATCCAAAAGTGCGACAAGTCCAGGGCCATGACCACCGTTGTGCTGGATATTCTTACGCAGTTCAGGGAGATGGGGTGGGCTGCGTGGCACAAATACGAGAGCTGAGGAGCATAGAGCTCGTAGTCTATTGCTGAAGTGCATTTTGGCTTTGCACCAATTCTTCTTGTCTGCAAAAACGCCGACGGCGGCAAAACAACAACAAAACCGCGGGCGCTCGCACGCCTACATTTCAGCTTATATTCATATCCTCCTCGTTGATCTGCAGGGTACGCTGCCAAAATCATCGCCATACAACAAGTTTGAAAGTTCGCTGTTTTCGGGGTGGTTACAGGAGGATAACAGTGGTGAAGTAAGAGGGGGTCTATGTAATGTTAGCCATACTCAATTCTATAGTTTATCGCCAGTTTATTTCGCATCAAGCACCCTAGGCAAAGCACAATGCATAACCCATCCCATGTTAGTACATGCCCCATCACCATCCATTCATGCAGACTTCATAAAGGCTGCTGGACCAGTCTGGGCATCATGGGTATTTACTATGGAACAATACTGTGCGCAGCTGCAGCCCAAAATTCAAATCAGTGTTTTCGCATGCCATCGCTTACGTTGGCTGCGGTGGTGAGTACTGCATCGATTGCGTATGATTACTCCTCGACTGCGTATACGCAACACCAGCTTAGACGCTCTAGTTGCCAAGCGCGTTAGTAAGCACATTCCCTGAATCTCATAGGCGTGTTTCCGTCTGTTTCTGTTCCCTTTTGGAATCTGGAACACGCTTCCCGTTGCGCGAGGAATGAGTGCCAACGGGAAGCGACGTCCGCACGAGCGTCATGCCAGGCCAACCACACCCTTCAAGTTGCCTACAGACAGCCGTCTCCGAAGATAGGGCTCTGGTAGGCGACTGAGAGGACTGCTAGGGGAACGGGATGGCAGCAGTTTCGAGCCTGCGAGAGCTCTCGTCAGGGGGCTACCGCTACCTCGACCGCTAGCCCTTCTGGTGTCGTTTAGGACAGCTCCCACCTAATCCTACCAGCAGGAGTAAATGACAAGGAAAGGCAGGATGCCATGACCTGCCAGTGGGGTGGTTGCACAGGGGGTGGGGACTACAATCAGGGGAAGCGGAGGCTTCGTCCCAGCCAAACAGCCCATTGCTGATTGTAATCCGGACTCCGCCCCGCTTGTTTCCGAACGGGGGGGAGATTTCGTCGATGTCCGTGCGACGACGAGGGCGGAATGTACGTGAACGAGAGGAAATGTCCTCCAGGAGGAATTATCGCTAGAATCATACCATTAAGCCAAAACCTCTGCCATTGACACGATGCTGATCCTCATCACAGCTTATTGTCACCGCGCTGATCGTATGACTTGTTGAGTTGCTTTCCAATCCAGCGTCACTGACAACCTTCGGATCGATATCACAGCTACTTATGACTCGAGACGCGCTGATGGGTCTCGTGTCCCATCAGTGTTCATCTACTGGTACATCCGTGAGTGTTGTGCTGAGTGTCTGCACTGTAGGAACAAAGGAATAAGCATCTAGTCCGCCGCTGGCTGTCAAAATTAGCAGATGTCGCCCAGCAACCCTGCGAAGGTCTTCCCAAGCTTTGCGCCTCGCCGAAGGGTCGCGTCGTGCATCTCTGTCAGGTACCAGTACCACGGACCTCACAACCATATAAGCCTGATTCGTTCCAGTCAATCATCAATCACTTTAACATCCATTTGCCATGTCGAATACATCCATCCTCGTTGTGGGTCTCAAAACTCTTCAGCTCGTCGCTGACAGAGTTCATCCTTAGTTCTTTATAGGTTGGTGCAGGTCCGGCCGGCCTCGCGCTAGCCCTCACGATTGCGAAGAACGGAGTCCCAGTCCGCATCATCAACAAGGCTCCCCAGCCCCACAATGAGCAACGCGGAGCTGGCATTCACGTACGAGACCACTCTCCCCTGGTGGTGTGAGGATGTTGACCAATGGCTCGACACCAGCCGCGTACTCAGGAAGTGTTTCACTTCCTGGGCGCCATGCCTGACTTCCAGGCAATCGGCAGGAATCTGGAGGAGATGCGGCTGTACAGACTGCCCAACGGAACGGTGCCGGAAGCGACGTTCCACGTTGTCGAGCCTGCAGATCCCACGCCGTCGAGACCCTTTGTGAGTCTGAGCTTGGTCGGGCCGCTCCACAGCGCTGATGCGCAAGCAGAACAACCCCATGCAGATCGGCCAGTGCCAGACAGAAGGCATCCTGCGCACGCACCTCGAGAAGCTCGGGTGCTCTGTCGAGCTGGGTACCGAGCTGCGAGCTCTGGAGCAGTTTGAGGACCGTGTCGAGGCTACGATCGTGAAACACCAAGACGGCAGGGAGATTTCGGAGAAGACGAGCTTTCGCTGGGTCGTGGGTGCAGATGGCGGCAGAAGTAATGCTTCTTAACGTCATTCTTCGACTTGTACACTGATTTCATCTCGCCGATGCAGGCACCGTGCGCAAGCAAGCAGGATTTGCATTCGAAGGAAATGCCACCGAGATGCGCTCGATCCTCGGCGAAGTGTGGCTGGAAGGCTTGGACTTCGTCGTACGCGTGGATGCTTCTCATAGATCGACTGTACGCTAACAGACCGTTAGTACTGGCACCAGTGGATCCGGCCCGCCACCGATGCGACTCCTGAGACGACGTGAGTTGGTGTCTGGGAGTGCAAGCGAGCTCGGCGCTGATGTCAACGTTTTCTCCTTCCAGCATGCACATCCGTGCCACAGAGAAGCCCGGGCTTTACTGGTTTTTCCTCACCGGAGACGTCGACTACGACCGTGTGCTTGCAGATCATGACGCTCTGAGACCTATCCTGAGGGATATCATGGGGCGAACAGACGTGACAGCCAAGGAGATCGTCTATATCAGCGATTACAGGTGTGCTGAATGTCTAATAACCTTCAACCGAGGACTAACAATGATGCAGGCCCAGTGTCCGAATGGCCAACAAATTCAGCGAGGGCCGTGTCTTCCTGGCTGGTGATGCTGCTCATGTCCACACTCCCCGCGGTGGACAGGTACGCACGCCCAAATGCAATATGCGAGAAGCGCGCTGATGGTTGTTCCAATTGTTGCTTCTAGGGACTGAACACGAGTGTGCAGGATGCGGTTCGTGCTCTTGTCATGCGGCACAACACGCCTAGCTCACTTTGCCTGCAGTTCAACCTCGGTTGGAAGCTCACCTTGGTTGAGAAAGGGCTTGCCGACCCCTCGCTTCTTGCGAGCTACAGCGAAGAGCGCCTTCCCGTCGTAAAGCGCATGATCCAGGAGACGGAGCGCATGACACGGGGTGTCCTGCGGGATCATCAGGACATCGACCTGGTGAGGTCGTCTTGGCGGCGCGGCGACCACCTGAAGCAGTTCGGGATCAACTATCGCTGGAGCTCCATCGTTGTCGACCAGCGGTTTAAGGCGGATGTCAACGCGCAGGATGAGGAGAAGGAGGCGCTGGATGCCTATGGCACGAGCGGCGGTGATGGACTCCGTGCGGGAGACAGGGCACCTGACGCAATTGGGCTGGTCACCGTCGGACGCGGCGGCGACTCCGCACCCACGTCCCTGTTTAGCATCTTCGGTCTCACGCACCACACTGTACTGTTGTTCTGCAGTGCCACTGCGCAGGTGCAGCCGATCCTCACGGCTCTCAAGGCGTACCCGCTCTCGAGCGTGTCCTCTGTTGTCATCTACCCAGCCACCGCGTCATCCGTGCCAGCGGTCGGCGGCGATTCGGGCCTCGTCCTGAAGGACCAAGATGGGTGTGCATATGAAGGGTATGGTGTGGTGGCAGAGGAGGCTGTGGCCGTGATCGTCAGGCCGGACGGAGTGGTGGGAGGGATTGTCACTGGGGAAGAAGGGGTGAGGAAGTACTTCGGCAGGGTGCTCTCGACTGTGAAGCACTGAAGCAGTTACAATTACAAGCATTCACTTGCTAGCTGTAATGGGCGGCGACTGATGGGCAGAACAGCAGAACAGCAAATTAGTGCTGTGTGCTGAGCTGAACTAAGTTTCGCTATTTGACTGCTATTTGAGCCCTAAGGCGCTCCTAAGTGTCCTGATTAGCGGGGGACTTTGCTAGTTAGGATAATCCACTAATCTGGTTGATTAGGGATAAATAGGGCTGATTATGCACAAGTAGCTGAGGGGGGTTTTCCTGATGTACTCTGGCATCTGCACGTATCACCAATATGTCACTGACCAAGCAACTCGCGATCGGCTTACAGAGCTGAACGATGGAGGGTTAATAAGCATAGGTCTGCGCTCCTACAGTCTAAAGATTTAGCTGGCGTACTACTCCGACAGACCAGTTCCATCATCGTAACATCTCTACTACTTACGGGACCAATCCAGCCTACCATTCAACATGTCGCATGGAAAACAATTCACACTGTTCACACACAAGGGTGGTCCAAACGGCTGGTGAATACGTTGTTCTCAATTCCAATGCCGCGTTTCACCAGACAGCTTACATTCAACTTACCTACAGGAAGGTTGCCTTCGTGCTGGCCGAGCTGGACTTGGAGTTCGAGCCCAAATACCTAGATTTTGCTAAGGGGGAACATAAGGCTCCGGAACACACGAAGTACAACCCGAACGGTCGTATTCCTACGCTGATCGACCACTCAAACAATGACTTTACTGTCTGGTCAGTCTGTAACACCAATCATTCAATTATTCACCTCCCACATGCTGAGCAAACAAATTTCATCTCCAGGGAGTCGGATGCTATCATGATTTATCTGGTCGAGAAGTACGACACTGAGCACAAGATCTCCGTTTCTGGCCTCGAGGAAAAGATGACTCAACTCCAGTGGCTAATCTTCCAGGCATCAGGCCAGGGGTGCGCACACCACCAATATAGTATGCCGATGCGAGGCGTAGAGCTGATGACGCTTCTGTAGCCCTTACTATGGTCAGGCCGGGTGGTTCTTGAGGTACCACTCCGAGAAATTGCCCAGTGCGCTCGAACGCTACCAGCAGGAGGTTCTCCGTGTCCTCGGCGTTCTCGAGAGTGTCCTCTCGAAGCAGGAATGGCTCGTTGGCAGAAAATGCACCATTGCTGACATCTCATTTCTCCCGTGCGTGGTCTTGCGTAGAGGGCTCATGGCCATACTCATCTCCATCTTTTCAGATGGAACCTCTATGTGTTTGGCTCCATAACCTCGATCGACCTGAACGACGCGGATGTGGAGAAGAGCTTCCCTTCCGTCAAGAAGTGAGCTTCTCGATTGAAATGCCTTGATGGTTGTGTTCTCTGACGCCGCCCTAGCTTGCGAGCCTCACTCTGTGCTCCAGTGAACAGAGCACTTACAGTGTTGGACGGCTCCTTGAGACACCCCGGTCTCCGAGCTTACTGCGAAAGATATCAGCCTCGGACTTCTTCGGGATACAAGACAATGCATTCAAACTGTCTAGTGCAGAAATCCCCCTGAACATTGACAAGCAAAATGCACGACGATCTTCCATACACCCAATTTTGTTTGTGTTGATCAGACAGGTTCTCATTGGATATCTGGAGTTTTTACATTACATATGTGGGTTTTCTATGCCTATGTCTCATATGTACATGCTATTTTTTTGGGGTCTGTGTGTATGTCCCAAACTTTGAATATGGGCACCCTCAACAGTCCCAAGACATCAAGTGCATGATGATCTATCGGGTCACATCACATTTCCTAATTTGGCGGGGGCAGCATATGGCCTAGCATGCAGTACTTCAAGCATGTTACCTTCACAACAGTCCTCAGGCCTCAATGTTCAGCATGGTTGGTTGGCCACTCTCAGTCATAAAGAAAAGACAAATTAGAAATGCTCTACAAGGGGATGGATGGCAAAGCTATCCAGAGGGATGATCAATGATAAGATTCTGTTCATCCAAATCGGGCAGGGGGCAGCGTGATGTGACGCGTCTCAAGGAGTGGTCCAAGCCCTGATAATGATCTTTGACACTGATGCCTGTTGGACTAATGCAGTATGCACTCAATAGAAGCACTGTGTATCTAGAATTGTAGTAGGGACTGGTAGCTTTCAGGCCATATATACTGATCTAGGTCAGGGTGACAAAAATAAGTGCCCGGGATGAGAAAAGACTTCACTGTCTCAAGGAGCCGTCCAACACTGTAACCAAGTACATTTCGCACTGTACACCATGTCAGGTGCTCGAGAGTCACCTCAAGGTAAATTATGACGCTCTAGCTCCGGCGACAAGCGCATGCCCGGCTCCGATCCCGACTGCATAAACCCGTACCTACTACTTACCTACAGTTCCTACAGTTAGAGTCTGGTCTACGTCGGGTCTACGTCAGTCGTTCTGAGGCTGCTACGTGATATCACTGGGAGTCGGCAAGCTGTTGGCAGATCAATATACAGCTTCTTAACATCAAACTTAATTACGGTCGCATCGCATCGCATGACAGGACCCCCGATTATATGCAGTGAACTATGATCCCAAACAGCCGATTTTGGGCAAAAATGTCCGGATAGATTTGTTCCATTATGTCCGGATAAAATCAGACTTACCGGCGGACTGGATGTCCGGATAGAGGAGTAGGGTCCCCAGCATGACCTTAGTGTCCAGATTGTGCAAGAGGGTTTCCGGCGCAACCTAAGTGTCCAGATTGAGGATCAATGTCTGCGCAATGCCTCTTGTGTCCGGACGAAGAGAGATATCCCGCAGTAGTTGATCGCCCAGCAGCAAGTCAAGCTTGTAATAGCTTGTATCGGACATAATACAATGGCTTGTCACTAGTACTAGTCCGAGTGTAAAACTGTAATGTCAGATACTAGTAGCAAATGTAATGAAAGATGACAGAGTCACCCCGTCCTGCCCCATTCTATACTTATGTCCGGATCAGGGATCAAGGTGCACCCCTCAATGATGTCCGGAGATGTGATCAAGGTTAGCCACGACTTTTGCGTGGTTTTGTCCGGACAGGATCAGGGTTGGCCCACTTTTTTGCCCATTTTTTGTCCGGATTCCGGATCATAGATCCCCACTTATAATCGGGGGTCCTGGCATGACTGCCAGTGGCAACAATTACCAGATGCTGTTCCGGTAGATGCCTTGCGTATGTGCCTTGCAATCCTTGTCCATTCGCCGATGTGTCACGTGTTCCGCTATGGTTGGGGCACCGTAGAGTATATAGACTCCACATTGGTTGCTCAGCTCTCACAACTCCAAGATGTCCAACGCACAGATCCTCATTGTAAGCGTTGCAATGCTGTCGAGTTTCCTCGTTCATGGCGCTCACAGTCGCTCCGCAGGTCGGCGCAGGCCCTGCGGGCCTCACGCTCGCTCTAACCCTCGCGAAGAACGGAGTGCCCGTACGCATCATCGACAAAGCTACTCAACCGCACAATGAACAACGCGGCATTGGCCTTCAGGTAGGGCGTGTCTTCATATTTGGTCCGGCGACATTTCTAATACAGTGACTTGACACAAGCCCCGCACTCTGGAGGTGTTCCATTTCTTGGAGACAATGCCCGACTTCCAGGCGGCTGGGCGCAAACTGCAGGCGATGCGATTATACAAGTTGCCTGGTGGCACAGAGCCCCAGGCGACGTTTCACATCATCCAGCCTGCAGACCCAACACCTTCAAGACCCTTTGTGAGTGCAAGCTTATGCGGCCCGTCCGACATGGCTTACCCGCGGATAGAACAATCCAATGCAGATAGGCCAGTGCCACACGGAACGCATCCTCCGCTCGCACCTCAAGAAGTACGGTCACTCCGTCGAGCAGAGCACGGAGCTGCGGGCGACCCAGCAGTTCGATGACCACGTTGAGGTGACTATCGTGAAGCACGAAGAGGACAAGGAGACGATAGAGACGGCGAGTTACCGCTGGATCGTGGGTACCGACGGAGGTAAAAGTACGGATTCGTGCTGAATGGACCTAGGGCCGGCACTGAGCATTCTTGTCAGCACAGGCGTCGTGCGCAAGCTAGCGGGGTTCACATTCGAAGGGAACGCTCTCGAGGAACGGGGGATTCTGGGCGAAGTACAGTTACAAGGTCTAGACACCACGGTAGGAATCACTGTTTCTCGTCTCATACATCATGAGGTACTGATCACGGTGTCAGTACTGGCACCAATGGACTCGGCCCGGCATCGAAACGACTTGTGGCATCATGTAAGTTCACCCACAGGCTCTGCATGATGAGTTTGTGTTGACGAGCTCATAGCGTGCACGCGCGCGCTACGGAGACGGATGGACTATTCTGGTTCATAATAGCTGGCAATGTCGACTACGATCACTTACTGGCAGACCACGAGGCTCTCAAGCAGGCACTGTTGGATACAATAGAGCGGAAGGATGTGACTCTCGGCGACATCGCTTATGTGAGCGATTATAGGTGCGATGGATGTCCGTGATATGGACTTTTCAAACGACAGACTGACCGCAGTGCAGGCCAAGCGTCCGGATGGTGAACAAATTTAAAGAGGGTCGTGCGTTCCTGGCTGGCGACGCAGCTCACGTCCACACACCACGCGGGGGACAGGTGTGTTTTCTCAACCTTCATCGACGGAGACGAGCAGAGTATTCACATATGTTGCTCATTACAGGGCTTGAACACGAGTGCGCAAGATGCGGTGTGTACGATTTCTGTGTATTCGCCACCCTTGCTAATCTCTCCCTAGTTTAACCTCGGTTGGAAGCTCGCCCTGGTTCAGAAAGGGCTCGCCGAGCCCTCGTTTCTTCTGAGCTACAATGAGGAGCGCCTCCCCGTTGTGCAGCGTATGGTCCAGGAGACGAAGAATATGACGCAAGACCTCACGAGAGCACATGGCGTACAATCTATCAAGTCGGCCTGGCAGCGCGGCGACCATCTGAAGCAGCTCGGGATTAACTACCGATGGAGCCCAATCGTCGTTGACGAACGGTTTAAAGCGGACGTCAACGTAGAGGAGGCGGTCGAGCGGGCGCTGGACGCTTATGGCACGGATGGCGACGATGCACTCCGTGCGGGCGACAGGGCTCCCGACGCGAATGGACTTGTCAACGTTGCCGACAGGAAGCCGACTTCTCTGTTCAGCATATTTGGCAGTACGTACCACACGGTGCTGTTATTCTGCGACTCGGCTGCACGAGTCGAGCCGGTCCTCGCTGCTTTGAAGACGTACCCGAACTCGACCGTGCGCTCTGCCGTCATCTATCCAGGAGCTGTGTCGTCTACGCCCACCGTCCAAGGTGCGGAGAACACCGTGAAAGATCAGGATGGGCATGCGTACGGAGGCTATGGCGTGCCAGTAGGACAGGTCCTTGCTGTAATCGTCAGGCCGGATGGGATAGTCGGCGGTATTGTGACAGGGAAAGAGGGTGTGAAAAAGTACTTCAGCTGGGTGTTCTCATTGTCGGCCCGGTGAGTGGTACATTATCTAGTTAGGAACATGCTGCCTGTTATGATCAAATAATAGGTTCCACGGTTAGCCCTTTCCTGACGCCGTGAGTGAGAAACATGCGCTCGTGATGAGGTTGCGCGTGGCTGGAATTACCACACTTCTCCACAACTTCGTGGTCTCATCGTACGATGTAAGCCCCGCTACTGAACAACTCCGGCGGCACCTGCGGCAACCCTCAATCAACGGTCTACCGTCTCATGACCTCTAAGTTGAGGCCGCGGCGCAGACAAGGTACAGTGTCCTGAGCGAGTCTACAGTGACGCGGGAAAAGACATTCTTGTTGACCTGTCGCGCATATGTCGATTCCAGCGACATACTGAAGACAACGCGTTCGACAACGGTTTCCATGGACGATGACTTGTGTTCTCATTTGTCCACCCGACCATTTGATTTTAGAGTAAGATGTTGATATAAGTCTTCAGACTGAGAGCTCACCAGATCTTTGAAACCGCAAGCCGACCTCCTCGACGGCAGTTCAAGCTCAAGCTCAAGGTCCCAGTGGTAACGAGGTGATGGAAGAACGACTGCACGCCAACAGTGAGCATGTTTCATAAGCACCCTGCACGTTCAAATGTCCCTGTCCTTCCTGTATGAGCTGCTCAAGCGGCTTGGGTGAACTAGCGCAGGGCGACGAGTAGTCAGCGAAAATGTGCGCTCTGTTCCGGATCTTCGGCCCCACACACCATGCTATCCTGCTCTTTGCAGCGCGGTTATGCCCATTGTCAGTGGTACTCTGAGGGCATACCTGCGCGAGACCGTGTCATTATCCATCCCAGCACCAGTTCCGTCGTGAGCTTAGTGGACGATGTAAGTCTGGTAGTATTCTGGGACACCGAGGGGTATACCCATGCCGAATATGACGTATAGCCCAGGCATGTATATGACAGGTGCCAGACACCTTGTTTGGCGTCATTGTTTCGAGCACAGAGGAGAGGCTGGGTACTTCACTCAAGTATTCCAGCGCACATATTGTAATTAACAATTCTTCTCGTCTCGTTCATTTATTTTTCCTGGCCCATCGCTTCATGAGCCTGGCCAAAGTCAGGCCACGGGCGCTCAGATGGCACTGCCAAATGGCAGCCACGTGTTGCAACACAGGTTAAAGCATCTCGAGTCACGACTTTCCGGTTCAAACGTGCAGGCCTCAGGTCTCAAATATCACAACTCATCTAGCAGTGCTTAAACCCATCATCTTGTGGAAAACTGGGCTTCTAATGAGTACTGCCACCATCTCCAAACGTTCCTGAACGGGACCGTAACCGGAATATACCGATTTACCTACCCCTAAGACGGGTTACTGTTGGCCGTATGCTGTGCCAGTTCGCTAGACTTTCTCCGGATTCGAGTGCAAGTCTACTGTTGCTCCGGGGCATTCTCCGCGCAACCTTCCTGTTTCTGTTGGCATCTCTGTGATAACGAGGCCGCTCAATTCAGAATCGCGGCAGAGACAGCACAGAATCCTGTCGGGCGCTTGGACAGTTAGCCGAGGTCAGCCGACTGATGCTCAAGTCCGAAGGTGTGAGTCACAGCTCGTAGGTTCATGTCCTCGAGCCCTAACATGGGGTTAGAAAATATTACAGAGGGACTTTGGCTTGTCCACAGCTGCTTGTGACAGACTCTCCCATCGGGACTGCATCTGAACCTTATAGCATCATGATTCACTTTATGCATACATTATGGAACTTCAAAGGTGCAGACTACATTGAAGGACTTGCTGTACCTTATTGCACATGTACTAGACCTCTATTAGGGTTACAAGAAAGTGCGTGTGTTGTGTGACCCACGTTCAAACAGTCTGGGCCTGGACATCAGTCGGCTAATCTCGGCAAACTGTCCAAGCGCCCGACAGGATTCTGTTCATCGGCGTGTGGCGAGACTTTCCACTAAGTGATCGAGGCTGTGCCAGATATCAACAAGCTATGTACTGTATGTGAGTCATCTGTCAGACATCAGTCAGTGTAGCGCAGCCCACATGGGTTGCTGAGGCCTCGTGCCGTTGCGCAAATCATCTCACAATACCGGGCATACTGCGGCAATGCCGATCCGAGGCATATTTAGTCGCTCTTGGTTTCTCTTTGACGATCACGGAAAGAGAAGTCCTCGGTCGGTGCTGCTGTTGGTATGCAGACAATTTAAAGGCTGGATGAACACGACCGACGATGATCAGTTTATTCTGCAACAGGAACCCAGGAAGAGTCGTCCTCTACTATGTCTCACAACCCCATTGCCACTATGCCCAGTGTTCTCATTGTGAGCCCCTTTTTGTTCCGTCGGTCTCATACAGTGACAAACATGTTTTCTCCTAGGTCGGTGCAGGCCCTTCAGGCCTGACAGCTGCTTTGACTCTAGCTAAGAACGGTGTTCCCGTGCGCATCATTGATAAAGAGCCCGTTTTTTCTACGGAGCAGCGCGGCTCTGGCATACATGTAGGCGCATCGACTGTCGTCAAATAAATATCTAATCAAGCATGCCAGCCGCGGACTCTCGAGTTGTTTAACTACTTGGAGATTCTATCCGACGTCCACGCTGAAGGAATGCCAATGTTGCCGTTCCGTCAGTACAAACTACCCGGAGGAGTAGAAACTGCCGCAGAGTTCTATATCATCAAGCCATCGGAGCCCTCACCTGATATCCCTTATGTGCGTGCTTATGTGCATGTGATCAACTTGGTGAATGACCTCAACTGCAGGCAAATGCATGGGTGATAGGCCAATGCCGCACCCAAGCCATTCTTCGTTCGCATCTTGCAAAGTATGGGTATCATGTCGAGTTGGCCACGGAGCTGCACAGCTTCGAGCAGTCTTCCGATGGTGTCTATGTGACGATAGTCAAGAGTGAAGATGGCAAGGAGACGGTCACCAATGAGTCTTACCACTGGGTCATAGCGGCAGATGGGGGGCGAAGTGCGTATGTCTTCCAAATAGGGTTGACGTTGACAATCTAATTCACTGGCTCAGGCTCCTTAAGGAAGCACCTCGGGATCGCTTTCGAGGGACAACAGTTGCCCGATCGCATGGTAATCGGCGAGATTGACATACAGGGCTTGGATTGCGACGTGAGTCCTCGTCTACATCCTGCAGTGCTTGTCTGTTTATCGATACTGTTAGCACTGGCACGTGTGGGGTTTCTTCAGCGGATCTCATCCTATGTCAGTAGTGAGAACCAGATGCACATGAACTATGCGGACGTGGCTGATGAACTCAAACAAATGACAGGGTTGTTTTCCGCCCTACGGAGACTAACGGACTGTTTTGGTTGATTCTGCGTGGAAATGCCGAATGTGAGGATGCTGTATCGAGTCCTGAGGCGCTCGTTCGGAATATCCGTAAAATCATCGAGCGTCAAGACTTGGTTTTCGGCAAGCTCCATCAAATGACAGATTACAGGTGAGCTCGTTTCGGCAGCTTTACAAGAAGGCAGATCGTTCATTCTCGCTGTTCAGACCTAGTGCTCGAGCAGCGGAGAGAATCAATGAAGGCCGTGTCTTCCTGGTAGGAGGTAGGTGATTGATGGAAAAGTGTGTTCCAATCTAACCCGGATATACAAGATGCGGCGCACGTACACAGCCCGATGGGCGGTCAGGTCAGTGACCATGCTACTGATGTCGGAGGACGTTGCTCTAAGACGCCAAACACATCTCCAGGGCCTCAACACTAGTGTCCAAGATGCGGTGCGTGCATAATTCAACCGCAGCATGCTTGTTCCTCATGAATCATCCCTCCCAGTTTAATCTGGCATGGAAGCTTTCGCTGGTCGAGAACGGTGTGGCAGCGCCGTCGCTGGTCTCCACGTACTCGGAGGAGCGTCTACCCGTCATCAAGCGCATGATCGAGGAGACAATGACCGTGTTCAACTCTGTCACCCGTGGTGAAGAACCGAAAGGGGGTCACGCTGTCGTTACGGCGTGGAACGAGCGCGCGGATAATCTCAGGCAGCTTGGTGTCAACTACCGCTGGAGCTCAATCGTCGTCGATGAGCGCCACGTCGCGGACACGGAGCACGCGAGGGAAACCGTCGATCCATACAGCGCTTTTGGAGGCGACGGACTGCATGCTGGTGACAGAGCACCCGACGCGCCTGGACTGATAGACTTGAAGGATGCTGCCACGGCGAAGACGAAATCACTCTTCCAGATATACCGCCCTACTTATCACACAGTGTTGGTCTTCTCCAAGGACCCTGCCTTCGCTCAGCGCACGCTCGCGATTGTGAAGCCATACCCTGAGGGGTTACTGCGTGTCGTGGTCATCTATCCTCAGGATGCCTTGGACACGCTGACTGTTGACCGCGCTGACGAGGTTCTCCGTGACCGGGACGGGCATGCGTATGCTGGGTATGGCTGCGCACTCGATGGATCTGCCGTTATCATCATCAGGCCGGATGGTGTGGTTGGAGGGATAGTGTCGGGTGAGGAGGGCCTGAAGAAGTATTTGTGTCTCGTCTTCTCAATATGTTAGAACGGGCGCATAGGTAGGTAGTAGGCAGGTGTAGTCGATTTACAGCTGGTCCAGATACTGATGTCCGAGTGCCAACTCTGTTCACTTTGAAAACCCGACAATTCAGAAATTCAGAAATTCAAAAAATGTGTAGTGTAGTCTGCTCGCTGTACTACTACATTCATTCACTCAATAACACTTCTGGAGACCCTAATAACAACTTTGGATGTGTGGAGAGGCAATGACACAATATGACTTTCAGGACTTCATGCTCTTCATTGACAACTCACTTTGTGAAACCAATCGTGCACTCAAGCTTTCATCCTCTGATGGGATCAATTCTTTCCAACAGCTTATGGAAAATGAGGCCTATTCGCACCTGACTGGAGAAGAGGGGGATGGTGAGCAATGAAGGATGTTGTGCAGCACAGCAGTGATGATCATGAAGGTGGGATAGAACACAGCCTGGAGCCTGGAGATTTAGATGTGGAAGTTGTACTGCAGAGCCACATATGTATCCCTGTATTGAAAGGGGTGTCTGTTAATTATTTTGCAGTTGGACATGGAACTAGAATCCTGTGTATAAGTCTTCTGCTGACAGCATCCTTGATGTCCTTGAATGTCCTTGTCCTATATAGTATAACTTGGGGACCAGGAAGGGTTGGCTGCTGATGAATAAGTATGAATGGTAAAGGAATGAGTAAGTAAAAAAAAGCATTGATGTGGTGTCTAGTAATATGAAGTGTACATGTCATATGATATGAATGAATGTCTGTATCATCAAGATAATGTCAGCATCCCATTTAAGTGTCCTGAGATCCATTGTAACAGATAGTAAATAGTTAGAGCCTTGATACTGCACATGTCCTACAGGTGTTAGCTATAGTCATATGTGCACTATAAGCAAACTGGTAGGCACCTATCTGTTCAACACAGTCATAAGTGTCCTCATTGAAGGATGATAGTGAAGCACCCAGAGCACAGCTCACACTGGCTAGGGAGCCACAGCTTATGCTGAGTGCTGATCTCACAAGTGGCACTTGATCTGCAATCAGCTCAACTCAGCTTGCTCATGCTCTAAAGTGGCTTAGAGTGTAAGGTGCTATTGAAGTAAATGTCAGGATTGTATGTGAAGGAGTGAGAGTGAGCAGCATGGGAGTGTACATGTGGCAGTGGTGTTGGCAGATCATGCATGCACTTGCTGTGATGTTCCAACAAGCCTGAGCTGCATCAACACTAACTCAGAATGACAGCATGACAATCTGAAACTCCAACACTTGCTCCAGATAATAAACTCTGAAGGAGAGGTCCCCCCCTCCCCCAAACTGTGTGAATACAACACTTGATTAGCAACAACCATTATACTGCCAGGGACATCATCATCATTATTGATCACAGTGACAGTGCCGCCCTGAACATGGCCCAACACACCAACACACAAGAGCTGCTCACAATTGCATGTGCACAAGCCCAAGCCCAAGACAGCTACTTTGTTGTTATTTTGCATTGTTGTACCATTTTAATGAGTACAACAACCTTCTCTCTCACCCTTGCCCAAGTGCATGCAACTCAGGGCTGATGTGTGAAGCCACAGGTACTTGGGAGCAGTGCAAGTCCACTGGAAGGGGAAACAGTAGTGTAGTGGAGGAGGCAGGCCAGAGCAGCTTGCCCACATCAGGCCTTTAGGTGTCTGTGAAGTCATCCATATACTGGACTCCAGTTCAATGCACAGCCTCCACCTCAGGCAAGTGGAAAAGCAGGCACCCAGCACAAGATCTTGAGATGTGCCTCAGACACCAGCAAGTCTGGAATTTGGGTTATCTGACGCAACGGCGTGCTTACAGTTTGGAGCCAGTTGATGCATCACACTCTCCGACATCTGAAGCATCTGCCCCAGGTTTCTTATGGAAATGCACCCACTAACCCAGTTCACTTCAAAGTGGCCGAGGTTTGTACGATCGTGCGACATGCAGCGTGTGTCGTTCTCTGTATTTGACCACTCGCTGGCAACCTATTCATACACTGTCAGAAGGATGTTGCCCACTGATCCCGGGATGGGTGCATCACATCCCCACTAATACATACAGTTCTGGCTTATCCACGTAACAAATCTCGCAGCAGTCTGTGATCAAGATGCCACAGATCCGGTCTCATGAAAGCGAGAGCACGCGACTGGCATTGCCAGCAGGAGCTATCGAACCATCTTGAGACAGAACTCCTCGTTGAGCTCATAGTCAGCGAGTTTGATGCGATCATTGTCCCTGTTCATCTACATCAGTGCACAGATCGAGGAGGACTCCTTGAAATGCTGCAATACTAGCCTCCTATTCATCCTCCCTAATAGACCGAGAAGATGAGACCGAAGTATCTTTTCAGACCCTCCTCACCCGAGACTATCCCCCCAACCACTCCGTCCGGCCTGATAATGACAATGGCGGACTCATCAACTGCGCAGCCGTACCCAGCGTACCCATATCCGTCCCGGTCACGGAGAACCTCATCAGCGCCGTCCACAATGAGCCTGTCCGAGGCATCCTGAGGATAGATGACCACAACACGCAGGAATCCCTTAGGATATGACTTCACGATCTCGAGCGTGCGCCGAGCGAGGACAGAGTCCTTGGAGAAGACCAACACTGTGTGATAAGTAGGGCGGTATATCTGGAAGAGTGACTTCGTCTTCGCGTTGGCAGCATCCTTCAAGTCTATCAGTCCAGGCGCGTCAGGTGCTCTGTCACCAGCATGGAGTCCATCACCGCCAAACGCGCTGTAGGGATCGACGATTTCCTTCTTCGCGTGCTTCGTGTCAACGGCGTGACGCTCATCAATCACGATTGAGCTCCAGCGGTAGTTGATACCGAGCTGCTTGAGATGCTCCGCGCGCTGCCTCCACACCGCCGGGACAGTGTTGTCTCCTTCCGCCTGCAGATGTTCCTTGGGGGTGACATTGAACATGGCGATTGTCTCCTCAACCATGCGCTTGATGACGGGTAGGCGCTCCTCTGAATAGGTGGAGAGCAGCGAGGGTGCCGCCACGCCATTCTCGACCAGCGCAAGCTTCCATGCCAGATTGAACTGGAAGGCGAAACTCATGAGCAAGGATGCCGCGGGTGGGGGATGCACGCACCGCATCCTGAACACTAGTGTTCAGGCCCTGAAGACGGATTTGGCGTATCAGAGTAACGTCCTCCGACGTCAGTAGCGTGGTCATGGTCACTAACCTGACCGCCCCTTGGGCTGTGGACGTGCGCCGCATCTTGGAGATCCGGGTCAGTTTAGAAGTCACTTGCCTGCCCATCGTTCGCATACCTCCTGCCAGGAATACACGGTTGTCATTGATCCTCGCCGCTACTCGTACGCTAGGTCTTTACAGCTGGAATTAATGGTCCGCCCTGCTAAAATCATCCTCGACAAAAGCTCACTTGTAATCTGTCATGTAACGAAGCTTGCCGAAAACCAGATCCTGACGCTCGATGATTTTGCCGATATGCCGAAGCAGCGCCTCAGGACTAGATAGAGCGTCTTCATAGTCGATGTTTCCGCGCAGAGCAAACCAAAACAGCCCGTGAGTCTCCGTGGGGCGGATCATAACCCTGTCATTCATTTCATTTTGAGCTCATTAGCCACGTCTGCATAGTCTACGTGAACCCGGTGCTCACGACTCACATCATCTGAGACCTGTCAAAGAAGTCACCCCACACGTGCCAATGCTAATGATATCTATCACAGAACAAGAACGGATGTATGTAGATGAGGACTCACGTCGCGATCCAAGCCCTGTGCGTCAATCTCGCCTATTATCATGCGTTCGGGCAGCTGCAGCCCCTCGAAAGCAATCCCGAGTTGCTTCCTAACGGAACCTGAGTGGCCAATGAATCAGATGCACAAAGTCAACTCTGTTCGGAGACCAAACGCACTTCGCCCGCCGTCTGCCGCTATGACCCAGTGGTAAGACTCATTGGTGACCGTCTCCTTGCCGTCCTCATTCTTGACTATCGTCGCATAGACACCGTCAGAAGACTGATCGAGGCTCCGCAGCTCCGTGGCCAACTCGACATGATATCCATACTTCGCAAGATGCGAACGAAGAATTGCTTGAGTATGGCATTGGCCTAACAACCACAGATTAATCTGCAGTTGAGGTCATTCATCAGTCCGACCACATGCACATAAGCACGCACATAAGGGATAGCAGGTGTAGGCTTGGCTGGCTCAACCAGATATACATCTCTAAGAGCTTCTACCCCTCCAGGTAGTTTGTACTGGCGGAACGGTGATGCTGGCGCTCCTGTCGCGTGGACGTCGGATAAAGGACGGGCCTACATGTATACCAACGCCGCGCTGCTCGGTATAGAAGCTGGGGTCTTTCTCAATGATGCGGACGGGAATACCATTCTTTGCCAGAGTCAAGGCAGCTGTCAGACCGGCAGGGCCTGCACCGACCTGGGATATAACATGTTCATTACTGTATGAGACCTGTGGAACAAAAGGGACTCACAACGAGAACACTGGCAGGCATAGTGGGATTATGAGACATGACGCTCGTGCTCGTTCCCTGTTGTAGAATGAACTGAGTATTGTCGGTCGCGTTCATACAGGCTTTAAATCCTCTACATGTAACGGCTCGGAGAGCATCTTCACTCCCAAGAATGGTGCGTGCCCGTCGGGGAGGAGCCAAGAGCGATTACGTTCCGAATCGGCATTGCCACGGTATGGCCCGGTATTATTGTGAGATGAGTTGCGCAACGGCACGGCACGACGCCTCAGACCTACCTCCGGTTGTCTGACAGATTGTCACGCCACTTGTCGAAAGCCCACAGCTTCGATCACTTTGCGATTGATATCGTCGACGCCATCGCAGTCAACCTGGCGACCCCAATGAAGGGGTCACCATCAAGATGCCAAAAGGGACAGTAAGGTCACGCTTGTCTCCCTTAGGCAGACATAAGATACAACTGTTTTTGAGGGGGAGGAGACCGTTGTATGCTAGGTGACTTGCACCCGGAGAAGACTTAACGTACGGCCAACAGTGACGCGTCTTGGAGGGGACCATGCGAAACACGTCGATCATCTACATGTAGCTGGCAATACAGTACACTTGCTCATAATGCATCAGCTCATATAGCATAAGAGCTCATACTGCATCAAGAAAGGTGGGTACAGGAATGGGCGCTCACACTGAAATCACAATATGATAATGCATAATAGCTCATAATGCATCAAGAATGTCGGGGACCGACCTGATGCAGTATGAGATAGTGTACTGTAGTAATGATCAGCCGCGGTACATACGCAAGTCCCCCAGCAGTAGACGCCTCAGACTGGGCCTTGATGCTTATCCGAGTCGCGCGTGTGAGCGTTCTATCGGTCGCTGTGCTACGTACTTAGCTGTAACCTGTGAGGTAGCATGAGACCTGAACGGCCTGAACAGTGGCTGCGGAGTAGCTGACAAGAAACGTACCAGTTTTTAAGTAGGTAGAAATATTTAACGTTCAGTGTTTATGTAATGCGCGGTTGGCGCTTGAATTCAGTGAGCTCTGACCTTCTCGCCGAGTATATCAATATCTTACTCTCAATCAGTCTAGGTTGAGCTTCTCGTTTATACATCGGCACAATGACATACATACATACATACTATATGCAATCGTAGACGAACTGCGAGGCGAACGGTCACCGGGATAACCATTCTCAGGTCCGTGACTCTTAGCCTCCCCCATGGCGCAGACGGGCTGCGGTTTCTAGGATCCTGTTCTCGTCTGGCATGTCCAGACACCTGCAGCGCCTTGTGCAGTGCCTTCCGGCGGACACTTGGAATACCACACCACAGCTCGACGGACACATTCAGCCTGCAAGTCTCCAACTACCCAATCCTTGGCGATGCTAATGTGCTTCCAATCCCGAAACCCGGGTAGACTGTTCGTAAGACCATCTTGACTTACGCAGCTGACGTTCGAATTCTCATATTCCATTCGAACTATTGGGACAGAACGTGCGTTCCATCGTCTCTCGTGTCTCCGGAGTCATTCACGATCACGCCAAATCTCCTGCGTCTCCTACAACGCACACGCCACCTCGAAAATCTGGTTATATGTATTCTAACGCCGATTACTTCGGATTTTCCCTGCGGTCTTGTTGCAAACCCGAATATGCAATTACCGGGTGTCCATGGCATACTGAACACAGTGAGTTTCACAGCTGTCTGTCTGGCATGTCTGCATGTCAAGTTTGTTCACTCATGTTGCCTGCACTCCTCAATGGGGACAGGAGCTACGTACCAGTAAAGGACACTGTAAGTTACTCTGAAAGATACAACATCGCTAACTATGTCTCTATGCACCCAGTTTAACCTTGTGTGGGAAGTGTCCTTGGGTGAGATAGATACTGCACGCGCGCTACTATCAACCTACAGCGAAGAGCGCCTGCCTGTCGTCACGCGCATGATTGACGAGACCGCTGCGTTGCACAAGTCGATGGTGCGCGGCCCTCGGCGAAACGTCTATGTATCAGTGCAGGACGTCGCCTGGCGTGGGCACCAGGAGCTTCTCAACTTGCTTGGGGTGGACTACCGCACAAGCTACACATGGACCATGGGGAACGCCCGGAAGGGACTGTCGTGGACGCATATAGTTCGGTATGGGAGGCCTGTCTCTACGCGGGCAATAGTGCCCCGGATGCACCGGGCTTGGTAGAGTGGAGAGGCGAAGAGAAGTAAGCACAAACGTGGGCCCTGTTCCGAATTTTCCCCCGCCGCCCCCCCACACACACCATGTCATTCTACTCTTTTGCAGAAGTGCTTCTGCACTTAAGCCTATTCTGAGGTGGACCCGCGCAAAATCGTGCGCCTATCCCAGCATCAGTTCTGTCGTGAACTTCGTGGACGATGTAGGCTTGGTACTCTGGGACGCCAAGTGACACGCCGACGCCGGATGTCGCGCCCACGGCCAGCCTGAGTTATGGTGGCGATCGTGAGGCTAGGTGACTGTGATGGTGTCACTGGCATCGGCGGCTTTGTTTCCAGCCCAGAGGGGGAGGTACGTCACTCAAACATTCTAGCATACTTCGGTTTAGTCAAATATCGCATTGCGATGGTCATTCCTGCTGTCTTTTTCCTTTCTTTCCTGGTATCCAGTTGCTTGTGCGGGCTATGGGCGTTTGGACCACGCTGTCCATGGTAGCCACGTGTTGTGGCACAAGCTCAAGATGCTCGAGGAGTCACTGTCAGAATCACTGTACATCTCGGCTTTTCCCGGCCCGCCACGCCCCACCGACGGTTACATTCTTGTGCAATAAGAAGTTCTCGGGACCGGCACTTCCGGTACGCAGACAATTTGCGGGCTGCACGAACGCGACAGACTGTACTAGTTCATTCTACAACAAGAAACGAGCGCAAATGACGCTTCCTACAGGCTACTATGTCTTTTCGTCCCGTTGGTACTACTCCCGGTGTTCGCATTGTGAGTCTCTTGCATGTCTCAAACAGTGACGAACATGCTTTCTCCTAGGTCGGTACAGGCCTTGCGGGCCTCACAGCTTCCTTGACTCTGGCGAAGAGTGGCGTTCCCATCCACATCATTGATAAAGACCCTACCTTCCATATGGAGCAACACGACTCTGGCATACACGTAGGCTCATCGTTCAATGTCCCGTAAACATCTAATCAGAGAGTATGCTAGCCGTAGTTGTTCAGCTACTTGGCTACAGGATTATCATTACCACCGTTACGCCAGTACAAACTACCGGGAGGGGTAAAACCTCTTGGAGAGGTGCATTTGATGGTGCCAATGAAACCTGCTATCCCTTATGTGCGTGCTTTTGTGCACGCGATTGGACTGGTGAATGACCTCAACTGTAGATTAATCCATGGATGATAGGTCAATGCCATACTCAGGAATTCTTTGTTCGCATCTTGCGAAATACGGATATCATGTCAAATTGGCCACAGAGCTGCGAAGCTTCGAGCAGTCTTCTGATGGTGTCTATGCGACAATAGCCAAGAACGAGGGTGCCAAGGAGACAGTCAGCAACGGGTCTTACCGCTGGCTTATAGGGGCAGATGGGGGCGAAGTGCGCCTGGTTTCCCACAACAATGCTTATTTGACAATCTGATTCACTGGATGCTCAGGTTCTATTAGGAAGCAACTTGGCGTCGCTTTCAATGGGAAACATCCAACAGTACTTGATCTCTGATTGATTTCGTTAGCACTGGCACCTGTGAGGTAACTCAGCTAGACTATGTGGGTATGGCTGATGAGCTGAAATGAATGACAGTATTGCCTTCCGCCCCACGGAGACTAATGGCTGTCTTGGTTTGCTCTGGCGGAAACAGACACTATGAAGACACTTATCCAGTCCTGAGGCACTCTATCCATAGAACCATCGAGCGTCGGGATTTAATTCTCGACAAGCTTTATTATATGACAGACTAGAGGCGAGCTTGTGTCTACAACAATTTTGGCGACTCGGGTCGTTTATTCCTGCTATTAAGACCTAGTTCTCGAGTAGCGGAGAAGATCAGTGAGGGCCGTGTGTACCTAGCAGGAGGTATGTGAATGCAAGTGTTTCAAACTGACCCAAAACCCCAAGACGCGGCGCACATACACAGTCCGATGGTGGTCAAATCAGTATAAATGCTACACATGCCGGAGTACGCTACTTCGAGACCCCAAACGCATCTCCGGGGCCTGCGTTCAAGATGCGGTGCGTGCATCCTCCATCCTTGTTGCTCACGAATATCGCCTTTCAGTTCAATCTGGCATGAAAGCTTGCGCTGGTCGAGAATGGCGCGGCAGCGCCCTCGCTGCTCTCCACATACTCAGAGGAGCGCTTACCCGTCACCGAGCGCGTCTTCAACACCGCGTTCGCAAGAACCGTCCGCAGGCGGCGCCGAAAGGAGACGACTCTGGCCATGCAGTGTGGAGGCAACGCCCGGAGCATCTCAAGCAGCTCGGCGTCAACTACCGCTGGAGCTCAATCATGGCTGACGAGCGCCACACGGTCGACGCGGAACATACGAAGAAGGAAAGCGTCGATCCGCACAGCGCGTTTGGTGGTGATGGGCTTCACGCAGGCAACAGAGCCCCTGACGCGCCTGGACTGATAGACTTGATAGGTCTCTGGCACGATCAAGACGAAGTCACTCTTACAGATATATCGCCCTACTTACCACACAGTGTTGGTCTTCACTCTGCCCTCGCTCGGCGCACGCTCGAAATCGTGAGGTCATATCCTAAGGGATTCCTGCGTGTTGTGGCCATCTATTCTCAGGATGCCTCGGACGCGCTAATTGTGGACGGCGCTGATGAGGTTCTCCGTGACCGGGACGGATATGGGTACGCTGGGTACGGCTGCGCAGTTGATGAGTCCGCCATTGTCATTATCAGGCCGGACGGAGTGGTTGGAGGGATAGTCTCGGGTGAGGAGGGTCTGAAAAGATACTTCAGTCTTGTTGACATACAGGTGAGAACTGGGTAATGTACGCCCGGGCGACAAATCAGTCTCGGCGCCTTTCGCTGTTTAGCGTATCTGTCTGCAAGCGTTTCGCAAGCACGGTGGGTTGACGTGCTAGTGCGTTGTCCAAGTTGTGCGAGGTATCTGTTTTCGCATGTGATGGAATAAATGAGCCTGAAAGGAAAATGCAACCGAGTTTCTGTTGGCGCATCGGGCTCCTGCCATCAATCGTAGTTTCGTGGAACGACGAACGAGATGAATTCCGTAGGATAAGCGTGTGTACGTCAATGTGCACGTGCGAGCTTGCTACACGTAATTCCTGTGATGGCTAAGGCTGCACCTCCACCAGCTATCCGCATCTTCATGTTTATATCCCTTCGTCATCACCCAGGAGTCCATGGAAGATGTATGTACAAGAACAGCACGAATATGTTTTCCCGAGGCAATCCCGGGGGCCGTCTCATCACTTGTAGCAGTCTTGCTCAGTGGAATGCTTGATAGCATTTTTGGACAGTATCCTCGCTGACTGTCAGCACGATGACTTCCCACGTTTTGATGAATATCGGGCAGGGATACAAAATTCTGAATCGGTGCGCCGGCAACTGACACGAGGGGCAGGCATAGGTTACGACACTGAACGCGTTCGAACCACCCATCTGTCGACTCCCTGCTTCGATCCTTCACATCATCATTGCGGTCTCGGTAGACACAATCATGAAATATTGCACAGCGACGGTGGTGGCTTTCCGTGCGATTGGCACTGACTTCCACTTCCCGGATAGATGTGGATTGAGCCGCGAGGACAGTCGTGATTCGAACTGGCTATGGCGAAATCTACGCAGGACAATAGTGACCTCATCACCAGGAAGAGAATCGCTGTTGTCGCAGTTCTCCGCCAAGATGGTCCAGATGTAGCCAGGATGGGCTTTGCGAACTGTTTGAGTACGCAGAGGAATCGATGGTTTTCCTGAACAAAGGGTATTGGTGCGTAACCACAGCCCATGGTTTCGATCCAGCCCACCGCTGCGTTACGCGTCCTCAAGCCCACACACAAAAGTACAGTTGCTGGTCGCACCCCTCTCAGCTGACTATGGCTACACGAACGCACGCCGCTGCATTCGCTCCCTCGCAGAACACCCTCTCTCAAACATGCGCCTCGCCTCTGCGCTCCTATTTGTCGCCTTTTCCGCCCCTGCGCTCGCTGCACCTTTCCACAAGTGTGCATATGGTTTCCAGCTGACACGCTGACTAGCGCCGCGCCGCAGATGGCACTGCAATGCATGCAGCCACCGTTGGCGCGGAGGCCTATCCACTCGTGAAGGCGTGATGCGCCGCGGCCAACTGGCACCAGGTCGGACACATCGCAAGGGAGGTTGTTAATGAGGCACTCAACGTCGCCGCGGGTGTATACAAAAGCACCAAGGCGCCTGAGACCGGACATCGTCGAAGCGTGGGTGCGCACGGTTCTTGATGCACTGGACTGAGCGAACAATTCCTGGCGGAGCATATGCAGTCTGAGTAGGCTGATAGTGCGTCAGAAGCCTTAAGACTTGCTCGCACTTTTTTTGCTCGCCGTCCCCTGCCGTCAAATTGGTATGTGTTGTTTCCAGTAACCAAGAAGGTTCACACTGCATGGCTGTGGCACATGATACTAGTACCGCGAGTCGCGGAGAATGAGTAAGTTTCGCGGAGAATGAGTAGATTTCCGGTTGTTCAAATTCGCACCTGGTTGCGAATACAGCGAGTTGGAGGTTGCTCAAATGACCTCTGTATTGCATGACAGTGCGTACTGATATCTTCATGGAGTTAGAGATGCTGGCAGCCTACGATTGTTCAATAGAGAATTGCCATATTCCCAGCAAGCATTGCAGATGACAAACCACTCGCCCTGCGAACCAAGGGTCGTGCCTAGTAATGCGATAGCATTTGACCGGCAATCGCAGTTGATACACGCTGATATTGCGTCAGTATGAGACTTGCTGCCGTTCGCCCTCGAGAAACTGAACCTTGAAGGCCTGCTTTAAATTAACTGCCATGACTTAGCGATGCGAACTTGGGATATAAAGCAGCGTATGTGCACTGTGGCCGCGCAGATACCTGTACCACCCTCTCTCATCCACCCACAATTAGTAGTAGCCATGTCGCAAAAGGTCCTCTACCTCACCGCGAAATTCGGGCCCTTCGAGGTTCAGACTGCGCCGATTCCCAAGCCCGGCCCTGGGGAGGTCCTCATCAGGGTCGAGGCTACCGCGCTGAACCCCGTTGACTGGAAGATCCAGGTACAGGGCATCTTCATCGACAAGTTCCCCGCGATCCTGGGTGGCGACGCTGCAGGTGTCGTGGAGGAGGTCGGCGAGGGCGTCACCAACCTGAAGAAAGGCGACAGAGTGTGAGGCGTACGTCCTTCTAGCTCGCCGGCCATCGCTGACGCTGCCCCTCCACAAGACTCACGAATGGTGTGATCGGCGTGAACGAGCATGCGACCTTCCAGCAATACACACTCGGGAACGCGGATGTCACTGGCAAGGTGCGCAGTGCGCCCGTAATTGGATGCCCGAAGTGATGACCGAGATTCCGCCGCAGGTCCCAGATACCCTCACCTTCGACCAAGCCGCAAGCGTCCCCCTGGGCCTCGCCACTGCGGCCGTCGGGCTCTTCAACCAAGGGGCGGAGTCAGGCAGCGTCGGGCTTTACCCGCCCTGGGAGGAGGGCGGCCGCGGCAAGTACTCGGGGGAACCCATCGTGGTCTTCGGAGGTGCCAGCTCGGTCGGCCAGTACGGTGCGCTGTTCACCACGATCTACCGACGCGAAGTGCTGATGACAACACTGTCGCAGCCATTCAGGTCGCGAGGCTCGCGGGCTTCAGCCCTATCATCACCACCGCCTCCCCTCGCAACGCGGAGTGGCTTAAGACGCTCGGCGCCACGCATGTCCTCGACCGCAACCACTCCGACGATGCACTCCTCGCCGAGGTGAGGAAGATCACGTCCGCACCCGTCAAGGTCATCTACGACGCGGTCTCGCTGCCCGAGACCCAGAACGTCGCATACAGCGTCCTTGCACCTGGCGGATCGCTCGTGATCGTCCTCAGCGACGCTGTGCAGAACAAAACTGCTGACAAGCGGGTCATTCACGTTTTCGGAAACACGAACGCGCCCGCGAACCGTAAGCTGGGCGTAAGCCTCTACTCGGTAATCACTGGGTTGCTTGTGGAGGGCGCTATAAAGGTGCGCTTCGGTCTGCGTTCCTGATATCGCTGGTGCAGAATCGACCGCGTCCTGCAGCCGAACCACGTCGAGGTGCTCCATAACGGCCTGCATGGTATAATCACTGGACTCGAGAAGCTGGAGAAAGGTGTCAGCAATCTGAAGCTCGTCAGTCGGCCGCAAGAGACCGCATGAACGGGGGAGAAGTGGAAGTGATTAACATGTAGGACCATTGCAGGTGGCATCGATCACTGTTGATAAGGGCGGAACCGTGTATTATAACGTTGAAAAGGAAGCTGGTCCGAAATTCCTTCAGATATCCATCTGTCCTGGGACAACACTACAGGGCATCGCAACATTCGTTTGCGAGCTGCACGACTGGCATCAGTGTTATTCTACCTGATAGGTCTATCCAGTAGCTCCTGATGGACATTGAAATGTCTGAGGGGACGAATATTTCTCAGTGCAAAACAACATCAATACAAGGCGGAGCGCACCGTGCGACCCGCCCCTCCTGTCTGCACGTCCCCGTCCCATCCTCGTTCCAGCGCACGATCCACCTTCCAACAACGTCCCCTCCCGGCGTCATCGTCTCCGCGATTGTCTCCTCTCTCGGTAGCATCCCATCCCGCTTGCCCTGCTCGACCTCGTCTTTCGGGAGCTCGAACGATTCTGCGAGTTCCCAAGTTGCCATTGGTCTGTTTGCGGACACCAAGAAAGCCGGGTCATATAACCTAGTGATACGCTCGTGGAGCCGGAGGGTGAGGGTCGTCATTTCGACGCCGTGTCCGTCTTCGAGCCAGCGCAGCTTGGTAACGTAGGGCTTCCCTGCCCAGGCGACGAGCGCGGTGGAGATACTGCTCGTGCCGATGGCTACCGTTGCGAGCGCGAAGCGTCCAGAGAGCGGAAGGTTGGCGGTCGTCTCCATCAGGAAGATGAAGGGCGAGACGGAGAACGTGAGCGCGAGCGACGAGAGGGAGAAGAGTTTGAGACGGCGAAAAGTGCCTGTAAGCGGACCATAGTATATATTCCCTTGCACGAGGCCATCCGTGGATGTCGCGGCGTCGAGGAAGGGGTCCTTGTTGTCGTTGACTGTAGAAGAGAAGGGTTTGGTGGCGAATGCCTGAACACGACAGTACATGTGGGTGTTCCAAGCAAACCATTCCTGTGCTGTAGACGTCGAGTTATCTATGGGCAGACATCGCCACGCAAGCAATGATAACTTGATTTTTGTGGGATGAAGACGTGTACTGGAAAGCAGCCGGTACGACATCGACAACATGCGTAGTACATACAGACTCGCAGCAGGCGCTCGAACTCTGTCTAACGAAGGTCAACTGTTACTGTTGTGCGCTTGTTCAGGTTGTCTTTCTCTTTTCCACTATCAGTGCTACTCGTCTAAGCATGGACGCACCAATCTACTACACGCGCGCCGAATACATTGAGACGGTAACGTAATTATGTTCAGTGTGCATATGGTACTTGAACTGAGGCTCTCGCTCAGGACACGGGGAACAAGGTCTCGCGTCGCGCGACAATTGCTGGGCCGCAGAACATTATTCTCGGAGGAAAGACCATCATCTCCAACGGGGCCATTATCCGTGGCGACCTGAGAAGGACAGGGCCAGGACATGCAGTGGTGATTTCCCTTGGCCGATATTGTCTTGTCGGGGAGGGCTGCGTCATGCGGTGAGTGTAATGCATGATGCGAAGTTCGCACATGCTAACCCGTGATTTGGCGTGGAGACCGCCATACAAAACATATCGTGGCAACTTTAACTACTATCCCATGAAAATTGGCGACCATGTGCACATAGGAGCAGGGACAATCGTCGAGGCCGCCACTATAGGCAACCACGTCGAGATCGGGAAGAACTGTATCATCGTACGCGTCCATCCAGTTGTCTCGTTATGCAGCTATAGAGTGTGCAGTCCAGGGCAAGTTCACAATCATAAAAGACTGTGCGAAGATTGCAGACAACACAATTGTGCCACCGAACACGGTCATCCCCGCGCTCGCTCTGTTTGCTGGTTCTCCAGGTATGTCTGAGGTGCAATGCATTGAGATGGGTTGATGAAGTCTGGCTCAGGACGGTTCATAGAAGACCTGCCAGAGTCAACACAAGAAATAGTTGAAGCACAGACAAAGTCTTACTACACCCGCTTTCAGCCGTTGCCTACGGAGGGATAGCCGTCGCTCCGCTATCTCAGCTATGCTTGGCCCACTGTTATACCTTACATCTGGAGATACCCGCGCATGCCGTCCCTCGTCGTGGTGAGTCTCCTTTCCTCACTCGCGACGCAGGATGGTATCATTTAGAAGTCAAGTTTAGATATGCGTCCGTCCTACGGCCCATAATGACAACAAAGATCACTGCCCTCTGACATTTTGATGTCGTGTCTCTGAACTACGTTTGTCAGCTCGTACGGTGCTGACCACCCATCTAGCAGAATCATTACGCGACTGCTCCAGTCCCAACGTTGTACTACTAAAATATGCCGTATCCACTAGTCGTCTGTTGTGTATGTGATTCCTAGCGTATGAATCATGTCACTCTACGTCTATACAAATCCCACTTGCATTATCCGGTTGCGTGTCTATGCTCTTTCAATTCTCCAAATCTATAGTACTCAGTGCATGTACTTGCCGCGGTGTCTATGTACATAGTGCCGAAAGCAAATCAAACTTATGTAAGTAGCTGCGGTGGGGTCAAAATGAAGGATTCCCGGCCCGGCTCAGTTGTCCCACGGTCGTGTCTCCCACAATCTCAACCTCCTTCATCTCCCCGATAACGCATCCACGAAATGAGCATTCCAGGAGACAAGATTGGTGGTGAATATGGACCAATGCGCGCGAACATCGACGTGGAGAGACTGGAGGCGTACTTCGTCACGCATGTAAAAGCTATTCGGACGCCAGTGGATGTGAAGCAGTTCAAGGTGACTGCTCTTGATTGTAAGAGTTGCAGGGGGACATGCTGAGCGCAGGATGTAGTCTGGACAGGTACGTGAATGTGTTAGCCGGCAAGACTCGCGTGGAATCTGAGATGATGCACACAGTCGAACCCGACCTACTTCATGACGGATGTGGCGTACGTCCCATGCTGTGAACATCAAACTGCAGGCTCACGCGTCACGAAGCTCAAGGCGGTTTGTGCTACGGAAGAAGCCTGCGGGCCAGCTCGTCTCCTCGACGGCACACCAGGTCGAGCGCGAATACACCGTCCTGCGCACACTGCACAGGCACAACACGAGCCCATCTACACCACCGGACCGTAGGGTACCTATTCCCGAACCAATCATTCTCTGCGAAGATATGGAGATTATCGGGACCCCATTCTATGTTATGGAATTTCTGGAGGGCCGGATATTCACAGACGTGCGGATGCTGGAGGTCTCGCCGGAGACGAGACACGAATGGTACATGGTACATCGTGACTTGCGTTTTCTGTGCTCTTACCCATCGTCACTCGCGTCCCAGTTGGCTGTCAGCTATCCGTGCCCTCGCTGCGCTCTCATCGCTTTCGCCTGGCGAGCTCGGTCTCTCCTCCTTCGGCCCGTCCACGCCCTACTTTCCGCGCCAGATCAAGTCCCTCAGCCGCGTATCCGCTGCGCAGGCCGCTGTTACCGACATCGACACACACACACGCGTCGGAGATATCCCGCGATTTGGCCATTTGATCGCGTGGTACCAGAAGAACGCACCCGACGAAAGCAAGACGGGGCAACGGGTCGTGCATGGCGACTACAAGCTGGACAACCTGGTCTTCCACGCGACGGAGAACAGGGTGATTGGCATCTTGGACTGGGAGCTGTGTACACTGGGGAGTCCGGTGCGTTGGGTGTGCGGTGTCGCGAGCTGGTCGCTGAGCACGACTGAGTAGCTGGCAGATCTCGCAAACTTGACGCAGCCATGGGCCCTGGAGCGTGGTTCACTGCCGATGAGTGGCGGTGCCCTCGCTGGGTTCAAGGACGCGGACGACGCCTCGATATCCCTCGAGACTCTTGAGCGCGAGTATTCACGTCTTACGGGGTGGCCGTACCCCATTAAGGGGATGGCATTCGCGCGCAGTTGGATGCTCTTTCGCGTTCGTCACCGCATTTCTTCCACACTGTATGGTCATTGATAGGTAAATCACTGCAGCTTGCAGTCATCGCACAAGGGATTGCGGCGCGCCACGCACGACGGCAGGCCAGCTCTGAGAAGGCGCACTTATATGCCCAGATTTTTCCGCTCATAGGACGGCTGGCTTGGCGCGCTGCAGAGGAAGGGGAAGCGCGAGCCAGGTTGTGATGAGTTGCCGTTCTGTCTGAACAGATTGATGGGGGATCGATCGCATTGTGGGCATATGTTACTAGTATGAGCTCAGACCGGGGCTTAGACCTATCTTACCAGTTTCGAACGAGCGATATAGTAGGACGATGGCGATGGTGGAAGATGTTGATGGCACTGTTTTACAGAACTTAACACTGACTGTCTATTGCAAGAGACTGGAGGCGGCTTACATGACCTCCTTGAATCACACCCAACGCTGTATTACTGGCGCTGTCTGTGCGCAGGAGTCCGGGACAGTAACGTTGTGAAATGCAATCTGAGAGTGATGAAGGAAGATATAATGTGTGCTCACTGCTCAAAGAGAGGAGCAATATAGATTCATAACCCGGTTAACTCTCTTCCAGTAAAAACATTAAGAGAATCATGTGAGTGTTACATTTTTCCTTGACCAAATATAGCTAAGAAAACTTAGTACTCTCCCTGGTAAAAGTGTAATACCATCCATTTTCGGCAAGTCTTCACAACCATCACACTCTCGGCGGCCAAAAATGGAACATGCTGGTCTATGGCGCCAACAATTAATGAGGGAGGATGAGCGCTAACGTATGGCTTTTGATTGCGAACCGCAATGACTGTTTGTACTGGGCAACTAACCATCTCGCGACTCCGGTTTGTGCTTACAGGTGGAGGTGGAGGTTCGTCGCTAGAATGTTGTTTGGATCGTTGCCGGCTCGGCACACCTGGACTATGGCATTCACAGGGGCCGTGATAAGCCTCTCGGACTGGGCCTCGTGTCTCTCCTTTTGACCTGCTTCTTCTCGCAAGACCGATGTCGCATGGAGACAAGTATCCTGGGTCTCCTGAGAACACAAGAGACAACTAGTCAGTGGGCTCGTTCAACTCTGCGGATGAAGCATGGGTAACTGGTGTCACCGATTTACCGTAGCCTGCTGAAACTATCTGCCTCCAAACCATGGGCCAGAACCTCGCCCATACGATGTCTTATTCTGAAGCATGCCCGTGTCGTGGATCCAGCAACATCTTCTCTGCTGCCCGGACTGCAGACCGTGATTACGAAGGATGGTCACGTCTCTGCCATCGTTCCTGACGACAATGTGTACGAGCTGGGCCCCGAGGAGAAGAACGCGCCGCCTATTGAGGTGGGTCTAGGTGGGAAGTTCGTCTGCCCGTGAGTGCGTATTGTCGCTCCTGCGCAACTGTTTGCGGATATGTTGGCAGCGGACTAGTGGACTGCCATGTACACATCACAGCAGTCCCAGGCTCGAAATCCCTGGCGGATTTAGCTAGAGAACGCCAAGAAACCGTCTGGCTGAGGTCGACCTACGCCTTGCGAGGTTCGAATACCATCCTCCTGCTGTCAGAGAGACCTTGATGTACATGATCCAGAGATGCTCCTTCGCGGTTTTACCACGGTGCGAGATACAGGTATAGATAGGCCCTAGGCCACGGCCGAACCTTCCATCTCACTGATGTCTGATACAGGCGGCGCGACGAAAGCACTTGCAGATGCAGTTGCAGAAGGTCTTGTGCTAGGCCCTAGAGTGATCCAGTGTGGACGTGGACTATCTCAGACCGGTCAGCGCCGCGCACCACTGCAGTATTTTCCAGGACTCATAAACCGCGATGCACACAGGCGGGCATGGCGACATCGGAAGCCCCTGCTGCGGGGGAGGCCACGGACACATGATCGGTCGCGTTTGCGATGGCGTACCGGATGTTCTCAAGGCTGTACGGGAGGAATTGAGGGGCGGCGCGGACTTCATCAAGATCCACTGCGGCGGGGGCGTGGCTTCTCCGACGGTGGGTTGTGCAATATTGTAGGTGGCAGGCCAAACCGGCTGACATCTGGGTGTTATACGCAGGATGCGATTGAGACAGTCCAGTTCGCGGCAGAGGAGCTGCGGGCGATCACGACTACGTGCACGCAGATGGGCAATAAAATGAGTGAGCCTTTCGTCGTGCTCGGTCCCCCAAACTCGGCTCTGACTGTGATACTCGCCAGCCACCGCACACGCATACACCGACGCCGCCGTGCGGCACGCCATCGCGAATGGCGTGAGGGGCGTCGAGCACGGGAACCTCATCAGCCCTGATACCGCGCAGCTGTAAGCCCTTTTTATGCTCAAATAGTGACCCACCCAGCCTACCGGAATCGTTTAGCATGGCCGAGAAGGGTATTTTCCTCACGCCGACGCTGTCTTGCTACGGTATCATGGTCCGTGCGCCGTTCGAGGACTACCTCCCGCCGGAGGGAAAGGCGAAGAACGAGCAGGTCATGGCAAAGGGCCTGGACGCGTTGCGGGTTGCGGACGCAGCGGGTGTCACAATCTGTTAGTACGTGGCTACTGCTCGGTGTGGATGCTAACCGTGCGGCCAACCTTCGTGTGCCGTTCTGTAGCGGCTCGGATCTTTTGAACAACCTGCAAGCACTGCAAACGGAAGAGGTGCGTGCGCCCATGCACACCGTGGTAGTTGACTCCAGTGAGTGGCGATTGACAACACACTTCCACAGTTCACTGTCCGCGCTGCCGCGCTCCCCTCGCCCACAGTGCTCAGGCACGCAACGACCAACGCCGGTGCGTCCTTTCCCCTCCCACGATCCACCATGTTATGTCATAAATTGGATCCAGCGAAACTTCTGGGCGACCCCAAACTCGGCACTGTAGCTCCGGGGAGCTACGCCGACATAATCATCCTCGACGCGAACCCACTCGAGGACGTCAAGATTCTTGACTACCCGGAGGACCACCTGTTTGCGGTCATCAAGGGCGGGGTGGTGTATAACAGCAGAATCGAGGGCTTGCCGGTGGAGGGGTTGTACTGAAGGTTGCGGTGTCGGACAGCGTGACTGGGTTCGAGGTGCGTGGGTTGGTGTGTATCGCTTGAGGAAACGCTGAATAGCAGTGAATCGTGAAGTAACACTAGCCGCTGTGTCCGATTTTCATATATTACCGTGGCTGTTAGTCACATCTTCTCTCGTCTTGCACCCCAAAAGAGCAAGAACAGTATGTATCATCATCTGCATCTCTGCGTTGTAGAGCTTCGTGCGCATACAACCGAGGGTACGCTCCTGAATCTGATGATGAAGGCACAACACAACAAATTCATATTCCGCATCTTCTGTGTGACGCTGACTAGTGTCTGACTTCGTATAGCAGACCATCTGTAGACCTTTCCCTCAGACACAACACCTCGCCCTTGTGCGCTCCGAGCGCACTTCGTCCATCCGTCTGCGTCTGGATGTCTGATTGCGGCCCAGAGATGAGGTAGAACAAGGTTGCGTACAACAGAAAAATGCCGGACCACAGTGGCGACGGGGGTTCCACCAATTTCTTCTGTGCATGTACGCCGTGAGTGATGTTCGTTTCACATGCGTATGCATCCAAGATAGAGCCATATTCTAGACTTACTGCATCAACCGCTCGCAACACCACCCACCCGGACATGAAGACGATCCAGCCAACGAGGAACCGCGTGACCGAGCGCCCACCGCTTCTTGCGCTGGGCGGGGTGTGCGCCATCGGTGCCGGGTGCTGGTTATTGACCGTGCGCGTCACCATGCGGATGCGCTCATGGAGCGGGGTGATGACGTAGACGATGCCGCCCGGGATGATCGTGGGTGCAACGAGAGCTGTATCGCTCACGGTACTTGGAGTGCCTGGGCCTCCTGCGAGCGGCGGCGGTTCCGGAACTTGTAGAGGCGTGTACCGCGGTGGCGGAGAGACGGACTGCGAGTCCGAGGGTGCGGGCGCGGGCTGAGCGGTGGTGAGAGGGGCCTGTGGCGGCGCGCATTCTTGGGTCTTAGTAGGCGCACCAGGTTGCGTGGCGGTGACCTTGGCCTGGGCTGCAGGGACGGTTGCAGCGTGTTGCTCTGGCGAGGGGGTGTGAGGAGTCTGCGAGCCAAAAACAAAGTGTACTGCTCACGGAACACGATACAGTGTCCTTCTGCGGCTGTTTCGAACAGGAGGCTGGTGGACATCTGAGGCAGTTGATGATGAGCCGACGGTGGACTGAGGCGCACTTTCGTGTTGTCCCCTTTATCACTGTGGGCTGCTATGTGCCTCGAGGAGATGGTGCTGAGGACTGTTTGCGTCTTCTGGCCAGATTCCCAATATACCGATATGTGCAGGTCAAATGTTGTCGAAGAGGACGAACGGCGTTCTGGCTCTCATAAGTCAGAAACGTGACGTTTACTGCTCTCGTACATGTCGTGAATGTGCCACCCAAGTATCGCTCACTGCTTCTGTCACTCAACAACCACAACTTACAAGCAAATAAAATAGACCCGGTGGGATCCTGATTCATCACGATAAGCTGATGACAGGCGCTGCAGCTTCATAATGCCCAGTTATGATTGGTCGTCACTGAGAATCCCAACCCTCCAGGTCTTCCAGATGACTGATCAATCGCGGCTTCTAGGACGCTCTTTCTGACCTGAACAGACGGCTTGACAGGCCGCCAAGTACGCCGAGTCTTACTTTGGAAGCATTCATTAATGGTGTTCGAGCACTTTTGAGCACAGCTGTGCGGCGAAACCGGGGAGAACTGGGATTGTAGGTACTGACGAGCAGTAGACCGCAGGGCTTGTTCTGCCAGCTCCATTTCTTGAAGGCTCTCGTCGAGATGACCACGTGCACGGCAACAGCAAGCTGCTCATGAGTGTCCAGGCAGAAAGACTTATGCATTGGACACCGTGTGTTCATGTAAAACATCTATGCATGCGCTACTAGATCATCGGCCGGTGTACGTATCGGATAACATGAAAAGGCATGGCGTGTCGGATATCGTTCAGTTCAGGTCTCGGGGAAATTGTCACCGTTGCGGGTGTATCGTCCGCTCATATTTCAGGCTAAAGAAATCCAAAGCGACGGATTATACCCAATATATTCCAATTCGGACCGTTGAAACTAGTCTGCTTGTTTTTGTCGTTTCCCAGGTACTTACATCCCACAGCTGGCACACGTACTCACGCATGGAAGATCTGGATATCGATACTACAAAAACGGGTGTTTGGGACGCATTGGGGTGCAGGTTGAACAAGTCCGCGAGTTTTGGTAACTCTCCACCACGCATGGAGTCGGTCTATACTCGCTACTCAAGCACACTTCCTACCCATAACACAACCCGTCTAGGTGCCTACAGGAACCCTGAGAAACCAATCATGCATAACCACCATGCGCTCCTGTCCCCCTGCTCAGCACTTGCTTAGGCTAGCGCCTCGTGTATTGCGCGGCGCACTAGCTCCTCGACGAAACCCGATCTCGGACTGCGGCCCTTTATGCTCTTGTACACGTCCGCGGCAGTGCCTACGACGTTGAGCGCCTCATTAGCAGCCTCGTCCACGTCATGCCCGACCCGGTGCCAATTGATCGCGCCGCTCCCCGCCTTCCCGGCGGCCGCGTCCGCGCGCGCGAACGCCGTCACAAGCGGGTATACCTGTGCGTCGACGATGGCCGCGTGCATCGCGGTATCCGCTGCTGACTTCAGGTCCTGCTTCCAGTTGATCGCGCCGCTGCCGGAATGCTGCGCACTGTGCCGCGTTAGTCAGTGTGCGCCAGGCTGAGCCAGAGAGCATGTACACACGCATTGAGAGGGGCGGCGAGCGATGAGGCACAAGAGGCGGCCACCAGGAACGCAGAGAGGAACACGGCAGAGCGCATTGTTGAGGGGGGTGGCTTTGTGAATAAGCTTGTAACAACCGAAGCAGCGGCGTATGTTCGTGCAGTCGTAGTGGGCTCAGGAACGAGAGGAGCAAGGAGCAAGGCTGTGAGGGTTCAAGCTGACCGCACGTCAGCTGGAATGCTCGCACTCTGACTAGGGCCACAATTGCCACTCACCGACCAGCACCTGTGTTATGTATGTAGTGAGCTTGAGGACCGGTGAGCGGTGAGCTGGAGAATGACGGTGTTGGGCCACGTATAAATACCCCTCGTGTGGAGTAATCATCAGTTCCTCTGTACGCTCGAATCAGTTCGTAAGGGATGTCCTGGCCACGGCTATGCATCTTGGGGGGGGACTGACAGATCCGGTCGCTGAAACCGCATGGTATTGCGGTTCACAATCAGCTCTGTGGGTCATCATCTGTGTCGCGTGTGCTCGAGGGATCGGCAGCCTCTGGTGGACGGTAGCCTGGGCACTGGCAGTCCGCGAGACTTAGGCAGCGACCTCCCTTCCCAATGATGAGATCTCTACCATCCTGCGTACGTTTCCGTATGGCCACATGGAAAGCCGCCGCCACATTGCACAAGACTCATTGTCTACCGACGCGGAAACGATGATGCGAGATGCGAGGAATCGAAGTGGCACTGGCAGGAGGTGGATAGATAGATAGGTGATCCAAACACGTTCGCTGTTCGTCAACTTGAAATCCCATTGCCTGTCATTGTGTCCGTTTCCTGCACAGCCATTCAGAGGTTTGTATCCCTCCCCGGGAATCTTCACTAGCATCATGTGGCCCGTCGCCCTAGGAGGCGGGCACTCGTCGGCGAGTATGCTGTGCAAAAAATGCAATCGGCAAGCTGGTTGGGCAACAACATGTCACTGGTCGACATGTGCCCAACCACCAATCCACCCAACATCATCTGTTCATCTGCACCCGCTCAGGAAGCCCAGTTGTCATCTGGTGGCACAGCCTCGTTGCCTACGTACCCTACGAGGGCCTTGGCTGGTTGACCCCATCGTTAGCTGCCATAAGTGCTAGTGATGGGTCGACCTCGGGGTTGCCTCAAGAAGATAACTGATTGTGCTATTCCTGCACATGTATTAGAACCTGAGTGATGATGGAGGGACAGAGATGTGGATAACTGGCGGAGGTGCAGCGCCACTTAGCGGCAGTTGTTCGCCCAGCAAAGTGGGTCAATATACTTAAAACGTGGTTCCATATAGAGCAATCGACAAGAATTATTTGTCGCTCGAAGAATACGGCGTGTGCACGTCAGCGGACGTCGTTCATGGTGAGGTTGCTTGCCATTTTGGTGCCACCGAAATCCAGCTCACGTTATGATAACAAGTCACATTTAATCACTGCACAAGGAACTGAGAACAGTGATTCACCCCGTGACATTAGTTTCGGTGATATCCTCCTGACGTATGACCCGATGCGATTGATCACAACCAGTCCTTTTTTGACAAGGTGAATACAGCAAGTTTATGTATGCCCTCAATGAACTGTAGTCGATATTTGCTTCACACATTAGCGAATGCTTGAGCCAATGCGTCGACGCAGTCCGTGACGCAGCGTCGACCAATCTCCAGGACCCTGCAGAGCCGTCAGCGAATACTCACATCACTAGCACGCATCACAACTCACCCTGTACATGAACACTCATCAGCACATGCAGAGCGCGCAGCCAAGAGAACACACCATCCATCGACATGATCGGGTGGGGCGCAGCCTCGTACAGCTTCACATCCACGTCCACCCCGAAGCGCCGCATCTTCTCCGCATACGCGAGCCCCTCGTCCCGCAGGATGTCCAGTTCCATCACAAGCACGAGCGCCGGCGGCAGCGCCGCGAAACTGACGTCCGGCGCGAAGATCGGCGAGCTCTGCCAGATCCCGCGGTCCGCGTGCCGCGGGAGGTAGTTGTCGCGGAACCAGAGCATCCGTGCGGGCGTAAGTTGCACCGTGTGCGCATTCTCCGCCCAGGACGCGTACGGCGTGCCAGAGGGTGCTGCGGTGTTGTCGATAACGGGAACGACGAGCAGCTGCAGGGCGAGCGGGATGGGCGGGGTGGTCTGTCCCGCGATGTGCGCGAGGACCGCGGCGAGATTCCCTCCGCTGTGTTGAATGTACGCCTCAGGAAGTGTGCTGGGGCGATGGGGTAGACACGCACCTAGAGGACCCGCCTATTGCGAACCTTGTCACGTTCGCGTTGAGCCTGGTCTTGCCGTTTTCGTGGACCCACTGCAGGGCCTCTGTAGCGTCGTCGACGGCGGCAGGGAATGGATCCTCAGGGGCGAGACGGTAGTTGACGGAGACCACGACGCAGCTGGCACCTGCAGAACGCGGACTCCATCGGTTGGAAAATATAGTAGAATGGCTACTCACGCTTGCATACATTTGTGGCGAACGCGTTGTTGGTACCGATGTTCCCGAGAGTCCATCCACCTGCGTCAGGGCGCCTTCATTACACTGCACGCACACACATTCCGGATTACTCACCTCCGTGGAAGTAGAGAAACACCGGCCATCCATTCTCAGGAGGTGCGCCCTCCGGCGTGTACATGCGCATATCGAACCTGCTCAGCTGTACATCCTCGACCTTGCCAATGGGCAGCGGCTGAGACCCTCCGAGCGCATGCTGGCCCTCGCGGCAAGCCGGGTCCCAGGGCACCTGCTCGAGCGGGATGGTATATGCATTATTCGCGCTCCAGAAGGCGGCGAACTCGCGATCGAGCTTCGGGAGGATGTCGGGATGAATGGGCTGGTAGACCGTGCGCTCCTCCACCTGGGGCATGTCGTGAATACGATACAGTGGTAGCTCACGGTGTGGAGACCATGTGGGAGACAGCACTGTCTTCATGAATGGCGACGGGCGTCTTGATATCGCTGGGATGGCCACGGGACAGACTTGGAAAGCTACGGATCGTCACGGTAACGCGGGGAGCCGTCATGACTCGTGGCGATCGTGTCGATTGCACACACGTGACCGCGAACACCAGAGCGTGTCGATACTCTGAACGCGACTCGAGCTCGGAGCTCCATCCCGATTGTGCATCCATGTAACGACGCATTGACCAACGACCCTCGGGCCCACACTGGCATCTACCTGTCGTCATTAACCCTATCTGCTGTCACGGTCGTTGAGATCACTGTCTCCTCTAACCATCTGCAACCAGCCGAAGCGAAGTGAAGGAGTCGCTTGTATACATGGAATAGTTGGAGCCTTAATCTAGTCATACTAATGCCTTCAAAGCAAGAGCCTCCTCGCGCGCCAAGTGACATTCATGAATCGGATGAGATTGTGCGCTGGTCTCCGTTGTGCTTTGCCTCATTCCTGACCTAGTTTTAGTTTGTCCCAGATACATCGCGGAGAGATACTGCAGTCGTTTCCCCATAAACTCAAGAAGTCACCTTTCGAGAGAAATTGGCTGGGAACGCGCCATGATCCACAGATGTCAGGTGGCTCTCATTCCTCGCCAACCAAAGTCGATGGCCCTGCAATGGGTAGACCAGCCGTTATCTGCGCAGGCGTGGAGGCTGCACTAATTGGCGAGCTTCACTCTCGTCGCTCCAAGAGTGACGACCTTGTTGATACTGTATTTGGCTCTATCGTGCCCGTAGCGCATGCTGACAAGATTTTCTGCGGTGTGGCATTCTCTCTGTCGCGCATGTCAACAATCACTTCAGGCAAGTGAATGGCGCAAAGCCTGTGACTTCGCTGCTCAGCAGGCTAGGTACAAGAACAACGGAGACCCGTACACTTGGACATGGAACCTGGAGATTGACCTACAGGCAGGGACGGAAAGGGGTGCTGCATGGTTTCTCAACATAGTGTCTACGGTCGCTTCTGTCGCAGCCGAACGACGGCAGCTGAGGGGGGGGGCAGGTTCCGACCTCCTTCTCTCCGTTTCACGACCATGCCATTTCCGCACGAAGCGCTTCCCCTCAGCCATCGGGGCGAACAAGACTGCAGACCGGACGTCCTGGGCATCTCTCCCTACAGTTTTTGCGAATCCAGTCCCAATGGCAAAGTCTGGAAGGATACTAAGGTGGCCTCTAACCAGTTCGTCGCGCTCATCAAGGCATCTCCACAATTGCTCGATTTTTGCTCTCCTCAGTTTCCCGAGCGCCTGATAGGGGTCCGCCGAAAGACTTCTGTTATTGACCAGGCGCCACATGCGGCAGTCCCGCAAGACCGGTACGAGGATCAGAGCAAGTGCGACCTCTCGGATCCGTCGCGCATTTGCTGGCCCGAGGTCGAGGTGACTCTGGAGGCAAATTCTACGAAGGTGCCAGACGCGCTGCTGCAGGTGCTCGTTTACATGCGGTTGCCGGACACAGGCATGGCTGCAATTTGTATTCAGCATGATCTCGACGAGAGCCAACATCGGACTCGTCTGCGCAGATCCATGCGGTGTCGAACACTGCGTGTTTGAGAAGGGTTCGAGTCTTGGGGTCATCGAGGTCATCCGGATCGCTCTCTGGATGGTTCTTTCTGAGCCTGTGGATCGTGGCCATCATCCTGCCTGTCTAGTCTACTATCCCATCGATCCACCCGACTCCTATAACTTCACCATCTTCAATACGGCACACGACAGTCCTACCTCGGGTGGTGCACCATCCCAGGCCTCGAGTCACAAATGAGGGCGAGACGATGATCTGTCAGCTACTCCGTTGCCCGAGGCTATTTCTACTGCTTCGCTGGCGGGCCCCAGCAAGGCACCTGGCCGTCGCCGTTCTGATCCTACCGAATTTGCTTCCAAGAGGCTGAAGGGTAATCACAATCTTCCCGATGCTAGGTCTGATGGCGTGCCCAAGTCGGCGGGGTCCTCCGCTCTGGTGTTGGCTGATCGCCAACGTAGGCTCGAGTTCTTCATACTGCCGAAGAAGATGTATCACCCTGCCTGCAAGCCTGGCGAGGATAGCGCGTCTACTGTCAATTACTATGTGCATCGCGTTGTAGAGGAGCGCGGCTCACTGGTCGGTCGCTGCGCTCGCATACTTTGCGTTTCCAGGCAAGTAACTGAGGGGGACGAGGAATGGATGCAATTTCCCGAGGGGGAACGGCGGGGCAGCCATTGCTTCGTAGGCCCGCTCATCTTGAAGTGGTATTATGCTAGTCATGGGGGCATTTGGTACGAAGACGATCTGATCGGTCAAATATGGTCTGCACGAATGTCGCAAGTATTGTGCCCGTTGAGGTAAGTCTCTTCCACGCCTTGCGCTCTGCATAATGACATCGTGATCTCGCAGAGAATGGCGAAATGGTGATGTGGTCACGATCATTCGCGGATTCACGTCGGCAGTCGTCGAGCGTTTCGAAGCAAACTTGAAATCGTCTGGGGAGGTGATTATCTCCGGCATAGAGAGCAATCGACAGGAAATATTTGCCGAGTCGGAGATGAAGCGCACACTGGCACATGTGTCATCGTTCAAAGAATACGTGTGCGCGTTAGCAGACGTTGTTTATGGTGAGGTTACTTTCCGTGAATGTGCCACAGATATTCACCTTACCTTATAAGTAGGGATTGTCGGGCTAGAACAGATTGGAGTGTTACATCGTGACATCAGCTTCGGTAACATCCTCCTGACGCGTGAGCCCAGGACTGCCAAGTTCTTCCAAATGGCATCCGAACGATTTGCGTGTGACAAGCAAACACTGGACGGTAGACTTAGCGTAGATGACGAATTCAAGCTACAGCTTGCGACATTCAGGCAACAGAAACGATGTGAGAAATTCGGTGGCCTCTTCCATGACTTGGACATGGCTGGCACTACGCCGAAGGGTCCTGAGACCAGTTCTGATGAACGGCCTGCGGAAAAATGGAAAGCGTCCCAGACTGTAAGCTTATCTATGCTCACAACAATCATTTTCCACGCTGACTATTTTTTGCAGGGTACTCCGCCATTCATGGCATGCGACGTTCTCATAGGCAGTTATCAGCACCAACTCGAATATGATGTGTGTCTGGTTTGCATTGTCATTGATTTTCCTGACATAGTCCCCCCAAGTGGCAGCGACGATGATTATGCGGGACTCGGTCATCGAATGTCTAAGCACTGGCCAACTGAAATTTCTCAAATGGACTCATCTCTCTGAGAAGAGACCCACCCACTCTCTGAATTGGGTTCGGAAATTTTCTGTTTCTTCGCCTTTGAACAGTTGGCCCCGGACGTTTACAACACCCTCAGCCCGTTTTGGACCAGCAATTCCCCGAAGAGCCTCTTTGTCCAACTTTACGATCTCTTCTTTCCACCAACAGAAAATCGTCTGGAAGCCATGTAGGGCGGCAGTGAATTAGTCTTGCTAGTGTAAATTTGATGATAATATGGGTGATGATGATGATAAACCCTGCATTTGTATACCACAACAGGCAAACATTTGCTAAGATGAGGTGTCTCTTGAAGTTGTTTCATGAGTTCACAACAGAGCTCATCCAGCTCCTTGTGTGTGCTCCATGGCCAGTCTCATTCTCATCTTGTGCTTTCTTGCTGACATTATCAGTAGCAATGTCCAATTTTGTGCATCCACACTTAGGGGGCATACTAGTAACAGGCTCGCACAGTGTGTGGTGTAGTACGCAGCGAGAAGCACGTTGGCAGGCACGCGCTCAGTAATGTCTTCGTGGGTTTCTTCGCCTTCGTGGGGTTCTTCGCGGCCAACTCCGAACACCCCTAACCAACGTGGACTGTTCTCCAAACAGACACTCAGCTCTCAACCGTCTGGCATGTGTTCACAGACGTGGGGTTCTGCTGTTGAGCACGCGATCTCTTCAGTGTTGCTAGAGTAGATATATGCGCGACTCACGGATCCACAAGAAGGCCGTCTCCCGCGTGACTGTACTAGGTGTACACTGTGCCTTGTGTTCGTGGCATTGTGGACTGTGCTTCATGGACTTGCCGCGGACGGCGCCACAGTTGTCATGTAGTAGCAGGACAAATATTAATACCGTACGGTGAGACCAGCGAGTTGTGGAAAAGACTTGGCAATCCCCTATCATGTCATTATCTGCGAAACGCACAGGGCCCAGAATAAAGCCACTACGTGTTCGCAAACTCGTGTGGGCACTGGCGCCGTGACGAAAGGTTAACTAACCTTGAGATCCTACTGTTCGGCTACAACAGGCAGCATGTTTCCGGCCGGAATTACAGTTCATTGAGTCGACACCGGGAGCACCCCGATGAAATACTTCTTTATACCCTCCTCACCTACTACAATGCCGCCCACAACCCCATCAGGCCTGATGATCACGACAAGGACCTGCCCTCCCGACACGCCATAGCCTCTGTACGCGTGTCCGTCCTGGTCTTTTATGACGACGTCCACGCCTTCGACTGTAAGCATAGACGGTGCAGCTCCAGGGTAGATGACAGCAGAGCGCACAATCGAGCTCGGGTACATCTTCAGAGCAGCGAGGACCGGCTGAACTTGTGGAGCAGAGTCACAGAACAGCAGCGCCGTATGGTGAGTACTGCCAAACACGCTGAACAGAGACGTTGGCTTGCCGTCAGCGATGTTGATAAGTCCATTCGCATCGGGAGCCCTGTCGCCTGCGCGGAGCGCATCGCCGCTGACGGTGCCATAGGCATCCAGTGCCTCTTCGACCGCAACCTGTGTGTTGACATCCGCCTTGAGTCGCTCGTCAATGACGATGGAGCTCCACCGGTAGTTAATCCCAAACTGTTTCAGATGATCGCCACGCTGCCAGGCCGACCTGATGACTCCACATCCTGCTGCGCTTTCGTGAAGTCGCGCGCCATGCTCTCCGTCTCTTGAATCATACGCTTCACGACCGGGAGGCGCTCCTCATTGTAGCTCGCGAGAAGCGAGGGGTCGGCGAGCCCTTTCTCGACCAGTGCGAGCTTCCAGCCGAGGTTAAACTAGGGATAAATCAGCAGGGGGGAGGCGAATGCACAGAGTTTGTACGTACTGCGTCCTGCGCGCTCGTGTTTAAGCCCTGTAACGTGCAGCATCTTAGTTTTCTGTGCCCCTCCGGCGATGAAGGTTAAGAAAGCCTACCCCCGCGTGGCGTATGTATGTGAGCCGCATCGCCAGCTAGGAACACGCGACCCTTACTGAACTTGTTCACCATCCGGACGCTTGGCCTGCACTACAGTCATTCCCGCGCTAGAGAAGTCATGGTCGTATAGCACACCTATAATCGCTCACGTAAGCAATGTCGCCGAGAGTGACATCCTCAGGCTCGCCGATCACCTGAATGCTGTGTCGCGTCGTCACTGGATGACGCCAAGGAAGGTACAAGAGGAGCGGTGGGTTTATGGTCGCACTTGCGAGTCAGTATGCGGTTGCTTGAACGGTGAACTGGAACAGCCCGCTGTGAGTAAGGGCTGTCGCGAAGGCACAAGGTCGACTGGCTGTGACGCCTTGCAGTCGGGATATACGCCCTGCACGACACAAACGTGGGCAGCGCGAACGGCCGGCGCGTGCTCCAGGTGTTGAAGCCCGTGATGGCACGCTGGGGGTGACGTGAGCACAGGGTTCAATACATGGCTGGAGGGTATGAGTACAAAGCGAATCAACAGGCGGGTGGAGCAGGAGCCTCGCGCTTGGATACACCGTGAGTGTGCTTACGGCGTCCTCCACAGCAGTTCACTGACTGGGCTCATGCAGCAATGTCCCAGCGCCAGTGACGACACCCCTCTGTCATGGCTGCGAGTTCCTTGCTGGCCAGCTAGTACTGTACTTGTGCACCCCGGTTGTTGACTGCAGGCCGGCACCCTCGCGAATGGCAACGGACAACGGCGAGACGCCTTCGCGGGTTGAACAGCCGTCTCCGCTCAATAGACTCGCACAATCCCCGCTCCGCAGATGAAGGCCTCCCTTGGCTGCCTGTGCTCGGTACCTGTGCGGAACACCTTCTGCTACGCCACAACAATCGCGTCAGCAATCGAGAAGATCTGGGAGGCACAGGGTACGCGCCGTACACCTTGCGTCACAGAGGAGCCATGTACACGCCGATTGCCCGTCGCTTGCAGGCTAGACTTGGCTCAACAACAACATCGGCACCACTGCAGGGAGACATGGACAGCAGAGATGCACCCAGAACGAGAACGTGCGCCCGCACGTCGTTCACGGCTAGCAGCTGCGGTCATTGATGGGCCAGTGCCAGGTGCTGCCACCAAGACCGGCCGCCCCATCCTCTAGCCTGCAGAACCCATCCGTTGCCGACGTGTATTGCGAGACTCGCACGGCCCTCGCGACGATGGTCACCGTGGACCCGGGAAACCACGCGCGGTGTCTCAGGCGGCCTCACGCAAGCCCCCGAGGCTGTTTCACTCAATGTCCAAGTCCACCAGTCGCGGACGTACTGGGTTCGGGCAGCACAGACGAGCGCGCTGCATCTATACTCGTCATTGCGACATGCCAGCCCGCCGCGCTGACGTGCGCGGTCGTGCACACTCCAATGGCGATGGTCCGCAGACTGATAAGTGGGCGTGACCGCGCAGAGTCAGGAAGACGAGCAAGTCCGTCGCCGTGCAGCATACGCGGGTCGCCAGCAGTATGTTACATGCAACTATGCCATACTACTGTACAGTGCACTTTTCAAAAAAAATCCATTTATTGTCTTCGAGGGCCGGGCCCTATGTAGACAAGGCTCGTATAGTGTGTTGGGTGGTTATGGTGTGTGTGATGCGAGTTGAGTCAGAGGCAGTGCACTTACCAGGGTCGCTATATACGAGCAACGTCGGCGAGTCCACCCCTAGTGGCGCCTGCATGCCGTTCCACAAGTGTACCTGAGCTCACCCCACGCTCCGCGTTGATCCTGGCAGACAGTCAACGACGAGACCATGACCGTCATGCAGACTGGGCTGCATCCTGCAGTTGCCAGTCAACCGTCAACAGTCATACTTATTTGAATTCGACCGAGCTGCCCCAGCGGGTGACATTACTGAGCTAGAGTCAATGAGCTGTTGTCAATGATGGTCCGAGCGGCGAGAGATGTTGATTACTCACCGTGTGTACAGAAAAGCGTCAGCTCCAGTACTGGCTCTTCACGGCGCTGAACCTGCACGACTGTCGCAGTCATGATGTTCTCGGTTGAGGTTGTCAAACATGGATCAATTGAGTGTTAATACAGTCCAGGCGGCGCTGGAGCTCCCAGTCATTCGTGACTTGTGATAATGCAACGGTTCCCGAGTCGAATATGGGTTAGCATCGGTTAGCACGCCAGGAGAGGCTGAACGAGGCAAAGTGCGGTTGTTTGCTCGGTCAACTGGAACATGTCGTGGAGGTGGTGAAGAGACAAGTGCTGAATGTCTTGGCCCTCGGGACGCATTCAGAAACGCGCGGTGGACACGTTCGTGTGCGTCCCGAACTTTGCCCTTGCGGTTACAGAGCAAGTCCTGCACAGCATGAACGGGGGGACCACGCGATCGACGGACGCACACTGGAGAATGGTAAGCAGCTCACCACATGGTGTTTGCATGCAGCCATACTACTGCAGTCCGGACCACATCCCATCAGATGTGCACAGTGTGTCCAACCACACACTGATTGACCTTGTGTGCATGAATCTTATCCAGCATGACATGCTCAGGATCCTGAACAGTGAGGCAGATGTACAGTGATGCAGATGTGCTCTTGTAGTCATGGATCCTTGTTTGTGCTGTCCTCAGAGTGTAGATGTGAGAGTACTGTAGATTACAATTCAACCTGGTGCCGGTTGTGACATGTGACGGTCGCGCCGCCTCAAGGCGGCGCGGCGGGAACGGCGGTGACTGTGACCCAGGCGATACTATTTTGCAGTGTTGTGCTTGACGCCGTCTAGATGGGGTCTGACCCGACTAGACTCCGTCTGGACGCAAGTGCTGGACGGAGTCCAAGGTCAAGCGCTTATGTGCGTGTCACGGTAGCTGCCACCGTAGCACGGTGACTGGTCGCTGACAGCAGTCACCCGTTGGTTGTAGTACTGTACCGGTCAAATCAAAGCCTACATGGTAAGATCTGTCAATCATGTACTGTATACATGCTTCAGAATAAGCCATGATTTATTCAGAATGAGCCAGGCTACTACCAATGGTACAGTGAGATATATTCGATGTTGCAACAACATATAGCTTGGTAGCTGAGCAGTAGCTCTAACAATATTCGGAATATGATGACTGTTTAATTAACATGTTGTAAGCTATGAGTATTGTATGACCGTTCATGTCACATCTTAGCCCCAAAGCGCTTGACTTGCTGGACCCCCACTGAACTCTGTCTGGACTGGGTCTAGCTGTTGACCCCGTCAAAGGGTCAAGCCTTAGGCACTTGACTGGACAACACTGCTATTTTGGACCAGTCAGTCAGTGGTCATGCAGGCATCACACAATTCTCACAGCCCTACTTCAAGGTCTGCATGGCAGTTACTGTAATGTGTGTGCATGTTGGGCTCGGGACTTGAGCTCTCAAATTGACAGCTACATATGTATGTTACACAACAAGGATGATAAAATGAAGTAATGAAGATACTACTAGTGAAGCATGTGGTCAGTGATAGAGAAACAGTCTCCAAGATTAATTTGCCAGAAGTTAGTTTGTCAAGGCCAGCTGTCATGTGTGCTTCATACCATGGGTCTTGGGACACATGAGATGTGTGAGAAATGCAGGCCATGTGGGGGAAGCATGCAGTTGTCTTGCAGGCACATCAGTGGCTGCTCAGAAGCAATCTAATCTCTGCCACGGCCAACCTTGGCTGGTGGCTGAGAGTGTGACATCTGCTGGCAACAATGATTTCATGCTGTAGCTAACATATCATTGAAAACATGGTTTTGAAGGGTGCTATTAGCATGGTACATTGCAGAGCCATACAAATATGTTGTAAGTGCATGGCCACTTAATGCACACTACATAGGGGAGAACAAAGTGTAATAGTAGTCAAAGTGATCATGTCAAAGCATAACATAGTGCACCTCAAGTGGTGCAGATTGTCCTTGGCACACAAAGCATGTCAACTCCAACATATTGAAGAGTTGAAAATGTGGGGTACTCTATGAAGGTGAATGAGGGCTGAGCATCAATGGCTCAAAAATGTAGGGGACTCTGCAAGCCTATCCAGGTCATTTGCCCTATGTACATGGGCCAATCAGCCTGCAATTTGCCCATGTGTGATGGGCCACCCCATGTTGGCCAACACAATGAGGCCTTCCATTGAGATGGGTGGGCCAACAGGTGTATATACTCATTGTAGACAGGGTGGCCAACATTGTTACCTCCCCATTGTACATAAGTGGGCCAAAGGGTCTGTATTATTATTTTAGATTGGTCAGTTAAGATCATATTCTAGTACCACAGGCACATTACATATGGGGTAGCTGACAAGGTCACTCACTCATTGCCCATGGGTCAGCTGACCTCCTGCCTCACTCATTGTTTATGGGTCGGCCGACCCTCTTACTCACCCATTGCCCATGGGTTAGCCAACCTCCTCCCTTACCCATTGCTCTTGGATTGGCCGCCCTGCTCCTTTATTCATTGTCCATGGGTCAGCTGACCTGCTCCCTTACCCATTGCCCATGGGTCAGCCACTCTGCTCACTCACACCTTGTCCCTAGGTCAGCTGACCTCCTCACTCACACCTTGTCCATGGGTCAGCTGACCTTCTCCTTCACTCATTGTCACTGCCCAGTCAACCTGTTTGCTTACCCATTGCCCAAGGGTCAGCCAATATGTTATTGTATAATAATAGGCCCATTGTTCTAGGCTAGCTGACCTGCTCAATTACTCATTCACCATGGGCCATCTGTCACAGACCCCCACTTCCAACCTCCATTGTGAATGCCTGTTGTGGGTGGCCACCATCATGTGCTGCTTAATACTTCTTAGCTCACAGTGACCAGGTAATCATTAATCATTTATAATATCTTTGCTTTGCAGTCATCATCCATCTGAACATCCCCTGCATTGACTCCCATGTTCCTAAGAATAAAACAGACCTTGGTCATGGATAACTATCACATACAGTCACTATTAGGTGCCTATTCACACTACTTAGCTCAGAGCTGGCCAGGGTATTAGCATTCACTCTACTTTGTAGTTTCCTTGCATCTGGTCACTGCTTACTTTGTTTCTCTTGTGTCTGGCCATAAAGTGGACCTCCACTGTGGATGGCCATCATGGACTGTCGCTATAAGCTGCCTGTTTACATTTCCTAACCCAGAGCTAGCCAGGGTGTCCATTTTTATTTATTTCATCTTCACTTTTTAGTTTTCCCTCATTTGACCACTCCTTACTTTATTTCTCTTGCATCTGGGAATAAAGCAGACCTCTGGGGCAGATGGCCTCCTATTTGGTGCCTGCTTACATTTCTTAACCCAGAGTTGGCCAGGGCATTAGCATTTATTTAAAATATTTTTACTTTCTCATTTGATCACTCCTTACTCAGTTTTTCTTATGTTCAGCATAATGCAGACCACCATTGTGGACAGCTGTCACAGACAGCCACTATTAGACACCTCTCAACACTCTGTAACTCAGACCTGGCCAGGTTGCTAGTATATTCATATCTCCCCTTTCTAGTTTTCATCCATTCTGTCCTTTCATGATTTATTTCTTATGTCTTCAAGTAGAAGGTGGACCTCTGTCATGGATGGCCATAACTGATAGCCACTTATAGATGCTGATTTAACATTCCTTAGCCAAGAGCCAGCCAGGCTGTTAACAATTATCTCAAACATCTTCACTCTTCAGTTTCTATTCTTTTCGTCATTCCCTGCTTTGTTTCTGTTGTTTTTGGGCATGAGGCTAACCCTCTACACTTGTTTGTGCATGTGCATGTACATATCATCTCACTAGCACACCTTTCAGACTGAAAATCTTCCTTGCTAAAGTAGATAATGACAGTGGGTCAGGTTTTACCTTGCTAGCATAGTGCAGTTTCCCTGCCTCATAAACTCATTACTGTAAAATAAGTTGGTTCCTGCAGTGTTCATTCATGCCAAATGAAGTGTGATATAATGTCACTCAGGGTATACACTCCATAAATAGATGACCTTGATGTGGTAAGTATAGAGGGCCCAAAGAATACAAGTTGTAGCATGCTGCAGGTAAATCAAATGATACATCACATCTTACACAGTTCACATTGTTCTGACTGCATAATACATAATAATCAATGTACTAGCATTGGTTATATAACATTAGAGCATGTGCTGGTAGGGATGTTAGAAGTACAAATAAGACATCTGATGTCTGGGAGTCCAAGGTCTGGAGGGCATGTGAGAGGACTTGAGGAAGCTAGTAGCAATGTCATTGTCTTTAATTTACAGGAAGAATGAAATGCCAGAGTCTTGAGGCTGGAGATAGAGAAGAAGTTTGGAGAAGGAGTCCAGAGTTTGAGGACAGATAGATTAAACAGAGAGTAGAAAATGAGATAATTAACAAAATGACATTCAATAAGATATTCAAACTGAAGCATGATACTGATGAAGGTCTAGTAAATATATAGTAACTAAGTTTCCAGAGTCCATAATAAGATGGTAGGACAATATTGGAGTTCAGAAGTTGAAACATACTAGAGTTCTGAGAACAATACTAATTATAATGGTAACATTAAATGTAGGCTAGGTAACATAATTGTTCCATGAAAATAAGACAAGACAATTACATAGTGCATTGTCCAGAGTTCATAGTGTCAGGATCTCAGAGATGTGGGACTGAGTGACATAGTGCATACCATATAAGTAATTCATGGTCAGCATGACAGTGAACATTCATAATCAGATGACATGTAGGAGTTTGGCTTTCTATATAAAGGCCAAATCAACAACAACTCTGAGCAGAATAGTATTCAGTAGGGCCTAGTAGCAGCCACCAGTGATGGACATTTGAAGTGAAGATCCACTTAAAACAACCAGGCAGGTGATGGCAAAAACTGCAAAGTGAAGATGTTGTAAACAAATGTTGATGCCCTAGTCAGCTCTGAGGCAAGAAGTCTTCAGTGCCACCTAACAAAGTCTGTCAACAACTGGTGTTTCATAGTGGAGGCCCAGTTTGTGACTGAAACAATAAAGAGGTCAGGCAGGTAATGATAGAATGAGTGAAAATAGGAAAGTAAAGATAATTGCTAGTCCCTGGTCAGCTCTGGGCTAATAAGTGGTATGTGGGACATAATAGCATCCTTGTGGGATGTGCATCTGTAATGGAGACCCACTGTATTCTTGGGAACATAAGCAGTAATGCAGGGAATGACAGGACAGACAACAAAACCTAGAGACTGGAGAGGGTTTAAATGATTGATAAAACCTGACCAGCTCTGTGTTAAGGAGTGTTGAGAGGTGTCTAATAGTGGCTGTCTACAATGGTGGTCTGCTTTATGCCTAGACATAACAGAAACAAAGTATAGAGTAACCAAATGGGCAGAAACTAGAAAGCAGAGTAAATGGCAAGCTCTGAGTTAGGAAGTGTGAATAGGCACCTAAGAGTGGCTGTATGTGATGGTCATTCATGACAAGGGTCCATGTTATGCCCAAAAACAAGATAAATAAAGCAGAGAATGACTGGGTGGGTGAAAACTGAGAAGTAAAGATATGATAAATAATTGCTGATGCCCTAGTAAGCTCTGAGCTACAATATGTTAAGCAGTGAATAATAGTGAGTGTCCAGGGTGGAAGTCCACAATGGAGGTCCACTGTATCCTTGGACACAAGAGAAACAAAGTAAGGAGTGACTAGATGTGAAGAAATAAGAAAGTGAAGAAATGTCAAATACACACTAAAACCCTGGCCAGCACTGAGTTAGTAAGTGTGAATGGACACCTAATAGTGGCCGCCCATGATATGAGCAATGGAGGTCTGCTTTATGCATGGACACAAGAGAGGAAAAGTAAAGAGTGACCAGATGCAAGGAAATCAGAAAGTGGAGATATTTTAAATACATGCTAACACTCTGGCCAACTCTGGGTTGAGAAATATGAATAGGCACCTAGGAGCGGCTGCCAATGCTGGCTATCTGCAGTGGAGATCTGCTTTATGCTGGACATAACAGAAACTGAGTAAGGAGTGACCAAATGATAAAGCAAAGATATTTTAAATAAATGCTAATGCCCTGGCCAACTCTGAGTTAAGAAATGTGAATAGGCACCTAATAGCATTCGCACATGATGGCCATCTGCAGCAGGAGTCCACCTTATTCCCAGATGCAAGAGAAATAAAGTAAGGAGTGATTAAATAAGAGAAAGCTAGAAAGTGAAGATTTTTTAAATAAACATGGATGCCCTGGCTAGCTCTGGGATAGGAAATGTAGATATGTGGCTAATAGCAGCTGCCCATGATGGCTGTCCACAGCAGAGGTCCGCTTCATTCCCAGATGCAAGAGAAATAAAGTAAGGAGTGGTCAAATGAGGGAAAACTAAAAAGTGAAGATGAAATAAATAAGAATGGACACCCTGGCTAGCTCTGGGTTAGAAAATGTAAACAGGCAGCTGATAGCAACAGTCTGTGATGGCCATCTGCAGTGGAGGTCCACTATATGGCCAAACACAAGAGAAATAAAGTAAGCAGTAATCAGATGCAAGGAAACTACAAAGTAGAGATACTTCAAATGAATACTAACACCCTGGCCAGCTCTGAGCTAAGTAGTGTGAATAGGCACCTAATAGTGACTGTCTGTGATAGTTATCCATGACCAAGGTCTGTTTTATTCTTAGGAACATGGGAGTCAATGCAGGGGATGTTCAGATGGATGATGACTGCAAAGCAAAGATATTATAAATGATTAATGATTACCTGGTCACTGTGAGCTAAGAAGTATTAAGCAGCACATGATGGTGGCCACCCACAACAGGCATTCACAATGGAGGTTGGAAGTGGGGGTCTGTGACAGATGGCCCATGGTGAATGAGTAATTGAGCAGGTCAGCTAGCCTAGAACAATGGGCCTATTATTATACAATAACATATTGGCTGACCCTTGGGCAATGGGTAAGCAAACAGGTTGACTGGGCAGTGACAATGAGTGAAGGAGAAGGTCAGCTGACCCATGGACAATGGGTAAGGGAGGAGGTTGGCCAACCCAGGGACAAGAGCCTATCAAGGTAATTTACCCCATACCAATGAGTGAACCAACCTGCAATTTGCCCATGTGCAATGGGCCACCCAATGTGGGCCGATGCATGTGAGCTGTCCATAGTAGATGGGTGGGCTGATGGATGAGGGTGTCCATTGTAGATGGGTGGGCTGAGGTGATGGGTGGGCCCTTATACATGGGTGGGTCGCTGGATGAAGTAATAGTAAAATATAAGGAATCTGTTGCCCATTGTGTATTGGCTCACAAACAGGGTGCATGACAGCCCCCATTGTAGATAGATTGGCCAGCATGCTATTGTATAACTGCAGCCCCATTGCCCATGGGGTGGCCAATATGGTCACCTCCCCATGTACATTACTGGGCCAATGGGTGCACATTCCCATGGTAGATGGGTCAGCTGACATCTTATTGTACAATCATTGGCCCTTTGTCAAAGGGGTGGCTGACATTGTCACTTACTCATTTGCCATAGGGTGGCTGAGAGGGCCACTCTCCCATTCATGATGGGGCAGCTGACATGGTCACCTCCCCATGTACATGACTGGGCTGATGGGTGTACATCCTCATGGTAGATGAGTCAGCCAATGTCTTATTGTACAACCACAGGCCCTTTGCCGAAGGGGCAGCTGACATTGTCACTCATCCATCAATCATGGGGTGGCCAGCAGGGGTACCCATCCACTGCTCATGGAGCAGCTGATATAATTACCCACCCATTGCTGATGGGCTGGCTGACATGGTCACTCACTCATTCACAATGAGATGGCCAACCTATGTGATGAAGTGGAATGCTGTCAGAAATAGCTGTGACTGGTGCTGCTAGTAGGAATGCATAATTCAGAGGTTGCCAGAGTATCAGTAATTGATTTCAACATGTCTGTTTCACTATTCCTGCTCATCTGAGCACCCCCCACCTTCTTGTTAATGTGTCCAGTCATGATATTGATAATCTACTACAGAAGTCTTGCTTCACTATTGCTCAAGATGTCTCTGGGCAGGAAGCGGTCCATGGATGATAATGACCAACAAAAATGACCAACAAAAATGGCCAACAAAAATGGCCAACAAAAATGGCCAATGAAAATGACTGATGGTGGCACTGTCATTTGCTGGCAATTAATAGTTCTCAACTTAGACATTGGCAGGATATTAGTGATGTACAATGACATGTGCACTCCACTATTGCTGCTTATCTGGGCATTCCCTGCCATGGTGGTGATGGTTTTGGGCAGACAACCACTGATGCGACCAAATGAGCCTCAAAGCACAGGAAAAGAAACCCTAACACTTGCTATACTAGGTGGAACACCAGTATGTGGAGCCTGGGCAAAAGCACACAAAGAGGGTCAGGGTACTTGAGTACCCTACAATGGTCTAATACAAGGGTGCCCTGAGTAAGAATGGATACTCGATCCATGCGGGAAGCCTTTGAGACAGTCAGAAGATACTCAACAGGGGTGCACTCAAAGTGTGCTGGACCGTTCGAGGATGTTTGGGTGCATTTGGGGTAAAGGGTCTTGTTTGGAGGATGCTTAAAGGGTTGCAGCATACATTTGAAGGGCTGTTGGGTGTCATTGAGGGCTCGGGTAAGGTGTAGACTTTTGGCGAAAGTAGAGTGAAAGGGGTCAAGCATCGAGGGCACAAAAACAAGGGGGACTCAGTGAAGGAGTACAAGGTGACAAGGGGAGTTCCAAGTGAACTCAACTTAGGCTATTCAAACGATGGGGGAGCTGAGAGATTGGCTCCGTGGGGTAAACTTCTCTGATTATTAGGGAGAGTAGGTATGGTATATATACACTACTACCAGTGCTCCTACTCTACTCTAGAGTGTGGGCATGTCTACAAATGCACCCAAGAATGAGGTCAGCAGGAAGATCCCCCTCAACTGAATTGAGTTGATTGCAAGGTGTGGGAACAGAGCGGGAGGGCCAGGAGGCCTAAGACGTGTTTTACCATGTCAGGAAGGCCGCCCCAGGGCAGGCGTAGCTTCTCCTGTCATTGTTGCCAAGAGACAGCATGCCTAGCTACCATGCTTCCTCTATCAGTGATGGCCTCCAGGAGCAGACTAGCTCTCCTGGGAGCTCAAGCTCCAATGCCATCATTTGAGAGTCGATGGGCCCCCAATGTGTTTGAAGGCTGTCCAAAGATGTTTGAAGATGAGTGAGAGCATTCAACTGTCCAGTATGCATGAGCAATATTCAGGAGCATTCAAAGGCTCATACTGCCAATATTGGCCCACTCCCCACCAAGTCCCTGAGCATTCACACTCCTTCATCTGGCCTCTTGGGCCCACTTTGTAGTCTTGAAGGCTCGTGACTCTCACCCTGACTCAGGCACCCTTGCACTAGACCACCATAGGGTACTCAAGTACCCTGATCTTCCTAGCACACTTTTGCCCAGGCTCTACATACTGATGTTTCACCTGGTAGTGTGTGTGTGTTGGGGTTTCTTTTCTCATGCTTTGAGGCTTATTTGGTTACATCAGCACACACATGCTTGAATATAGTCATGTCTTTTTCTTCCACCTGCCTGATGCAACAGTGGTGCACCACAACTTTCCCTCTGCCATTTTCTGAACCTTGCTACCCTCTGCTATTGCATGTATGTACAAGCTTGTGAATGAGATTGCTGCTCTCATATCAAGGTGAGTCCAACTGCTGATGCTAATGAGAAACCCTAGGCCAAATTGGTGCCATGCAGTTGGTATATGGAGGCACAGTGTGATCATTTGGTAAATGAGCATGTGTGGGGCTTGTTCTGGATGAACAACCTCTTGACACACATGATCATCCCCCTTTGAACATGAACTCTCTCATTCTGCAGTGTGCCTTGTGCAGTCCTCCTCACTCATGTTCCTTCTGCACCACACATCTGTCCCTTCTGCATTGCTCACTGTCACTGGAGCCTCCTTCTGGCCACCTTTTGATGCAGTCATAACCTCTGGATATGCATCTCCCACTGTCTCAGCTGTCCCACACACCATCTTCATTCTCTTAACCTGGTGCATGCTCCCACTCAGTAGCTGCATGATCTCAAGGTTCTGGTAGGTGCAAAAAAACACCTCACTTTGAGCCACCCTCCTGTTGCATTTGCCTCATCCCCTCTTGCTAAAGCTTCCCTTCAGAGGCATTGCAGCACATTTTCAACAACTGGACATTCTATTCTCATTGCCATGCAAGTCCTCCCTCCTGTCTCCACTCTCTTTCCACAGCCTGTGGTCCAGCTTTGAGTGAGCCCCTTCCAAGGCTGGTGTACTCTGGCTTGTTCCTTTGCACATGTGATTAGTCCTCAGGAATCATAAGGTGCATGCACCACACATTCTGTTTGCTGGTGCTCACTCCTCCTATCCTCACTCCACCTCTGCTTATCATGCTCAACATGTTCTTCTGTGGGTACACTTAGGTTCCCAGGCAACTTGCAAGGACCAATGCACATGCTAGACCAGGGCTCTTCACACTCACAGTAAGTTGTCTCTGCTGTCTCTGCATTCCTACTGTTGGCTGCTGCTGTGGAAAACCAAGCCAAGTTCACCCACTGAGTGTACTGATGCACTGTCATGCTGTCATGAGCCAAGAGAGTTTGGCTCAAGAACATAGCAAATAGGCAAAGGTTCAGCTCAAGAACCTACCAGATAGGCACCTAGCAATCAAGCCACTTATTGTGGCAACTAAGCCCATACTAGGAAAGGCCAGCCACACAGTAGTTCCCACAGTACCTAGCCAAACTTAGCCCAGAACCAGAAAGGGGTCCAGACTGAGCTAGCCTCCTTACAGCACCCCTGACCCAGAAAGATCTAGAACTAATCAATAAACACCATTGGACAACAACTCAGCTGCTTAGGAAGCAAGGGAATAATGCCATTGGGTAGGTCACCAGGCTGACCAAATGGCTCCTGGCTAAATAATGGCTGAGTAAGGCTGACTCATAGGTGATAATAAGCAGGAACAAGGTTAGTAAGCAGGCTCTCAGACAGTATATAAAGGCCAGAACTTGTATGTACAAAGAGAGAATTTACCCCCCAGTTTCTCCCACTCTTTCACATAGTGTGAACCTGAGTGCTCAGCAGGAAGTTAGTCAGCAGTCAACCAGTCAGCAGCCAGCAACAGAGTCACAGGAGAGTCTACTCCCAGTGTGTCCCTCTCTCTCACAGCATGAATCTGGGTACCCAGTAGGAAGTCAGTTAGCAGAAGTCAGTTCCAAGTAACTAGGTCATAGGTTTCCAATGGTCAAAGAAGGTCAAAGCCAAAAAGGTCAAAGAGGACATAAAAAGACAGAGTTAGGAGAGTTCAAGATAGTCTGTGAGGTACCGAAGCCCTCCTGATTGATAGTAAAAGGCCACAAGTGTCCAAAGAAGAAGTTGTAAGCAGCCTGTGTACAGAAGTCCTGCTGGTCACTCATTGCCAACTAAAGAGGTCTAAGCACAAGAAGAGGTGCCACCTCTACTATACCTTTGCTTGAAGGTCAAGCAGTCAAAGCCCCTACTCACTACTAACCTCTTGGGTCCTCAAGGAACCTGCCAAAACATCCTTGATTGATCTAAGTAGACCCTCTCCAAATGAACACCGTGATAGCCTGGTATTATTGACATACCTTGTGAACTGCAGCAGAACACATTTCTGACCTGACAGCACACAGGGTGTATCCTACCAGGGCCTTGTAAGTCATTGGTATCTCATGTATGCCTGGGCCTGCTAACACCTGTGTCACCTGGTATTCCTGTCCTAGGTGCAACCTTGTGCTCATTGTGCAAGGTGGTGGCTCATTATCCCATTGGATGCCTTCATGTGCAGCTGTGGCAGTTATACTGAAGTTCTAGCATGCTGTCATTCCAATGGCCATCTGCAGTCTGTTGAATCCACTCACTCAAGGCTTCTTGTGGGTGATGAGACACTGAATGTGTGAGTGCTGGTTTACTATGTGGCTCTTCTACTCCTTCTGCATTACTCTCTACTGCTTGTGCATGCCTCCACTTACCTACCATCATCACCTCCATGGTCAGATGGGCTCTCACTCACAGCTCTTAAGATGTCAAAGGTGCACATGCACCATCTCTCCTTTGCTGCCACTCACTCATCCACTCACTGTGCCTCTGCCCATCATGCTCAACACATCCTTCCACTGTCAGACTCAGGCTCTCAAGCTCTGTGCTAGCACTGGGGTGTGCACCACATGAGTAGCTGTCACTCTCCACTGACATCATTGTAGCCATGCTAGTACCATCTTGGACCATGGCTGCCAGCATCCCATCTGCCCCAGCTGATGTGGCTGCCATGTTTACTCGCTCAAGTACATGCACAGTATTTCCCTTTGTGCACAGTCACTCTCATCCCACAGTGTAGCACAAACCTCGCCCTTCACTCATGCCTGCCTCATCTGGTGCCCATTTCATGTTCTCTGCTCTCATTAAACATTTTCTTTGAGTGTGTTTCAACATGGTAGTGGTGCTCTGCAACTCTCCCAGGTATATCATGCTGCTGTTGCTCTCTATATTAATACTTGGACCTGGAAGCAGTCTGTCAATAGGCCACTCACACAAGACTGCCACAGAAGGTACCAGTATAATAGTGTGTTGTCTGAACTCACACTGTGGTGCTTGCAAGTCTCTGGGTGTTAGACGTTACCGGAGGGAACGTACTTGCTAGATGATGATGAGAGTGAAGGGGTAGGCAGGCGGACAGAAACCAATGGGTCAATGTCAAAGGTGTGCAATGTTGAAATTGCAGGAGGGTTCTTCTTCCAGAAGCAAGCGCAGCAGGCAAGCAAGGAGGATGGTCAAGAAAATTGATGGTAGCTGTGGTATATCCTGGGGAGTACGCAGTACTCAAACTCTACTCAGAGCGCGAGGCGCAGACTCAGACTTGTGGATGTAGCTATGTGGTAGCTCCCCCCTCCTCAGTTCCTTCCCTCTGGTACTTATCCTCCTCCCTCTCCCCTTTCTCATGCATCGCCTATGCCTCCCTTCCATTCCTCCTCTTCTGGCCCCTTCCTGTTATCCTCTGTTACCTCTTTCTTCCCCTTCTGAGTCCCCTCTTTCTCTTCCAACCCCTCCCGGGCCTCTCCCGCTCCTTCCTGACTGCTGGTTTTCCTCCCTCTGCAACTTTCCCTCTTGTTCCCCACTCCCCTGATGTCTCAACATGGACCAAATCTGTATGCTGCCAGTTATTCGCTGTGGTTCTACTGCCTCCTCGAGATGGTTTGCCACAAGCACGAGTTTGAGCCACCTCTGGTCCTAGCCAACCCCGGCGAGTGGCTTGCATGGGCCCATGGCCTTAGATAGATGATCATGCATCATTCCCTTGTTGGTCCCCTGTCTCCACTCCCTCATGCTTTCTTTCACAGTGCATACTTTTCAATTCTCATGCCCACACCTCCGCACACAGCAACATCACTGTCCCCTCCCCTCGTGCCTTCCCTCTGGTCAATGATACCATTGTGTACCTCGACACCATCTTCCAAATGCTTCCTCCCACACCGGAAGGAGCTGATGTCCCTTACTCAGCGATCACCTGGTCTCCTGAGCAGGAGGCTGCCAACCATGGTGGTCCTCTCCCCCCATTCTCTACGAAGACCCATTGCTCTTCTTGTCTTCCCTCTGGGTGTCAACTGATGGCTGGGAGGAGTTCTTCAGGCAATTGACTTCCACCTGGCATGAGTTCTGTGACTTGTTCAGTCTCCTCCATCTGAAGATAGCTTGCCTTGGGGAGGGCCTCGTTGCTGTGAACTCTCACTTCCAGTCTGTCTATCACCAACTGTTTGAGGGTGTTTTGTTCTAGGACCCACATTTGGGGCTCGCTGCACAACTCATATTTGATCGAGTGGGAGAGATGGCTCCTCTGGAGTGGGGAGAGTTGGGTGGCGAGGATGAGGAAACAGGATCTGGTTGCCTTCTGCTGTGCTCTATGTCATAGATGATAGTATTGTAGCTGTCCATGTCTTGCATCTTGTCCGAGAAAAGTGATTGAGTGCCTGACCTTCCTTCTGAAGGAAGTGCAGAGCTTGTCCGACTCCCAGAAGGAACCATTGGCCTTCTGGAAGGTGTTCATTTGTTCGATTCTGGGCCCAGAGGGGTGGGCTTGGCCCATAATGCAGGGTCATGCAGAGTGAGGCAACACCACCAGAGAACCTGGGCACTTGTTTGCATGTTCACCTCATAGTAAAAACTTCTTCTGAGTGGTCCTTTCTTATCTGGATTCCCCTCCATTTGCCTCTGAATTCAATAATGGCCACCATTGAGCACTCATTTTCTGCTGCCAGAGTCCCCTGAACTCCTATTGTCTTGTGTGCCCCTATGCTTGCTAGCGCATTCACCATTGCCAGAGCCAGGCAAGCTGTGTGCAGGGCTTCTTGCTGATGAATGGGATGAACCTCCATGAGTACTTGTTCACTGCTCTCATTCTGGATACTTTGCTCTCAACAGGCATGTCCTCTCACCCCAGAGCATGATTTCTGGTGTCCCACTGTGTTCCTTGTGCCATTGTCCCCACTTGCATCTCCTTTAAGCCACAAATCTGGTCCCCACGTGTTTCACGCTGTTGCTCAATCCTCCCTCTGACTGCCTTTAGCCATGCTTGGCAACCTCACCTCTGTTCACATCAGGCTGGCTTCTCCATGACACATTCATCTTGCCCTCTGTATGGCCTCCATGTTGCTAACTTAGGCTTTGCTCTAGTCACTTCCCCCTGTAGCATGGAGATCTTGCATGCTTGAGTTGGCTGTAGCATGTGCAGTTCAGTTCCATGCTCCACCACTAACACTGATGTGATCCTGCTGGCTTGCTAGTGCAGATAGTGTTTCCGCGGCTGGGCTAGCCATGAGCTGGCTGGGAAAAGCTGTGGCTGCATGCTGGCTTGGCTAAACTGACCCAAGTATGGCTTGGCTTGTGATTGGCTGGGCTTGAGCTGCACCTTCAAGCCAGCTGAGCCATCATATCCCCCAAGCTGGCTATGATGGCCAGGCTAGCTGCAAGCCTGAGCTTAAGCCATGGCTTCAAGCTAGCTAAGCCACAGTTACTTATGTACTAGTGAGCTTACTGGCCAGCTCAATAGTTTATAGTGGCCATAATAAAATATATACTCTTTTCTAATGTAGATACAATATCACTACACTAAAGATGGCAGGCATCCAATGAAACCCATCCCCACCATTCACCTGCTCCCTCATGTGTCGTCCACTCACTGGTCATGTCTGCATGCAGGGCATTGGCCCTGCATGCTCACGATTGCCATGCTGTCCTCACCATGCACACTGTTCACTCGCTCCCTCACACATCCTCTATTTGTCGGCCATGTTTGCATGTTGGGCATTCACACTGCATGCATATGGTCGCCATGCTTGCTCGTCCACACACCCTCACCATGCCTGCTGTTTGCCATTCTGGTGCTCGTCTAGCAGTCAAATGTTGATGCGACCAAACAAGCCTTGAAGCATGGGAAAAGAAACCCCAAACCCATGCACAACCAGGTGGAACACCAATATGTGGAGCCTGGGTGAAAGTGCACTAGGAGAGTCAGGGTACTTGAGTACCCTACAGTGGTCTAGTACAAGGGTGCTCGAGTAAGGACAAGACTCTGAACACATGTGGGAGGCCTTTGAGACAGTCAAATGGGCCCAAATGGCCAGATGAAGGAGCGAATACGCTCAAAAACACAAAATGTGATAGAAAGATCAGAATGAGTGCCAGAAGGTTTTCGGGACCTATTGGGGGTGCGCTTGAGGTGTGCATAACACTCGAGGCCGATCTGAGGGCCCAAACAGCCCAGCAAAAGAGCAAAAATGCTCATCAATGTGAACAACACTTGAAAATGCGAATCAGCGATAGAAGGGCAGGAACAAGAGATAGAAGAGTTTCAAGACTGCTCGAGGGTACACTCGAGGTGCCCTCAGCATTCGAGGGTGTCCAACAAGACCGAGATAGCCCAGGGGTGCCCAAACGATAGAGCAAAAGAGCAAAAATGCTCGAAAACTCGAATGGCAATAGAAGGATGGGAATGAATGTTCAAAGGGATCTGTAACTTATCGAGGGTGCGCTAGGGAGGCGCCTAATGTCTGAGGGTGTCCAAGGGAGTGCTGGGGCTGTCGAAGGAGCTCGAGAGGGGTGAGACTGGTCAAGGGTGCTCAAGATGTTTGAGGAGCTATGGTTGAGTGTTGAAGACCCTAAAATGTGGGGTATGCTGCGAAGGTGAACTAGGGTTGGGTGTTGAAGGCCTGGAAACATAGGGGACTCTGCGAAGATGAACAAGGTGATGAGGGGAGCTCTGAGTGAGCTCTTCTTAGGCTAGGGGGAGTTAAAAGTGAAACTCCAGGGGAAAACCGTCTCTGATGAATTGGGAAAGTAAGTATAGTATATATACATAAAGTCTACACTATACTAGCTGTCTGGCATGCCCTCGAACAAGTCCGATGATTATGTAATTAGGGGGAATCCCCTTTGAGAGAACCAAAGAGCCCGGGAGAGAGCATATGGTTTATGAGACTGCAATATGTTTTACTGTGTCAGGGAAGATGCCACAAAGTGGACTGTGCTTCTACTGTTGTCATTGTCAGGGGGTGGTATTGCCTCACTATGATGCTTCTTCCAGTGGATGCGGTCACCTAAAGCAGACTAGCTCATCTCCAAGATTTCAGGGCCCAATGGGATTGCTTGAAGGGCAATGCATGTTAGATGAGTGTGCAAAAAACTTGAAGGGTTTGTAAAAAAACTCGAAGGGATGCTAGACATCTCAAGGGGTGTTTGAAGGTCTCGAGAGGTGTTTGAAGGTCTCGGGGGGGGTGCTAGAAGGTCCCAAGGGGCATTCAACAGTCTTGAAGGGTAGGATTGACCTCTCGAAGGGAGGGCCAAAAATTGGGGTGCATTCAACATGTTCGGGGCATGTTCAGCATGTTCAGGGTGCAATTGCCTTTTTTGGGGCATGGCTGAGGGTCAGGTGTATCAATGTCCCTGAGCATCGCTCAAACACACCAGACTGTCGAACACTTCCACTTGCTATTGAACGTCCTCAAGCATTGTTCAAGCACATCAAGGATCTGTCAGTGCTTAAGCGATGGCATTGGAGTTTGAACTCCCAGGAGAGCTAGTTCACTCCAGGAGGCTGCTACTGACAGAAGAAGCATGGTAGCTAGGGCAACAACAACAGGAGAAGCCATGCCCATCCTGTGGCGGCCTTCCTGACATGGTAAAACACGTCTCAGGCCTCTTGGCCCTCCCACTCCATTCCTGCACCATGTGACCCACTCGATTTGGTCGAGGGGGATCTTCCCGCTTACTTCATCTTTGAGCACGTTTGTAGACATGCCCACCCTCTAAGGTAGTGTAGGCATACTTGCACACATGTATAAATACTATATATGTCTTCCTGAATAACCAGAGAAGTTTACCACCCAGAGTCAGTCTCTCAACTCCCCTCATTGTTTGCATAGCCTGAGCTCACTCAGAACTCCCCTTGTCATCTCTCATTCTCCTTCACAGCACCCCTCTCATTCTTGAGCCTCTGAAACTCAACCCTCTTGTACTTCCTTCGACAAGTCTATGCCTTACCTGAGCTCTCGACAACACCCAACAGTCCTTTAAATGTATGCAGCAACCCTTCAAACATCTCCTGAACAAGACCCTTCACCCCGAATGCACCTGAACGTCCTTAAATAGCCCAGTGCACTTCAAGTGTACCCCCACTGAGTATCTCACTTTCTCAAATCTTTCTCGCACCTTTGAATGCTTCATCAGAGCCTTGAACAACTCAATGTGCTCTCAAACATTCCATATCCCTTCAAGCATTCGGCACTCCCCTCTGACCAGTTGCCTCTTCCTCGAGCCCTCACGCTCTTCTGTTCAGCCTC